>JARBWK010000007.1:119949917-120127427 GCA_030556195.1 Anolis apletophallus
AAGAACAATACCTGCATTTCTCCATTTAAATGATAGCATAGAATTTGGATGTCAACATATGGAGGGTTCGTTGATTTTTGAAATTTGAAACTGTTTTTGAGATTTTTCATGTTGAAATGTCCAGTAAATAGTTTATGGTTTGTCAACCAATGAATCTGGTTATATACCAATTTAATTAACACACCTAGAAAATTATTTTCAGTTGAAGTGAGCTTTGGGTAAGCACCTGCCCCCATATGCCTTTGATAGGAATCATAAATGGTGATTTGGGCCTTTGGAGAACCATATATTAATTTGGGAAAAGTTTTTACAGTGCAAGAAATAGTTGCTTCTGTTATCGACAGGGTAAAAGAACTGGTTTATCTGTAAGAAAAGAATAGTTGGGCAATTTGTTTCCTTTTTTCATTCTGTGCTAAATTGTAGTGTTGTTAGATATGAAATACCTGATGCAGATTCATACAGGTTTCAGGGTCATGAAGTGAGGAGAACAGGAAGTCATCTGTTTGTAACATCACTTAATTTTCTTTCTGTATGAAAAGAACTTCTAGAAATACATTTGGTATATCAGTAAATAAATGAAGACAAAGCAATAAAATAAACAAGTTATTAAAAGACTCCCATAGCTAAATATTGTGCATACAATCAGATTGAAACAACAATCCATGCCATTTAGTGAAAAATTACGGTAAGGCTACATTCCCCCCATTGAAATAAATAGAGGTTTAAAAGTCTTAACTTTTGCTTTGTTGCTTATATTTTTTGAGACAAAAATGTTCCTTAGGAGATGCACTGGGTTTCCAAACTATAAAAACAAATGTCTTATCTCTTTCAATCTGGAAATGAATTTTTGAATATGCTTAGCCCTATGTTCAGACATTTTCAAACATACATGAATGTAGATGGTAAGCATGAGGGTAGGGAACTGTTTTGTGATTCTTTAATCTGTAAAGCACCATGTATAGTGATGGTGCTATATAAATAAATGTTGTTGTTTATGATTATACCGGACTAGTAAATGTATATCCATTTTTAATTTGGGAAATACAGCTAGTAAATTAAGAACGTACAATGCAATTCCACCAAGAATGGATAAAGCTTGTATTAGTTTCGTATTTGAACGATGCACATTTGGGTTACTCAAATGGATGAGAGCCATGCTGAAATATTCTGTCATAGCCTTTTCATAAGCTATGAGTGAATCCATATAAGAAACTAAACTGAGAAACGGATAATGAATTTTAAGCCCATATGTGATGCTCTGACACAAACATGAAATTCTGCCTTCCTTAACAGCAATGAGTCTGAGGAATTAGATTGAGAAAGGAAATGCAGGTATACATAGATGCTTGAAATAACTTCTTCCCAGGGCTGAAGCTTGATTTTGTTTATGGATGTTAGGTGAAATGAAGTGAATGGACTTGAATGTGGTAATGCCACTCTGGAAAAGAGAGACGTGGTCTCTTTAAAGGTATTAGCATAAATCTAGCACATTTGTTTATTATGTTTCAAAATCAGTCAGTGGTATCTCTGCCACAGGTAACAATTGACTTTTCAAGCTTCAAGTTAATAGCCTTGTCTCTTGCTTGTAAGGATCAATATTAGTATTAATTAATCACCATTATCACTCCTAGGATCTGGTTCTATTTGTTGTTACATCAGCAAATATCAATATAGAAAGTAGACTCTCTGATCGTCATGGCAACTTCCTCTCTTGGGTCAAAGAAAGTTTATCTTATCTGTGCATGGAGAGTGGCAAACTGTTTAGGGATCTAGTTTGAACTCTAAGAACATTGATTTAGTTTTTGTTTGTGAATAAAGGTTGAATTTCAATCACAAGGGATAGGGGAGATTTAAATATTAATGCCCAGAGGTATGTCCGAGAGGGTGTCACGCTATTACCGTCAGATTGTCTTCCTGAGATGACACAAAGGGGGGCAGAGAGAATGGTGCCATTTGGATTATTTCAAGCACAGTAATTTGTGCATTTGACAAACATGTCTAGAATGAAAGTCTGTTAATTTCATTGCTCTTGTAGGACAACATTATTTTATCCAAGAAGCTTGGATGTTGGGTAGTGGTTTTCAAGGCACAGATTAGTATAGTGGCTACTGTCGGAAAGAGTGTGTGTTATTTTAAGATACACTGCCAGATAGAATTCCCCTTTTGCAAAATGTGAGAAGCTGACAATTAAATCAGTTCTCCTCATACTCATGGAATAATGACAAGCGATCAGAATCCAGGTGTAATCTGAATAATTTTGCCTAATCAGTTAAAAAAACCCTTGGAGATTGCTGGACTGATAAAAGTATTTCATGAGCCTGTAAAAAGGAAATACAGATTTCACTTTGTTCACCTTAATAAAATATTGATATATGGCTCAGCTGAAAATCTCTCTGGGGCATTTGTGTTCATATTTGCAGCAATTTGTTGAAATGTTGGCATGCAAATGTATCACTTTTTGGAGACATAGAGCTCAATCTGTTGGACGCTCTAACCATAATCCAGTTCTAATAAGAGTCTTTTTGTCTTGAAAAATGCAGAATTATTGCATTCAATTATTACCAAATATGTGCATCCTTCCATTTATAACATTATATAACAACCTTAGGATTTCATGTTGCATTTACAGATAGCATAGCAATTTCATTTGTGTCATCAGTAGTTTCTCACCCATTCCTGGAGCTTTTGGTGGTGGTACATAGTGTACAGTAAAAACCTCATAGAAGTATGCAGAGAGCATAATGTTTATACTGTCAAATGACTCACTTCTTGGTATTGACATCTCTATTGATTACTTATCTTTATCTAATGCATTGTAAAGGTATTGCCATCCTGACTTGGTAATAGCTTTGAATGGCTGTCACCAATTTGATTCCCCCCCCCTCTCTTGTAGATGCTTTAATCTGTTGAGAAGTTATGCACAACGTGCAATGTTTTAATCCTGTCTACACGTTTGAATGCGCAGTGAAATATAGTTTTGCTTTGAGAAAGCAACTAGCCAATAAAGTTGCTTTTTTGAGTATCAAATCTGTCATCAAAACAAAATATTTCTCAATTGTCTCACTTTCAATAGTTAAAATGGGGAAAACAGATCACATTCTTGTGGTGAACCTTTTTCAGTCAGCAGAGGAGTAGTTAAAAGAAATTACTATACTTCTTTAAGATTACAATCGTGTTACTTTTCATTAGCTTTTGTTCCTGTTATTCTGTGGAGTTTTAGGATATTTCAGAAGCATCTCTCCTCATCTGTTCTTGAGGATCACTGTATGTGATCATATTAGCATAAAAATATAAACATTCTTCAAAAACAACAACAACAACAACAACTCCCTGCTTGACCCTGTTCAAGTAGCTCATGATTCCAATATAGCTTTGCAAAGAAACTTGGGCATAAGCCTCAGAAAACCATCAGAAGAAGGGCATTCTGTAACTTTGGGAATTACTGGAAGAACTCAGATTGCATCTATGAAAGGAAAGGAGGAAGGAGGCACCACTCACGCCATGTCAGGCCAAAGTTATTTACAGCTAGGTAGGAACAGGGGAAGTGTGTTTATTATCGATCGCCAAGCGTAAATCAAAGGATCTTGGAGTTGTTTTCTCACTACTATTGCATCATTCAGCAGACACAATGTTTATATTTGGATTTTTATCCTGCATGTAACATTTTTTCGTATTTTAACACATTGATTATGTCTATGCATGGTGAATAAAACTAAGTATCCGATACTGGGGCAAGGACAGGTGTATTGAAGTAAGCAGTTCAAGTGTCTTGTCATAAATTCTTATGGCACGTCAGGATTTTGAACTTTGGGAAGCTTTGATCAGTAGACATAATTTTGTTAAAGGTTGTTTTGAGTTCATCTATTTTATCTAACATTGAAACAAAAGTCATATTGTCATCAGATTTTTTATTTCTGCCTTTTACTTTCTCTTCTTGCAACATTGTAATAAATTAATTTGTACATCTTCCCACTATACCTAAACATTTGCATCTTGAATACAGTTTGCTTTCCTGTAAATACACTACTTGGTGCTTTTTACAAATCTCACGTTACCATTACTATTTAACAACTTTCTTTAAAATGTTTGGCTGGTCAGGTGATATTGATATATCCCTGTAGGTACACATTTTATGGCTTTTGTCTGTTTAAATAGATTCATTTTAATGAGCCGGTGTTTGTATAAAAATAAATATATGTATTTTCTTTTCGGACTGGAACCATACAGAATGATATGTTAACTTACAGTAGCAACATACTCCAAATATTACTGAAAATCAACAACTTGTTTGAATGCAAAGGAATGTATACAAAGAATTCCCAGTAACATGGCATTTTATCTTTGTCTGTTAGGAGATGTATCTTATTGTATAATGTGTCTTACTAATGTGATAACAATGTTGCTTATTCCGTTCATTATTCTCAATGAAATTATAAAAAAATAACAATTGCAATAACAGTTTGTTACAAAAGGAGAAATAATATAGGTACATTAATATACGTATTCATCGGATGAGTTTTTAAAATATTTTGGCTTCATGGAAAAGTTGTCTATATCTATAATTTTGATGAGTTCTGATATCTTAGCTTTAATTTTAACTTACATTTCATCTGACTCACAAAGACAATTCTTTTACTGTAGAAAGGTAATTTTCAATGTGAATTGAAATCCAAAACAGATGGCACACTTGAAGGACCTCAATAATAAACCCTAAAACTAAGCTACAATTCCCGCTGCGTTTAGAAAGGATGAGAGGTTTTTAGTTTTGTATCCAACTTCCACATTGGAATACATGCTCACTGTGCCATAATCTCCTAAAATTTAACTTCAGTAAAGCATTAATACCAAGATTTTAAAAATCAAACACCACAATCTCATGTATTCCTTTTCAGAAGTCAGTTTGAGTTTATTGGGATTTATTACCAGTAGATAATTGCTATTTTACAGTGCATGTTTATTCTGAGATAATCTCCATTATATTCATTTGGGTTTGCAATGAGGCAACTGTCCATAGTAGTGGTGCATTAAGTGATTTTGAACATAAAATATGGTTTTCATACTTTTCTAAACATTATACTTTCATTGTAGCTGCATCAGGCACAATGAACTTCAACGTTAGCAGTCCAGTCTGAATGTTACACTAATGTTTACATAAACAAAATGTAAAATTGTAAAAACCTTGATGTATACACAAACACAAATTCACACACTCACACATCTGCATCTTGTGTGTGTGTGTGTAGGTACTTCCGCATGCTAACATATGCACACATACAAGTGTGTATACTTTTGTAGCTTTTTTGCATGATACATACAGAATGAAAATGAGATTATCATGTGTAATAAACACAGAATATCCTTTTGAGTGTAAGTTCAGAAATTCAAACGAAATTGCAAGTCAGTACCATTCAAGCTTGCATGTTTTAAATCAGGAGAAAGGTAGTTTTAAAACATGGCAAATTTCTAAAAATAAATGGCCTATTCTTTTAACAGTGTGCATCTTGAACAAACAAATGCATATTTTGCCATCAAGTTCTTTAAGCTTCTGAAGTCAGGCCTACAACTGGGTCAGATGATAAGATGAGCACAACAGCAAAACCGAAGAGCACCTCTGATAAAAACTGATTGATTGATGTCTGGCTTCCTCACCATCGCAAGCAGTTGACAGTTAGTTTAGGATCAGATGATTTGGCTTTTGCGATAGATGATGGGGTCTGTTAGGCAAGTCTGAAGGACGTAAAGGTCGTTCACTGTGTTGTCTCAGGGAATAGTGGGTTCTCAGAAGGTGGGGCACTGGATTACATTTTGCCTTCGCTTATGCTTCTTAACTTTTCACGGTTTCTTTTCACAGGCACTTTTCAAGTATTTAAAATTACAATAAAAGCCTATTATAAAAATAAGAGTTTAAAGCACAGGTAATATTAGAATTGATAAAAATTCAGATGTGATATTTCACATCAGCATTATAGAACAAGCCACAGTTAGGGATACTCTAATCTATGATAAGGTTGGGCTATTAAATATATATATATATATATTTAAAAAATATGTCAATATAATATTTGACTGTTACATTTTATATATTTTACAAATTTCAAACACTATAAATATTCAGTGCATATATTTACAGATAAGGAGCATTTTGAAGATGCTACTTATGGCTGTAATCTTGCAGTTGTGATTTATTTTACTAAGGCTGCAAATCTGAATTAATTTACTGGGAAGTATATCCCACCGAATATATTGGGAATTATTTCAGAGTAAACATGTTTAAGATTGTGCTGTAAAAATTACAAAGTTTGTGCTGCTCTTTGAAACACATGGTAGAATAACCAGTGGAAAAAATGGAGCATATATACTATATGGAAGGGGGATTTAAGAGAGCTACATAAATGGATGCTGCTGTCACCGAATTAGAATGTACTCAGCCAGGATGTGAATTTAGGTTTTGGACAGTTTTATGCTTGCTGGAAATCCATTATGATGTATCTCTTTACTCTGGGTTTCAAGGGTCAAATCTCCAAAGAACAGTTGAATTTCAGCTATACTGTTGGCTTAATATGAGTAAGATTTTTTTTCAAGGTGCTCTATTGCTGATAGTATTGAATGTAGTTTGGAACAGACTATACAGTAATTTGGCTGAATCCAATAATAAATGAGCAGTGTAGTTGAAATTGTGGTCTTCTCAAATATGGGTTATCCTGTCCTTTTTATTGGCAAATTACAGGAAACATAAGCAACTGTTTTATATTGTTGTAATCAGAGGACTACTTTTACTTTATAGTGATGTGATCCGCTGTCATTAGAAATGAAGCTGAGGATCTGTAAATATGTAATTTGAGTAAGGATTTTATTTAGTATAGAAGATACATCCCCATTATTGCATGTTTAGCATTTCATTTTTATATATCTCTGTATAATTTTTTATTATATATCTACTACAGCACCAAATTTGTTTGCCAGAAGGAACTGTCACAAATTTTTGCAAATGTGACAAAGATATGTGTCTCTGTATTTGAGAAATTATGTTGTAAGTTGAAGTGAAATATAGGAATGCCATTTTGGTAAGTGGCTTCACTTCTAATTATATGCTAGTTCATAATCTTATCAAATCATTTTCTCACCTCCCTCTCTATTTCTCAAGATTTTTGTTTTGGTGGGTTTTTTAAAAGAAACTAATTGTGTAACTGAGGCAAGTGGCTTTACGACAGCCTGTTCTGGAGAGCCACACCTTTTATTAGGTAATTGAGAAGCATTTAATTACACCCAGAAGAAAATCAGGACTGATTAATCAAAGAAAGAAAAAAAGTAATGTAGCCAAAATTATCAAGATCAGCTATATTTATACATGGAAAGTAACAATCAGCTGCTAAGATAAACGAGGCTGTGTAATTTTATGATTATTCCTGCAGTGTAGAAAATCTCATTTAAGTGGGAGTATTTGTTGGAGATGTTCTGACTGGAGTGATTAGCCTGATATTCTTTTTATGATTCTGTGTCTGTTGGCTGAGAAAATATTACTGGTGAGGAAAAGGAACACTGAAGCTCAAGTTAGAAAAACAGCTTTTGAACATATATTCACAGTAAGCAGACATGCAAAAACATTCTTTTCCTGGCTAGGAAAAAAATTCCAGGGGTGGTTTGTAATTTCCAGATGTTTTTTAGAAGTTACAGGATAAAAGGAAAACATTGCATTGTCTATCTTAGGTTTGATTTCATCCTATTTGAGAATTGCAAAGCTTTACTAAAGTAAATGGCATAATACAATATTATCTTAACCTCTTGATCAGGAAATTGATTAGTTGTTGGTAGCTTGCTGCTAAACATGTTCATTTATTATTTATCCATTGAATTTGTTGGGACTGTCTCTACCTTGTAAAAGCACTAATAATTCAATTCTACCCATCCTGACTAGTAAGCGAGTCCCATGGAATTAAGTAGGAATATTCCTTGTCATGTATTCATGTATTGTGTTTAAACCTCACCCATGCCAAGCTATTTTTCAGGTTTGGTATTTTATTGAACTCGCCACTGCAAATTGTTTTCTCCAAAGAAGTTTTAAAATGAAAACAGTAAATCCCTTTAACAAAGTTTGAAAATTAAAGCCATATTTACAAGAGAGTACTTCAAAGTTTTCTAGACATCGATCAAGTTTCCAATTAGCATAAATATTTTTTGCATTTTATCTTTTATTTTAACGTTCACGTTGAATTCAGTAAATAAAATTTTAACTCTTGTACATAAATTAAAGTACACAAATTCAGCACTGGGTGATTTCACTGCATTCTGAAGATATTGCTACAAGAAATAAAAGGTAATTAGATAAAATATTATTAATACGTTTTTCGTCCAAGTGAGAAATACTGTTTCTTCATTTTACATTATGTGAGTTTAGTAACAACCATGATCAGGTGATTTCCTGTTGGGGCCATTCTTAATAACAGTAACTTTATTTTTGTATCCCAGCACCATCTTCCCGAAGGGACTCGTGGCTGCTTACATGGGGACCAAGCCTGGCCAGCACAGTTAAAATGTAGCACAATAAAATAAATTTAAAACATTATACAAACATAAACCACCAATAATCAACAACAGTGGCCGAGCACAGTGGACATGTTCAGAATTGAGAGCGAGGCAAGTGTATGTGCAGTTTAACTGCCAGGACGAGGCTGATAGTAAGCTGCAAGGGCCAGTAGCCAAATTAGGGCTAGGCGGGTCAAATCCATCAGTGCAATACAACTGCAAGGGGAAGAGATATTATAATAAAGACTTTCTTGAAGACATTCACAGCAGTAGCTTGTAAGTGTTGAAAAGTCTGTATGGGTCCTTAGTTGCAAATAAACCTAGATGTTTGAGTGCTCATTGTCTAGTACTTTCAAACTTTAATTGTAAATGATTAAATACATATTTCATTCAAGAAAATGGACTCATCAGACTTTATTCTGGAGTGAATGGTTGATTTTAGGAAATAGCTCTTTTTCCATTCTAAGAGATTGGTAGAAAATTTCACTGAATATCGTTATTTTGAGATGATTGCTTTCTGCAGAAGTAGCTCTGTAGCTTTAACCATGTGTATTGCCTGTTTAATTAATCTTGTACTTGTGATATGGAATTTTGTATTGGAAATATTTTCTCTGTTTCTTATATTTCAATGCCATGTTAAAAGACAGCTTTACATGCCCTAGGTTGTTAGCCATAGTTCTGAACTCTTAGCTGCTGGCTGTGCCAGAAACAGTTAATCTTTCATACATATAAGATATTTTACATTCTGAGTGATCAGAAGAATGCTGTATTTTTTTAATAAAAAAAATCCAGACTTCTAACTACAGATATTTCTCCCACCACCAAATGTATTGCTCTTATTGCCATCTTATTAAGAATACTATAGCCTTGAATTACTTCTAGTATTTTCTTTTCTGAAACAGCGTTTTCCGATATTTTCTTTTCTGATACATTGGTATTAAAAGCTACTATTGGAGGTAAAAGTGTAAACCTCCAAAATAAATTTATATTAAATGGAAAAAATGAGAACAATCATTTGTAAGTCTGTTTAATAAATTTGTAGACATAGCTATGATATAATTGGCACAAGGATAGGAGATATGTGCAAAAAAAATATCAAAGTTTAAGTTTAGCAAAATTAACAGTTGTGAGCTAAGTGAGCAATATCAGAAGTTACAGAGCAATCCTTTGCTTCTATTACTCAAAATACAGAAAATACTTCATTAGCGGAAGACTCATCATATACTCTACGTATTCAGCATGCAAGCGAGAAGTACATTGTAAATCAAAACATGAACAAAAACAGTAAAATGGGTAGATTGAAACATCACCTGTGCCCACCTCTCAGGGAATGTGTTAGGTAATATACCAACATGATAGCCACTCACAGGGGATTGCAGAGGTACATCACACAGCTACATCATCACTACTGATACAACAATAACACTACTACTGCCAGTCTTCTTGGATTTCAATACTCCCATAATATTTACAGATGATATTTTGGAGCATGACACACACACACACACACACACACACACAAATTTGGAGTGTGACAACTGAAGAGGATAAACATTCACGCATGCATACACACATTTCTCTCTCTGGGAGGAAAATACTTTGTTAAAAGGTACTCATAAGGAGAAGGTCATGACCCACAGCTGAACTGTAGACCTCAAGAAAGTAGTGTGTTCCTCAGAATATCACTTTATTATAAGTAGTATTTGTAATGAGTTTTCAATGGTATAGTAGCCTCTCTGGTATAGACATGTCGGACACTCTCAGAGAGTTACACCTGAGAGCAGGGTTGGCCTGAAGTAATTTTCAGGTGTAGGCACACAGTATTTTGCCACATCCCCTCAAAAACATTAATCACTGAGGCTGTGAGATCATGGGAGTTGTAGTTTGGTGGAGGCTAAATATTGTATAAAACTACAACTCCCAAGCTCCTATAACTGTTGACATGGCCTCAAACCAGGCTGATTCCACAGGGTAGATGTACCTTACAGCCAATGGAGCCGAGGCTACGAAGGCTTCATCCTTCTTCTTGCAAAGGTGAGGGAAAGGTGGCGCCTCGCTCCCTGCAGGTAGGTCTCAGCTCAACTAGCCCTCCCCAGCTGGCTCTGTTCACCCGGCCGAAACTTGCAAAGGCAGACGAGGACAATGGCGGGGCGCCCTGTGGCCAGCACCAGGAGCAGCAGCACGGCCATCGCATGGCTCCGGCAGTGGCCTCGTGGTTTTCAGTGGAGTTTCCACCTCCACACATGCTGGAAACTCCGCCTCCGCGCCAGCTGGTAACTCCGTCTCTGAGCCTGCTGGAAACACAGCAGACGTGGAGGTGGAGTTTCCAGACGGCAGCGGTGTGCCCCTGCGGATCTGGCGCTCACGGCAGGCGTCTACTCCTCAGAGTGCGTTAATCCGCCCCTGTCTGGGAGCAATTAAATAATAGCTTCTGGTCATGGGATAGAACACCCCCAGTAGCTAGAACTTTGATCCTTAATTTGTTTTGGGATTAATTGCCCAGATACCCCAAGACAAATTGACCAGCGGTCAGGGATTCTTTCAGATGAAGTCCAAAACAGCTGTTGAATCAGAGTGAGAACAATTGCCATAGAAGTTGTGAGAGAGTGAGCATATTTGTGCTGAGTGCAGGCATGTAGCCAGGGGCGGGGGCTTAGGGGGCTTCAGCCCCCCCCCCCAAATTCTCAGGGTGGTCCGCGAGAAGGCCTTACTGGTACATTATTTAAACTGTTATGTTTATTCATATCATGATCTGATCACCATGCTCATTATATCCCACATTCATGGGGCTATTGGGATAACAATACAAAAGGTTTGCTAGGGTAGACCCTCATCCACCCAGTCTCAGCCCCCCCCAAACCAAACTCAGCCCCCCCCCCCAAATCAAAATCCTGGCTACGGCCCTGGCTGAGTGCCTCATATTTTGGGCACTGCAGTGATATTACATATCTAGCCTATGATCCAATGCAAAAGTTCACATGCATGCCTGAGCAACACTAGCAGTGACAAGTACAGAATGCCAGCCTGTCCTTTGCCAAGAAAGGTTTTACTTCTGTGGGGCTGATGGCTCCCCTTCTTGTAGAAGATACAATTCTATGCAGTGGTATATGTGAGAGATAAGAACTATACAGTGTAGACAGACAGAACACTTTCTTGATTGTCTTGAATATGCCCTTTATTATAGCACGATAGAGAGAAGGTCGGTTTTTCAGAGATCCCATATTAATGTCTAGCATCTCCAAATAGATCTCAGAAAAATACCTTCTTATCTGAGGACTTGGAGAATAATTACCACTTAGTGTAGACCAGGTGTGGTCAGCTTCAACATGTTTGGAGACAGTTTTGCCCAGTAATCTCAGAAACTGCCAAAAATGCCACTACCACCCCAGCCAAAAATGTCTAGAAGTTCAGCTTTGATTTTGAAATTTTAGTTATATAAAAATGGAAGGAAGGATCTTCTGGCCTCTTTAAAATGTTGGCCATGAGCACAGAAAGAGTTGGAGAGGGAGGTGGAAAAGCAACACCAAGGTTTCACTTCACATGTCCAAAAGTGTAAGGTAAAGAAGATAGACTAATTCACCATGGGATGTTTTCTGTGTTTATATATTTAGGGAAAGGCCATTCCAAAGAGACTCCATACCTACAACTGAGAATGTGAAGGGAAGGGTAAGGTTGGAGCTAGGGGCAGGATCCAACCAAAGATCATACAAAAACAGGAGAAAACAAGGAAGAAAAGCACTAATAGCACGGTAGAAAATAAATTTATTTTTACAATTTTTGTGTTGCTCAGAAGAGGATATAGATCTGCTTTGGAAGATTTCATAACTCAGTAATGTATGGTAGTAACAAAGGGGAACCTGAGAGGTGGGGATAGAATTTTGTTGAAATGTTGAACATCCTGTGTATAAATTCTTTCTGTACTATATAGACTTGGATGTCCTCAAGTGCACTGATCATGGGGCATAGCTTGAACTATGTCATCTCCAAATACCTAGAGTCTGAGACATTAGGTTTCGAATAATACTGCTCTTACTGTTGTTGTTATATACATTTCCAAAAATGCTTTCTTGCTTGTTTTAGTTTGTGGGTTGACTTTTCCTGAAAGCTCAAAGGTAGGTAACATTTGAAAGGCTTTCAAAAAGAAAAAGCCTTAAAGGCTGTAAGAGTAAAAGGTGATACACGTGAAGAGCAGCAATAGAGGAAACAGACTATAAGCAAAAAATAACTTCAATGGCACATTTTCACATGTTGCAATTCTAATGTTATATGTGATGAATTATATGGGCCTAAGTGGGAGAAAAAAAGCTGAAGAAAAAGTCCAGCGTTTGGAATTTCTGTATTATACTACTTTGCGCAGGGAAGACAGGTGTTGCAAACCTGACGGCTAGATTTAAGGTAAGTGCAAAACAAGGATAGTAGAAGAGCTCCTGGAATTATAATGGCATTCATATAAAAGTATTGTATTCTCAGTGGTAATGGAATAGCAATTGGCACAGGATCACCTATGTTGCAAATACTTTTCTACAACAAGATGGTTTGTCATTATATTGTAAACTTTACAAGTTTGAATACTTCTGACCATGCCATTGGTGACTTTATGTTTCCACCGATCACATGTATTGATTGGTCACAAATCATGGTACTTCTATTGCTTTCATTACTTGACTAATAGGGAAGCACACAACACTGCACCTGTGCTCATACTGGACAAATCCAATACAGCAGCAATGTATTCTTGAGATACCTCAAGATTCATTGCTGCCTTAATCAAACATTTTTGGTTTCCCAAGTATAAACAGAAATAAACTGGAGGAGGATGAAAAGACAAATATTGCCATTGGATGGCCATAGATTTTTAGAGGGAATTGATCATGTGCCTGACACAATCAGAATGTTTCTCATGCCTACCACTGACCACCCTTTAGCTTGTCACCCCAAGTCTTTTCTTGTAGTCAAGGTCACTTACATTTTCAAAGCTTAGCTGAGGAAAAATATATCAGCATGACAGACTGATTATAAGCTACAGGCAGGAAAAGAGCTTTGTAGTTCAACTGTTCTCTGAACATCTGATCACCTGCTTTATATGTGACTCAGGAATATGCTGGTTTGAACTCTGTGTCCTGCTATCATAGGTGGATTAATAAAAAGACATATTAGGCAATTAATCTGAGGGGACTTTCAGGGTACAATTGGTATAGCGTGAGGACCTTTCCAAGCAACTAAGGAGCACCGAAAAGACCATTCCTTCAACAGAAAGGATTCTCCTTATATATCACAGAAGGAAGGATGAGGCATTGTGCTAATGCAGCTGGATCAGGTCTAGTGTTAATATATTAATAAGAATATAATCTACTGCTTTGCTGCTTGGAAAAACCTAAACTCACTAATGTAATTTAACATTTGCCATGACCATTGAGGCAACATGCAAATTATGTCAATCATAAGTAACTGAAATATGCTCATTAAATATGGCCTTCTGGCCATTGGTTTTGAACAGCTTGTCTACCTTTGGAATAGCAAGTTGAAAGCTTTTTACATGGTTTAGCATTGCCATACTAGATGCTATTTCTGTCTGGGAATTCAAGCTGCAGAAAATGAATGCTGAAAAATACACATCACTGGCATTTTAAAATTCATTTCATTGGCATGCCTTTCACTGCTGTGATTGATAAAAAAACACTGTTTGTGGAAATGGCGTGACTGCCAAATATTTATAGGAGCAGTACTTCAAGTATAAAAACCAGTGTGGGGTAGTGGTTTGAACACTGGCGATTAGGGTTCAGCCAAGGAAACTTATTGGGTGACCCTGGTCATGTCACACTCTCTCAGTATCAGAGGAGGCAAAAGCAGACCTTCTCTGAACAAATCTTGCCAAGAATGTTCATGAAAGGTTTGCCTTAGAATTGCTGTAAGTTGGATATCATTTGAAGGCACACAACAACAAACTTCAAGCTACAGTATTTGAAAACTGAATTGGATAAATTGTGTAATGCGTGTTGTTGCACCTTATTAACTAGGTAAGCAGAATATGATCTAGGTCAGGGTGGGGGAACATCGTTCAGCTTAAAGGGCTGCATTTATTTTCAGAGACATTCTCAGGGCCACATTACACTAGTGAGCAGAGCCAAACGCAGAAGTGTAGTTCACACAAAGTCAATTCAATTTACATTTCTTACTAGTTATCCCTGGGCAGTTGTCAAAATACTTTTTCAGTGGTTCAGGAGTTGCAATGGGGAGTAGAAGCCCAGAAGTTCTTGCATGAAGAATCTTCAGTTTGCTTAATTTTGGACAGAAATCTTCATTTGGAACAATTATCTGTAATTGAATGTTCAATTGAAGAGTTTGTTGCTTATTCTGTCATTGCAATTGCTCAACTGGATCTATAAACAGAGGCTTTTTCCTACAGAAGTGGCAAATAAGTCTGAATCCAAATTTATTAAGGTGAAAGCTTGTCTAGACTAGATTGAAATAAAATGAAATGTACTCACACACATGAAACCTTATGTTAAATCTGTTAGTGAAATTAAGTTGTTTTAAGTATTTATTGTTGATTTCTGTTTTCTATTATTTTCCTTTTGAATTTATTCCAACTTGGCTACCAATTGGTAGACTGAAGTTTATAAGTTCCTCAAATAAATGCAATAAATAGATTTTGCATTTAATCAAAGTTTACATACAACATTTTCTGAAGCTGGGGTGTATTCTTCAAGTATTTTGAACTAGGATCATGAAAAACCTGAGACTCGAATTTAGAGGGTTAAAATACAGTACAGTTATAAGAGCAGAGTGTTGTTGTGTCTCTGAATCCCAGACATACTTTATTAGGGCAATCCAGCTGGTTTGCTATTTCTATCTCCTCATTATCAACACGCTTATGGTATGGCCTCTTCCCCCTCACTTTCCATGCCAAGAATTTGGCAGAGACACCAAGCAAGGAGTCCAGACTTACTTGGAGGGAAGGGATGATGCTGAAAGAATCCAGGGGCTGAAAAACTGAAGGAGGTTTGTTTTTATTGTGGGGAGGCTACTACTGTACGGTTCCATCGGCAAACAGTAATTACAGCTCTGGGTAATTAATTACTGTGCAAGTGATACATTGGGCTTCATTCTCTTGATACTTTATGCTGGTGTTAAGCTAAGGTGACTACACTCATGTCAACAGAGTTAATATCTGTGGTGAATGACGGGAGAATGTTGCTTACAACATTTGCTAACATGATTTGTCATTTTCATCTTATAAAAAAGATAATATTTGGGAAAATGTTAGATTGTATCATGCTAAAAATTAAATAAAAGCAGCATGTCAGGGACCTTGTATATTGGGCTCCACGGTACATGACAGAAAGGAAATATACAGAGACAGAGAGAGTGGATCAGAGATTCACAGGAAGGAAGTAAACGAGAAAGTTACTCATCTCACATTTCCCATAGCCTTCATTTCAAAATACATTTATGACAAATACCTTGCATTTTTGGCACTTGGTTCTGGCAGTAGTGATGAGGCCTGTTTCATGGTGTTATTGTTAAACAGGAAGTCAATTTTCCTATGTCTGTAGGAGAAGGATGATGATAGATTCTCAAGCTTTTATTTTCAAAAATAAAGTGGCATTCAGGATTTTTTTACTCTCTGTCTCTTTTTCTGTAATTGTATATAACATAATATTTGTGTCTTTATGCAAATATATATACATACATGTATTATCTTCTAGAGCTATGAATAATGTTGAATTCAACTCCCCTCTCCAACTTTTGTCCTTGCTGAGTGACAACTACCCACTTTGCTTTCATATAATTGTTTTCTTCCTTCTGTCAAGTTAGAGGCTGATTACTATTGGGCGCTATCCAGATCCATTAAAATTAATGGGAAGTTTGCCATTGAGTCATCCACTGGCAGTTATCATTGTGTAACATCCTTTAAGGATAAAAGGGCTATTATATTAAGGAATTTAAATATTGTGTACCAAATTATCGCCCCTCAATGATGATGGCCATGACGACAATGAAAATTATTTATTTATTGAGCGTCATCAATGTTTGTGTTTCTTTATACAATTTAAGATGATTGGTCCCCTGCACTATAAGTAGCTTATTATCTATGGAAATGTTAGATGAAGAGATGTGGGAAAAGGAGCGAGATGCCATATGCAATGGTTTCTGTTTACATGCATAGGCATGACAAGTGACAGTAGGGGCAAGGTAACAAAATAATTTTGCCAAAAGCTCCAAAGGCTGATCCTGAAGGAGGATTTTAAGGAACTAAAAATATGGTATGATAACAGGTCTACAGGAGGAAGATTCAAGCACGCAAGGGAGAATAATAATTTATGAACAGGAGATTTCACCTGAACATTAGGAAGAACTTTCTGACTGTAAGAGCTGTTCAACAGTGGAACTCTCTGCCTTGGAGTGGAAATTTCTTCCTTGTAAGCTTTTAAACAGAGGCTGGGTGGCCATCTGTCAGGGGTACTTTGATTGTGCTTTTCCTACATGGCAGGGGTTGGACTAGATGGCCCATGTGGTCTCTTCCAACTATGTGATTCTATGATTCTATGAACAACATCCATCTGGATTAATTTCTCTATGTCACTCCCTTATAGATATTCAGCAGACATATTGGGATTCTTGGACATGCTAGTTTTTGAACATGGATCTACAATTCCTGGGTGAACATTCTGTCCATTTGGTTTGACAGTTTTTTGACCTGAACAAAGTGTGAACTCAGTTACTATCACCTCTACTGAAGTCATGGCAGGTTCAAATGCACAAAGATTTTGCTTCATCCGCATTTGGAAGTGGACCAACCTGATCCTTACTTTATGGACTGATATTCTGGTCAGAATGCAACAAGCTTTCAGATTTATGTTCCTTGTTGTGCTGTGCTTGCGTATTTACTTGAAAACTGTACAAAACGCATATAAAATGACTATTTTATGGAGCAATCTATTTAGTAGTTATGAGTTTTGTAATATAATTTTTTGTGGGAAAATTCATTCAAAATATGTACCAAATTATCACACTGGGAATGTGGTGCAGCTGGCTGGGAGTCAGCTGAATAAGATCTCTACTGACCAGAAGGTCATGAGTTTGAGGCCTGCCTGGGTCGGGGTGAGCTCTCGACCAATTGTGTAGCTCGTTGTCTGTCTATATATGTTGTATGTTGTATGCCTATGGCGTTGAATGTTTGCCTGTATGCCTTTATATGTGCATTGTGATCCGCCCTGAGTCCCCTGCAGGATGAGAAGAGCGGAATATAGTATAATATAATATAATATAATATGAATATAATGATATAAATAAATAAATACATGCTATTTTTGTTACAGCCTTTACCATAGACATTAATGTTGAAATGGAATGAATCAGATGTAGGAGCAAGCTAAACCCGAAAGATACAAATAAACTAATCCTTTTGACCTATAATGTTTTGTTTTTATTTTTGAAGGATCAGATTTTGTGTGAATTCAGAGCTTAGGACAAAAACAAATTGATTCAAGCTATAGGAAAAAATATTATTGAGAACTTGTATAAGTTCTGCTTCAATGAAGCAGACTATTTCAGAAAATGTGGAGGGGAATTATCAGGAGGTTTTTGAGTTGAGTCTAGTTGGCTGCTAATCACAGATAATGTCACCGTAGATACCGTGAATTGGCAGTGGATTGTTTTAAGGTCTAGCTATGTGATTCTGTGATAGCTGAGTTTGTAGGGTCATAAAGAACATTGATGCTATATGAAATTCCAATATGTATTCATTTTGAGGGTGGAGCATCTGTCAAAATGCTGGGTTGAGTCCCACACCCTCATTCTTTCTATCACAACTCATCACAAATCCTAAGGAGGTTATTATGTAAATAATAATAATAATAATAATAATAAATTTATTCTTATGCCCCAACACCATCTCCCTGAAGGGACTTGGTGTGGCTTACATATGGAAGGAGTGTCCACAATACATAAAAGTGAAGAACAACACATAAAAGTAAAAGTAATCCACAAAATAAAAGACCTTAAAATAAAAGCATAATAAATTACAAACCCAGATAAAACACACTAACGATAAAAGTATAAAGCTGATTACATTGAAGCTCCAGCAGGCGAGGTTCTACAAAGATTAATGGCCAAGAATACTAAAGTGGGCATGACCAAGTAAAAGGGTTGGGCAAGGGATAGTGTAAACAGAGTACCACAGGGCCGGGGAAGCGGATGGAGTTAAAACAGAGTACTATCTGATGACCTAGAGACTTGGCATATATGACTAGGGACTAGATGTTCTTAAAAACTTACTGGAACATCCAAGTTTTCAGATCTCTATGGAAGGAGGACAGAGTGGGGGCTTGCCTAATCTTCATTGGGAGGGTGTTCCAATGTTGAGGGGCCACCACCGAGAAGGCCCTCTCCCACAAGCCATGCTTGTGACCATGGTGGAAATGAGAGGAGGGTCTCCCCAGCGGATTTTAGAGCCCACACCAGTTCATAGGGGGAGATGCATACCCAATTCTGTTCATGGCTTGTAATGCTATAAAGATGGGCATGGAAAGCCAGGGCATGATGAGGCCAAACCTGGGAAATTGTATGAGTCATTAAGGGACAACAGGAATTCAATATATGGCTGCTATTTTTGGCATCAGCTCCATTTTTATTATACCATTACTGTCCATCCTGAGATGGCTGCTCGGTTTATTGATTATATAGTATTATTTTTTTCATAAATAATATAAATTGTGTGTTAAAAATAGTAAAAGCCATGATAAATTTACTTATTTTGGTTATAAATTAAAAAGAAAAAGATACTTTAAAAATAGGAAAAGAAGAAAAATATTTTGCTGAAAAACAAAACAGTGAGGATGGGATTTTTCTCATTGCCATTGATGGTCCATCTACAGAACACTGTGACCACATATAGAAAGGGTGGAAATATAGACAAAATAAAAAAGCAAAACACAAATGTTTGAGCCAGAATTCGAACTGGGGACATTTCTGATGTTAAGGAAATATATGCAGTTTCAGTAGCATTTTGTTACTGAAAGAGATACTGTGCCCGTAGAAAGCTGCAATTCCTATTTTTCCTCTTAACTTTAAAACAGCTGCTTATTGCTGTTATTTATATACCATTCACACTAAACTCATGACACTTCTGCCCTTTCACAACAGACACCTAACAATGGAAGAGCTTCAATTAAGAAGCAGAACATCAGCCTCTGGCATCTTATTCTGTTGTTCCATCTTTTTTTGCTAGGGAGAATTCATTTGTTTCTTAATTAAGAAAAACACCAATAGCATGAAAAATCTGCTTATGGTACCTGAATGGTAATTAGGTGAAAGGTAAAAAAGAAAACACACACATACATTCTGGTAGCAGCCAAAATGAACTTGAGCTGATAAAAATGAACTAAACTAGCCTTGCATAAATGGAGGCTGAGGGAAGTGTACAGTCATTATAGCTAAGACAATATGCAAACTATCTTCAAAGAAATCAAATTGCTAGAGTGTTTTCATTTGCATGTATTAACTATTAACATAATGAGGAGAAGTGACATTGGACCCGGATTGTGTGTCTGTTCGAATTGATAACTCTGCTGCATCTGCAAATAGGCACCCAAAAATCATGCTAGTAGTCAGATCAGTGCTGAACTCTGAAGTGTGGCTTGAAGCCCTGAGCAAACCTGATGGAGTGATGAATGCAAGGCACCTTTTCTGACAGTTATTCCATAGCAGAGCCACTAGCTTTACATCTTAAAGGTGCAGATCTCAGTTTTGAACACACACACAGGTTCTCACCCCTTATCACACACACACACACACACATGAAAAGGGGGCAGAACCTACAGTATGTCAGTGTAAATAGTTGTAACCATTCTGTGTTTTATGGGCAGATTTTCACTAGCTCTTCCTCCACTTCTTGTGTAAAAAATAGTTGATCTGGGGTGCCTCTGAATTAATATGGTTTTATACCACTTTAACTGTTCTGACTGAATGCTATGTAATCACAAAAGTTGTAGTTTTACAAGGGCTTTAGTGTTCTCTGCTAAAGTGTGTTGCTGCCTTACCAAATGACAAATCCTAGTATCCCATAACATTATGTCATGGCAGTTAAAAGTGGTATCAAACTGCATAAATTCTACAGTGCAGATGCACCTTTGGATATTGAAAACCTACCTACAGATTTCACCCCAGCCAAGAATCATGGTACAGTTATGGAAAAATCATTGTTAGCTTCAACCCCAATCTGTAAGATAAAGATTAGTTTCATCTTTTTTATTATCTGTGTGGAGGTCAAAAGAGGGCGCTGGACATAGAAGGATAGTCCATTTTATAGGAGGGAGAAGGGTTTGAAGGAGTAAAACCATTTCTCCCATTTTTTTCTGTTATTCCCGCCCCCACCCATGTTGCCATTGTGGAAACACCCCTCATTTAAAAAATGGGGAGGGGAAAATTGTTTCCCTCCTTCAACCCCCTCCCCCCATAAAATGGACTATCCTTTTCTGTTTAGCGCCACTTTTGACCTCCGCTCAGCTAGTGATCAGTATCCATCTTGCTATTACAGTTTGTACAATTTTTTTAAAAAACTCTCAACTATTTTGTGATTGATTTCACAAAAATAAGAAAATAAAATCCTAACAATAAGTGATTCAAACAACAGCCATAAACATTATATAGAAAATAGGTCAGCAAGTAGGGAAAAAAGTATTGTAGATATAAAAAATGTCTCCTGGGTTAAAACATTAATATTAGATAGAGCTTTCTTGGAATGATCTGAAATATAGGCACCGTAACTGAAAACCTCCTCTTTCCTGTTTTGCAGCACTGAGCTTCTGTTGAGTCCTGATGGGACCTCCATGACATAATAAAGATTACAATCCAGTTTATTTGGAAGACAGAATTCCTCTAAAACCCCTGTTTGCACACTCTTGAGTGCATCAGAGGTTGAGGTCAGTAGTTTGCATTCAGCCTGGAAGCAAAGGAGTAGCCAGCAAAGCTACTATAATATTTGCACCGTATGGTCAGTTCTGCAGCCCAGACAAAAGTCTAGTCACAACATTTATTTCCACTGTAGCTTCCAAACAGAACAGTCTCAACTAGAATGCATGCTGGAAATAATGAAGACATTAATTACTTGGGCTAGGCCTGATTTTTCTAGGGATAAATGCATCTGGCAAATCAGATTGAGCTGCTAAATGATAGTTCTGGCTGACATGGTTTCCTGTGCAGTGTTAAACCAGGTCAGCAGTAACATAATTTTTCTTTTAGGATGCTGTACGTAATAAGAATTGTAGAAGAACTTTCCAACTGAAAAAATTCTGGTTAAATGATAACTAGTCGCATGAATTTATTTTGATTTTTTAATGCATTAATTAATCTGCCATGTCTTATTCAGTGGCATCTTCATGCATGAAAAACATTGTCAATATGAAGCTGATCAAGCTTGAGTTCAGGCTTAGCT
Organism: Anolis apletophallus; assembly: GCA_030556195.1. Lineage (NCBI taxonomy): Eukaryota > Metazoa > Chordata > Lepidosauria > Squamata > Anolidae > Anolis > Anolis apletophallus. The sequence continues at coordinate 119,971,879 of JARBWK010000007.1, forward strand.
GAATTCCAGCTCTTGGCTTGACTAATTAAATGGTTGTTTACAAAGTTATTTTAAAATTGTATTTGTGCAATACAGTTACCTCCTCAAATGTGTGAGTGTTTATTGATGTGGCTGTCTGACTGTTTAAATAGTATCGTTTTATGCAGAGGTAGGAAAATAATCCTCCTCATTCATTTAATATATTTCCTTTCCTTTTAAACGGAACATTTTGCTTAAATATGCACTCTGCTTTCTTTGGCTGCTGTAAAGTTAAAAGGAAGAAAAGCAGTTATTTTTTGGAAGGAAAGATGAAGAACTACTAGAATTAGAGGTTATTTTGGAAATTCAGGCCACATGACAAATTGACAGTGCTCAGGAGAAAATGGAAGTATATGTTTGTGTGTTCGTCCTACTTTCTCATCTACCTTGAGTCTTTGACAAAATGCTGGTAACTTTTAATTTATGGAATAGTCCATGTTTGAATTCCATTTGTGACAGTAAGCAGGCATTCCAACAGGTAAGAAGGATTTTCCCTTGTCCATATGTGATTGCTCTGGGCATCTGTTTGTTTATATGAAAGTATTCAATATCTTCCCATTGTTTCTGAAACTATCGTTCTTTATTAGTTAAGCAGTAGAACATCTGTGTAGTTCATTACTTTACATACAGTGACTATGATAACTTATATATGCCCTGAATGTATGTGCAATTAACAACATGTAACATGTGTACTTTATTTTATAATGGAGAATGTGAAAGTGCTTTTCATTAATAAATTAGATGCTTGTAGTGTGGTGACAGTAGAGCAAAGCACAAACTGTTTTGCATTCATTAATATCTCACAGAACAGCTGTGGATTTGAATTTTAAGATTTTAGTGTTGTCCATATTGTGTATGACATTGAAAAGTAGCTTTCTGTTTGTTTTTCTTGGCTGAAATGAAGACTTAACAACATACTAAAACCTGTTGTACATATTTTACAAGGTTTATTTAAGACAAAGTGAAAGTTGGTCTTGAATTCTGTTTTTTAAACATTCTACTATTACTTCATCAAACAAAAATACTAGCAATCTAGGTGGATTTTATGGTGTTTTCTACAAGTTGTTGATATTTCACATACTAACTAACCACAACCCAACTATTAACTCAGTCCTTTTTTAAATTATGCTATGGCTAAGAACATAAAATCTTATTTGAGTCTCCAAAGAACTGATTTAAAATTTTGCTATATTGTGCAAAACTAAATAATGTCAAGGTTCTTTGTGTAAGTTAAAGTTCTTGAATTTTAGTGCAGAATGCCACAGTGAAATACTGTTGTTTACTTAGTAAAATGTCACACAATACGCATTGGATTAGGTAAAATGGAACAAGTATGAATATATCATTGCTATATAGTATTAATAATAATTAGCCTAATATATACATGAGACTCATAACATGATCTGATAGACAATGATAAGGATTAAGTTCAATATAGCCCAATACTGAGCACTATCAGATGTTACAAGCAAATTGGAGGAATAATGAAATACGGGTATGGGCAGGATCTTTGGGGAGTCAAGAGCATTAACATGTGTACTAGACCTTTGCCCTTCTTGGCTTATTAAACAGGCTGGAAGAGAGTGGTTGAGTGGGTAAGTGAAGTGATTAATGCTGTTTTACAAGGCAGTTGATCTTATAAGCCAGTCTCCAACATCACATTTATGGAGCAAGATACTGGAACATGTGATAGCTTTGCAACTTAAGCAATTCTTGGATTAGATTAGTTATCTAGATCCATTTCAGTCTGGTTTCAGAACGGGTAATGAGATAGAATCAGCTTTGACTACTTTGATAGATGACCTGTGAGTGAAACTGGATAGGGAGTGTGTCCTTGTTGACTCTACTGAACCTGTTGTTTGTTTTCAGTACCATTGACCATGGTATCCTTCTGAGTCATGTTGCTGGGAAAGAGCTTGGAAGTGCCCTACAGTGGCTCTGTTCTTTCTTAGATGGTTGCTCTCAGAAAAAGGTGATAGGGAATTCTCATTCAGCTCCTTGGATAGTGGCCTGTGGAGCCCCTAAGGGGTTTGTATTGTCCCATATGATATTAACATCTACATGAAACCATTGGGAGAGGTTGTTGAAACCTTTGGAGTAAAATGTCACTAGTAACTACACTGATACCCAGTGTTATTACCCCTTTCCACCTAATTCCAAGTAAGCTGTTCTTGTGCTAAACTGCTGGATTAAGTCTCACAATTAAAGCTTGTGCTCCAGCTGTGCCCATTCCTGAAGAAGTCAGACCTGACCACAGAAACATTCTAATAAATCAGTAATGACAGATATTTTTATTCAATTGGTGTAGTAGTGTTTACTTATTTTATTGTTGAAATTTAAATCTTTCGTTATGGCGTTTATTTTCTCTTGCTTTTCGATTTCATAGTTAGAATCCTTTTCCAGCTTTATTGTGAACATTCTGTTTTCTGATGACTTTCTGTTGTTCTACTTATCAGTATAAAGACTCTTTTGCTGACACATCAGTTTCAGATAGTTATTGAAACTTATTACCCTACGGGAAGAACGTTCAAATTTGACACTTCATTGATGTCTTTTCCAAACATATTCCAATAGGTTTCTCTCCAATGGCTAATCTTTCTTGGCCACTGCTCTTACCTCTTAATAGCATAGTGTCCAGGTTAATCTAAAACAGTAGATAAAATGATACAAATATTTCTGAACCAATTCAGATGTAAGCCTGGTAAGAGTGCATATCATTGGAAGAAGAAATAGTTTTCTCCTTTTACAATTACTGTATGAGTATTAGGCATGTTTTAGAACCCCAAAATAGGGAATCAAAAATCTAATGGGGGGGGGGGGGGATTTTTTAAAATTAGTAATAGGAAGACTTACAAAAAAATTTCCAAAAATTTCTAAAATGTAACTTAATTACTAACGAAATTCGTTAGTAATTCGTATGCCAGCGCATGCGCATTCCAGATGGTTTTGGCCTACAACTCCCAGAAATCCTAACAGCTGGTAAATTGGCTGGGATTTCTGGGAGTTGTAGGCCAAAACTTGAATAAATCACACTGAATTCTAGATGGGACTCTCCAAATAGGAAGGAGGGAGCAAAGGAGGGAGGGAGGGAGGGGTATTCTATTCTTGGAAGCAGCAAAAGAAAAGGAGGAGGAGGCCCCCCCCTGGCTCCTCGCTGCCTCTCTCTCACCCCGATCCCGAGGGAGCGAGGGCCCAAGTTTGCCCAGGCTGGTCATATACCTACATTCCATGCACATGCAATAATACAGCAGTAATAACAATGGGTATAAGAAGAGATAAAATTCAAACCCGAAGTATTCTGACTGGTCCCTCCTCATGCGGTGCAAAGCGGGCTCTTCTCTGTGAGCCGGGAAGCCAGCGTTTTCTGAAAAGTGCACACACATACATATTCTTTGGGGGATTTGCTGCAGAATCTTCTCTATGAGCCCGGATTCTGCAGCAAATACCCCCAAGAATATGTATGTGTGCTCCCAAGCAGCAAACGCTGGCTTTTCCTGGGCTAATTTCCGGGCTAATAAGAGAAGAGCCCGTTTGCACCGCATGAGGAGAGACCAGTCAGAATACTTCGGTTTGAATTTTACCTCTTGTTATTGTTATTACTGCTGTATTATTGCATGTGCATGGATCAATGTAGGTATGACCAGTTGGATTACTTATAATATTAGGCACTTACAGTAGCATTCATTCTATTATACATTAGGTTGGTTTCTCACCCCAATACTCTTTGATGCTTTAGATCCTGGCAGGGCAGGAGAGGCAGGGAAGCCTGGAAAAATGTAAACAGAGGTTTACTCAGAAGTAAATCCACAAAGGAGGGCCCTTCATCCAAAGTGCCCTCCTTTGCAGATTTACTTCTGAGTAATCCTCTCTGTTTACATTTTTTCCGGGCTTCCAGCCGAAAGAAGGAGCGAGTTTAGGGCTTGCCTTGCCATAATACTTATTGGCAAGGGAGGCGGGAGGGTGGTGAGAGAGGAGGAGGGTGCCCTCCCCTTACGACCGAATAACGACATTTAAGAAAATCCTGGCCCCCGAAGTTCGAAAAAGAAAGTCCACTTCCTGGTTGGCGTTCCCGGTGCGGAAATACTCGAAAGTAGCATTTCTTACGAATTTCTTACGAAACGAATCATTTTCATAACTTTTTCTCATGCCTAATGAGTATATGTTTTTAGATCTTTTGAAGCTTCCTCACTGTTGTGGAGATAGGAGCAAAAGGATGGATGCTTCTTCCAGGCTCTCTCATCATGGACTAATATCTGGGACACTGAGAGCTTAGTCTGTGCCCAGAGAGTCTGACGGAAGCCATGTATGACTCTGTTTATTTTATTTCTGGGACTTGTATCCCGTCACTTCTCAACCCCCGAAGGGGGACTCAGGACAGGTTACATTAGTAATGGTACAAGGCCGTTACATCACAAATACAATAGTAAATCACAATAACCTACTTAACATTAAAACAACATAGTCATTAAAACCTGTATATAAAACATTCGTTAAAACCATAAAACAAGTCACAATGTCATCTGCCGCAACACTATTCCAGTCAATGTCTATTAAAGTGCATAAGCCTATGGAATACCTTACTACCGGAAGTTAGAGCAATCAGCGAGCTGCTGGCTTTTCGGAAAGCTTGCAAAACTGTGCTTTTTCAACAGGCATTTAGCCTTTAGTCATATGGTTATGAATTAACATTGTCTTAACTGTTTTATATCTATTGTTTTATTGTGTTATTGATTTATTTATTTATTTATTTCGGGATTTTACCCCGCTCTTCTCAACCCCCAAGGATGGTTTACAGCATATCGATGTAGTTCGATATGCTGTAAACCATCCTGAGCCAAACTGGAAGGACGGTATACAAATTGAAATAATAAATAAATAAATAAATACATCTGCTGCCCGAAGATCCCAGAACCACAATTTAATTTCCCCCCCTGAAAACCAGAATCGATTGGGGGGGAGGGGTCAATCTTAACTCATTTGGGAGTGTGTTACATAGGTGGGGGGCCATGGCCAAGAAGGCCCTGTCTCTCTTCCCTGCCAAATGCATTTGCGATATTGGTGGGAGCAAGAGCAGGGCCTCCCCAGATGATCAAAAAGTTTCAGGAAAGAAAGGAAAACTGCACAATATGTTGACGGCATTCAGCCCTGAAAAATAAGAGACACTGTTACCTAAACCAGATGATCTTAGGCTACGAGATGGGACATAGAGGCAGATGTATTTGGACAAGTAAGCTGGGCCAGAACCGTATAGAGCTTTATAGGTCAAAATCAGCATTTTGAATTGGGCTCGGAGATGGACCAGCAGCTGACACAATGGGGAGGGGGGGATATCCCCTGTATGTCGCTCTAGTCAGTAATCTGGCTGCCGCCCATTGGACTAGTTGGGGTTTCCGAACCGTCTTCAAACGCAACCCCACGTAGAGCGCGTTGCTGTAATTTATTCTCTCCCCAGTGGCTTCTTTGGGATTTCCCTGCCATAACTGAGAGAGCAGAGAGGCTCAGTGCTTATTTCAGCTCTCTCAGTACAGAGTAAGCTCTGCGGGTCTGACAGCTTAGTCATTGCCGAGAGATTCTGAAAGAAGCAACAACCCACTGTGCTTTCTGGTGGCTCTTGCCATTATGATACAGGTCACTTCTGTCCTGCAATGGGGAAACACCAAAGAGCCACCTAAACCTTTCTGCCCACACATTGCAAAAGGCCCCCAGAGAAAGTAGAACAGGTTGGTACTTCTTTTAGGGTGACATAATTGTGACCAGCCTTTTTGAATGCATGGGTGCAAAAACAGTGGTAATACCTAGCAGCAGCTGGCCCTCCCAGATGGCACTTACGCTTTTTCCTTTTTAAAATTTATATTAGGGATAATATTCAATTTCTTGATGTGAATATTGTTCAACTGATGTGTATTATTGCTGCTGATCTTTCACCCATCTTAACTTTTTAAATTTATTTTCTCCGTATGTGGGAGAAGAACCTGACTACATACATGAATTGAATTCCTTTGTAAGATATGCAAGTGGTTCAAAACCAGTGTTTTAATACATATCAAGTCACATTATAGTATGTGAACAGTGCATGTTTTCCAACTGGATGAGTATTTTAAAGTACAATGAAATGCATTTTCCTATCAACAACTCATCAACATTCATGCCTTACTGTACTGATAGAATTTGCATCAGTTTGCATAACTTCTTTAAAGAAGGAAAGACTAACAACAATAGCCCAGCATGGAAGTATTTGTTCATAAAAGCAAAAATATCAGAGATATTCTCACGGCTTTCTGTGGATATTTCTCAGTGCAAAGAAGCAGAGTGAAAAAAAAGTCTTGAAAAATTAACGGACAGATATCATGCATTCGTACTCTTAACATTTGACTCATTTTATCAGATTCAGATTCTTTTTTCTTTGAGCACAAAACTCTTGGGGAAAAGTTCTTTTTAAACTCCAGAATTATAAATAGTGAGCTTTTTAATCTGCTCATTTAAGCTTCAAACATTTGTGTACTTCTTTGTCCAAAGCCACTGATGAAAATGTTGAATAAAATTGCACTTACAATGAGTAGAGATTAATCATCAGGGTTTGGATTTTTAAATAAACAATCCAATCAGCTCATATTTGTTCTTAATTGCCTTCAGGTTCGCTTCAACATATGGCTACCCTATGAATGAGAGATGCCCAAGACACTGTCATTAATAACTCTGCTCAAGTCTTTCAAACTCAGGGCTGCTGATTCCTTTATTGAGTCTATCTGTTTTCTTCTTTTACTATTCTCTCCCATTTTACCAGACATTATTATCTTTTTTGAAAAATCATGCATGATATGTTATGGCCAAAGTATGATAGTCTCAGTACGATCACATTGGTAAATAAGTCGGTTTCACCATTTGTCTGGGGCTCTCATGGAGTCCTTGCCAGAAGTAGCCCTTTGTGATGTGTTGGGCTCTGGGGTACTCCATGCCAGTAGTACAGGGAAGTGGGGAGAAGACACTTATCTGACTTTATCTGATGAGGTCTCTAGATGAAAGGCACGTCTTTGTGTTTCTTCTGCTGAAAATACAATCAAGCTTGTGGGGTGGGGGATCCATCTACTTTTGGAAATGCATCCTTCAGATTGCAAATATTGTTGGAACTTGTTTACAGTTTTAGCTTGAAAATATCAGCAAACTTTGATCCATCTATTTGAAGCTTCCATCTTTTAAAAAAGTGACAGTCATTTATTCCAGTGACCAGTTTCCTCTAAGATGTAGCAGACTTTAATTAATGCAAGCTTTTGGTAGCAGCTCCAAGGCATCCATGTTAAACTGAATATCATGAAATACGGGCGCTAGTGTTTTTAAATATATTTTGAAAGAAAAAATGTGATTAAGATATACTAAAAGGAAATCTATACAAATGCAACAAAATTGTTTAAATATTCAAATATGCCATAATATAACAAGGAAGCACAGTAATGCACTGAAATCAGCAATAGAACAGCTGTGTTTTAAAGGACAGTACTTTGAATGTCACTTGACAATTTGCTTTCAATTAGAAGTAATTTACAGGAAGATGCCCACAAGCTAATCTTTACAGGATAATTAAGTTCCATTTTCTTTACTTTTAATTAAAAAGCAGAAAAGATTTAGCTGATCCATAAAAAATGTTCTGTTTAAACATTCATCAGACTTCACACTCTTTTTTGTTATTTGTTGTAGCAGATGTTATCAAAACTGTCGTCTGCTCTGTTTTAAATCTAGAATACAATACTTGGGATGCTGTGTTGCAGTGGAGGTATACGCATTGAACATCTGTATTTTTTTAATAGTCCCTTGACTATTATTTTTGTTGTTATGGTGAAAAGTAAGGTGGGGAGTATACAGAAATGTGTGTCCCTTACAGATGCCATTCTTTTCTTGTATTTTATTATGATTACACTAGTGGGAGATATTGCAGAGCTAAACCACTGATGGTTAATAATGTGAAAAAGACATTCATATGGGAATTATTCTTAAATACATTTTGAAATTTAAAAGAATTAGTAACATTTTGATAATTCAACTCAGGGCACATGGCTTTTATGAAAGAAGTATGTATGAGATTGACAAACTGCTCTATCTCAGAAACAAACACTGTTGTCCCACAGTTGTGTTTCAATATTTGTCTAGTTTTGCAGGTACTCCATTTGAGCAAGGGTTTTGAATTTGAGTGTTGGCAGTTCTTTAAATGAGAGTTCATAATAATAATTATAGCCATTAAAAATACGGATATTTACATTGGTGTTTACAGAAATAAATTCCAATGAATTAAGTGGAACTAAATAATAAATATATTTTGAAAGAAAAAATGTGATTAAGATATACTAAAAGGAAATCTATACAAATGCAACAAAATTGTTTAAATATTCAAATATGCCATAATATAACAAGGAAGCACAGTAATGCACTGAATATACATATATACATATATATATGATTGCAACTTTAATTATATACAGTAATAATTTATATAGGAGATATAAGCACTCTTCATCATAAATTGAAAAATGTTTAGTCTTGGAAATCAAGTAATATCATACTTTTGTATTTTGTTGTTTGCTGCCCTGAGTCCCTTCAGGGAGATAGGGCAGGCTAAAAATAAAGTGTCATTTTATTTCAATTTTTAGTCAAATAAAGTATGTGAAATGGTTTCAATTTCAGCATTTACATTTGACTTTAATTCATGGGGAAAGTAAAATGTTCCTAAAGGTCTTGACATGACATCATGATAAAAATTTCTTAATGAACTTCAACTGTTCATCTCCTCCATGAGGAATCTATAGTTTCTTCAAAAATAGTTTATTATGGAAATGAAAGCAGCGATTTGGATGCCTGGTCCTCCAGAAATGGGTTCCTCTCCAATTCATATGAATTATTATATTCAAGAAAAAATATGGTGAGAGTTTTAATATTAGTTGTAATGGCTGATATACACATAGTGTTTGGGCTCACAATATTTTCTTTGTGTTAACATAGACCACATCAACAATGACCACTCATGAATTAAAGACAGCTTGGAAACACTGCCTTCAGTCCATGCGGTGAATGTACACAGCAATGTCAATTAAAGTCTTAAACCAGGATAAGTAAACTTGAGGGGATACTCTGAAATAAGCCCCATAATATGCATCAGCATGTGTAAGTGTAAACCAACTAAGTGGTGGGGACTCTGGTGATCCCCATATGACTGTTGGGGTGAGGGAGTTAAAAAGAAACCCCAAATCTTCTCTGGTCATGAAGATACATGTATAATGGCTTCATTGTCAGGGCATAGATGAACTTGCCAATGCATATAAGCACTGCACAAGCTTCAGCCAAGTTCCTGTACCTGGTATATAATCACATCAATGGGTGAAATTGTTGATTCTCTACCTGATTCATCCTACTTAAGCAGCCAGTGTAGATGAAAGTCTGATCAATTTCGTACTTCGAACACTCTATGTGTATTGGGTCCAGACTGTAGAAATCTGTATCACCTTAAACAAACCTACTCATGTTTTAGGATCTTCAGGGGACAGAGCTTGCTTGCAGCCCTGTAACCATCAGACACATGTCTGGTGTCTGCTTCCAGGTGAGTGAATTCTCTTCTAGGGACCTCATTTCCATGAGCAGGAGTAAATCAGAGGGCAATGGGGAAAAATTGACAGAACCATCTTACTTCGTTCCCTACCACCAAGATCTGTCCTCTGGGATGGCCAAACACCCCACTTCCTTTGCCCATGTCTCTGTTTTTTCCCCATTTGTTTACCCGACTTCTGAAGACACAATATGGCTCTGTTTCAACGCGCTGTGGAAATGTAGTCCTACTGAGTCCCACTGGAAGTGCCCTTATGTCATGTGATTATCTCCGTGGTATTTCGTTTCTGGAGAGCATGGAAAAAAAGAGACCAGATTGTATGTGACGAGGTCATAAGAGAGGCTTGGCTGGCGCTTCCCTATTTAAATAGATCTTCAACTTTTAACTTGTTGGGGTAATGCAGTGGATCCTCATTTTATATTGCAATCTGTTATAAACCCATTTTCAGAAACAGTTTATTCTGTGGATCAGTTGTTTGAAGAAGAAGAAGATTTCTGAAGTCTTCATGGGCTCATGGAACTAGTTTTTTTTAGTTCTTGGGCAGTGACAGAAGAAGAGGAGAAACATTTCTTCTTGAGTTCAGTCAAGATTCTGTAAAGCAATAATTTGTATTGCATCAGTTTGTCCAGTTGAGACTAGGCATAGAGATTTTCTTTAGGTTCGTTGCTGCTTGATAAAAGCATTGATGAAATGCAAATCTTCATCAATGTGTATTGACACTCATGAAACATTTAAATTGCTTTTAGCTACAAAGCTGTTTAATGGTAGTAAAGTCCATTAAAAATTGATGCTTTAAAATAAACTACTTAGAGCATTGGCTGAACCAGAAAAGAATACTAGAATAAATGGTTACTTAAACTTGGTTAAAATATAATTTCAGACCCAGTTGATCACTATAGAATGGGAGAAGGGCCTATACAGTGTTTTGAATACCTTGGAGCTCAACTGTACAGGCAGTCTCCAAGTTACAAACATCTGGCTCATTGTTAAGAATGGGAGTGAGACAGCAGGAAGTGAAAGAAATCTACATCTAGGAAGGGAAATTCACTCCTGAAAGAGTTATTATGGGGAAAAGGTGTCCCAACTGAAGCTTTATCACCAATGCTTGTTTCCAAAACAAGCCAAAATTTTCAACATCCAATTATCACAGAGTCAGAAAGTGAGGAGAAATCTGCTGAACAGGGGACAGGCAGCAAAACAAGCATCATATGGGTGACAACCCTTTCCTATGCTATTCAAAGCATATATATATATATATATATATATATATATATATATATAGTGTATATATATATATTGTGTGTGTGTGTGTGTGTGTGTGTGTATATATATATATATATATATATATATATATATCTTCCCTCTCCTTATGGCTTGAGGCAGGTCACAGAATAATTAAAACACATAAACATTGCAAAAGCTCTACAGCTACACAAATTAAAATGTATAAATGCTATGTAGTAAATCATATTTCTATAATCAATATATTAAAATACACAAAACAGAGATTAATGAAGGAATCACCTTTAAAATTCATGCTTAAAGACTGCCTGTGTAGGCCTGCTGGAAGAGATAGGTCTTTACATGGTTTTACAATTCTGACAGCTCATTTACCTGACGGAGTTCTTCCAGCACATCTTTCCACAGTCATAGATCAGCTGATGAAAAGGTCTTGGGGGGGGGGGGTTGCCAGTCGGGCTCTGGTGTGTGTGGGGTGAGCAGGTTTAGGTAACCTGGACCCAAACCATGTAGGGCTTTAATGGTCAAAACCAACAGTTTGTACTTTGCCCAGGAGCCAGTGGAGTGCCTTTAGGATAGGTGTAATATGCTAACTCCTAGATGTTCCTGTAACCAATCTGGCTGCCATATTTTGAGCCAGCTGGATTTCCCGAACTTGGTACGAGGGTGACCCAATGTGAAGTGCATTGCAGAAGTCCAACCTTGAGGTTACCAGTGCATGCACTGCCATCCTAAAGTCCTTCAAATCTAGGAAGGGGCACAGCTGATGTATCAGCCAAAGCTTATAGTAAGCACTTATGACACACACACACACGGAGTTACACATAAAAATGTACCTGTTCCAACTTACATACAAATTCAACTTAAGGACAAGCCTACAGAACCTATCTTGTTTGTAACTTGGGGACTGCCTGTATTTAGTTTTCCAGGTCATCACCAACAGTTCAGGTAATTATATCTGCACAATATAGATTCTGGTGATATTTCTGGACTGAAACACATTGTGCCCCCTTCCTAATCCTGGAACATATTATTCTGATCTCTTATAGCAGTGTTGGCAGCCTGTTAACAGGGTAGGTGGAGTACGTGGTTTTGTTCATGTCCAATATGTTTGGGGCATGTCACTGTGACAAGTTGAGGATGATAATGATAGCACAGCAGAGTTTTTCTGGAATGTATACTAGAAGACAAAAGTCATCACTTTCATTGCTGATCTGAAATGCTTTTGAGATAACACAGCACATTCATCTCAAAATAATAGAATATATGAAGCTATGTAGGTGGCATAGTGAACCTTGCCAGAGGTTGTTGAATAACAACTTCCAGCCTTTCTTATCACTGGCTACACTAGCTAAGGCTGCTGGGAATTACAGTTCTCACTTTCTCAATGGCAAGATTCAGCCAGATCCCACAGCAGGGATCCATAAATCTTTATCCTTCAGATATTTTTTGGACTTCATATCCCAGAATTCTTGACTGTTGGCCAAGTCGGCTAGAGCTTCTGAGAGGTGAAGTCCAAAACCACTCAAGGTATCACTGGTCCATACACCCCATTTAAATGAAAGGGGGATTTTTCATCTGTTCCACTCCCCCCCCCCCCACACACACCTTTAGAACTGGCATTCTGGAATGCAGGCAGCTGGTGGAGAAAGATAAGACAAGAAGGCACACTGTTCCTAGAGTTAATATTCAGCTCCTCCTCCATTGGTGCCATTAAATGTTAGAATTTTGTGCAGTGTTAAAATAAATGGAATTGATCATAAATCAGTACATACTTCAATTAATATTTATAATTATCACATTTTTATCTCCACCAATGCTCAGATGTTGACTTCCTGATTTCTGGGCTAGCTATGATGTCCTTCTTGGCTTGGAACCAGGAAAGCATCTTCTTCAAAATGTATTTGTTGGCCCTTTCCTGAGTCCTCTTTGGTACATTATGGGTGCTTACAGACAGGCTAGAAATCGGTGTCAACCCTCCCCCACTTAGACACAGATTTCTGTTCCCACAAGCCTCCTAAAATGTGGATTTTCCCAGGGGATGAGGAGTGGCTACATGCTATCCCGATAACAATCGGGATGGCATACAGTCACCCTGAAACCCCACAAAATAACCCCTAAAATAAAGTTAAACTTATCTGCTCACCATTATGTTGCTCCTCGCACATTCCTGGCATGAAAAAATAATGTGCCAAGAAATCCTTTCTTGCCCCCCTGTCTGTTGGCATGTTATTTCCCTCATGCCAGGAGGGTGCGAAGAGAAATGCAATGATGGCCAGGTAAGTTTAACTTCATTTTTATGGGTTATTTTGGGGTTTGGGGGAGGATGTGGGCACAATCCTGGACCTTTGGGAAACTCACTTCCAGTTAGTTCCAGGACTATCCAGAAGTGAGTCCCCAAAGGCCCAACACCCCATTAGACCCGGGCCTTTCAGGAAGGCCCAGATCTAATGGGGTATCTAATTAATTTGGGAAATCCTGGTTTGTTCTGAATTATTTTTGGTTTTACTGGAGGCATCATTTGGATGCCTCTGGTAAAACTGAGACCAGTTTTTGGGCCTTGTCAACATTACAGTGTCAGCAGAGATTGCTTCTTGCAGATACTTTATATCTTGGATGTCTCGGAGTAGGAATTAGGCCTTTGGCACAACTGTTTGGCTCATTCTGGTATATTTTTTAAAAAATATTTTAAATCGGTTGTAATTTAAAAAATGCATATTAAGCTGTAAATTTTATTGTCCAGCCTTGTATGTCCTGAATGAAGTTGATTTTCTTTGGCTGCCACAAGTAATTTGTTTCTGGTGTGTGTATATAAAATTTGTGTTTTTAAAAAATCTGTTGTAATTTTTAAAATGAAAGTTAGTTCACAAATGTTATTGAAGAATTGCTTGTTTTTCTGATTGAATGGCTGATTGATTTGATCCTAGGTGCCAAGATCCAAGAGGCAATATCATTTGGAACACATTATGCTATCAGAATTATGAGAAGGCCTTCTCTCCTAACCAGTTTAGCTTTAATGTATGTGCCCAAAATAAATGCTGTGTGGTATTGAGAAACCACTTGGAGTGGTAACTACTCAGATGGGGAGGATGGATTTCATCACATTGATACTGAAAACTCTTAAAGGATTGCCTAGCAGATTTGAATCTTGGTCTTTCTCAAATTTCTCCACTACACTATGCTTTAAAGCCAGTAGCTGTGAAATAGAGTGGATGAAGTTAATGAAATATCTGTTGTAAACATCACTCTATTTTTAACCCAGTAATGATATTATTTCATTGTGTGGAGGATATCCTTGCAAGATCGGAGTTTATTTCAAGGCTCTTGGAATAAATTTTCTTCTGCTTAATGTATAGGTGAGAAATGCCATTTGATATAATAATCCTTAATTAAATGCAATTCCTGCAGCAAATGAATTGCTGGTAATAACTGTGCTTAAAAATAACTTTGTATCCTAAATCTACCTTGTGCAGTTTTTCAATTTTGTGTTACAAGATGTCTCAAAGTATGACTTGTCTGATTGGGGAAACAGGGAAGTGGGAAGAGGGGGCTAATGGAATTCAGACAAGCAATAATTAGTAGGCCAGGAAGTAGGGCAATTTTAAAAATGATTCATGGCAAGTAGGAATGAGACATTTACATTCTAAGAATTAATTATGGGAGTTGTCTAAATTATGAGCGGAAAGCAGAAGTGCAGGGAATAGAATGTGGTTCAGAGACAATATCATATAATGTGCTCTGTGCAAGAGATTAGTAAAGGTATATATATACTGTATATATATATATGTGTGTGTGTGTGTGTGTGTGTGTGTGTGTGTATGTACACACACACACAAATAATATGTTACAATACACTTTAAAATGAATACACCGACTTCATGGTGTTCAGGATCTTTCATTTGTTTATATATACAGCCCTGGAAGCTTTCAGTTTGGGGCAGTCACAAAGTAAGGGATTGGAGGCAGTGAGAAAATGGGTTTGTGGGAAGTGGCAGAATGGTGATTCATGATCTCAATCTGCTATACCACTAAAGGCACACATAGCAATGACCTCACTATTTGCTTTTGTTAAGTTGTTGTTGGGTTATTGTAGGTTTTTCAGGCTGTATGGCTATGTTCTAGAAGCATTCTCTCCTGACGTTTCACCTGCATCTATGGCAGGCATCTTGAAGAGGTTAAGTTAACAGACCTCACAACAGCCTGAACAACCTACAACAACCCTTCGACAATAAGTTGTTGTTGTTGCTATCTTCAAGTTGACTCTGCCTCATAATAAAACGGCTCTGTTGTAAGCTTTTATTGGCAAGATTTATTAAGATGAGGTTTAAATTATCTTCATAGGCTAAGTGGCTGAATATGGTCTCACAGAAACCTAGAGCAATTCTACAATGACAAATGAAATGGGCTCGATTTTGAATTCCTTTTGTGTGTGTGTGGACAAACACCGATTTACAACAACAACAACAACAACAACAACAACAACAACAACAACTTTATTTTTGTACCCTGCCTCCATCTCCCCAAAGGGACTCGGGGTGGCTTAAATATGGCACAATGTGCTTAAAACATCACATAAAATAAACACACAATACAATACAGAATAAAAACAAAAGCATATAATTTAAACTCAAAAACAATGCCCAATAACCTATGGTGAGAACTGTCATGAAACCTGGCCAACTGTACACAATAACAAGGTAATGAATAGTGCAAATTGTAACTAACGAGAAAGGGCATGGAACGAAAGTGCAGTACTGTGTAATTGATTGTGGAGCATTGAGTCTAGATATTCTCAGATTTGGTAACGTTTGTGGATTCACTGGTAATCTGGCCTTCAGTTAACCGTAAATGATGTTCTACTGGCTTTAAAGTGTTGCTATTTCTCAAAAGAGCATGAATGTCTTAAAGCTGAAAGTGAGATTATTTGTCTGATATAACATTTAATCTAAGAAATATATACAGTTGGGTTAGAAGTTATATCCAGATATTCTGCAAACAACTAAGATCAAAAGTGGCACATCTGATTAATTACCGGTTCCAGCTGTTTTGTATTTTGTACATAGAGAGCTGTTAACTTGCTCTTGCTGCAAAGATGTTATTTTTAAAAGATGGGGTGTCATAAGTGAGAATGAAGGTTTTGGGACTTTGCACCACAATGAAAAGGCAGACATTTATTTGAGCCAGAATAAATTGGCGATCCTTTCCATGAATCCCTGTGAAGACAAAAAAAAGTAATACATTTTCTCTCCTGGCAGACATCCTACTCTTATTTTTATTTCCAATTTCTATTGCACTTATCAGGATACTAAGTATTTTACAATTCTTTTGTTATCTTCTGTTATCATGGGGGATAAGGCTATCAATGGCTATTAGTCATGATGGCTATGTATTACCTCTAGTATCAGAAACAGCATGCCTCTGGATAATGGTTGCTAAGGAACATAAGCAGGAGCTGCTGTTGGACGCCTGTCTTGCTTGTGGGCTTCCTTTAGTCATCCAGGTGGCCACTGTGGGAATAAAATGCTGGACTAGATAGGCCTTTTGTCTGATCCAGCATGGCTCTTCTTTTGTTCTTAGATCATTATTTGGTCTAGGCATCTTTCTATATTTCATCAGTGGAAAACCGTAGGGAAGAAAAAAAACATTTTCAATTAAAATAGGATTTTATATTTAAGAATGAAATAGTTATGCCCCAAAATTTCATCAGATTATGGTGACTAATCTATTTATGCCATACATTAAAAAGAATTTTTTTAAATGTGCTTTTTATAAAATATTACAAAATTGCTGATTGGTTCTTGAAATCAGGAGACAATCCAGAGATAATTTAGTAGGGACTGTATGTTTCAATATTGTTTGGTTTTGAATTTTTTTCACTTCTTCAAATGCTACCAATTGGAGAGCTACCCTGTGGTATTTATTTCTATTATTTATTCCTGTTATATTCTAGTGTGGTTGCCTCTGTGGGTATGTTGTGACATCATGTGTCTTTTACTTGAAGCCACTAATGTAGATCATACAACTCTTTTCTTATTTGATTATTCGCAGTTTATGGAAAAAGTACCAGAAATATATGTAATAGTGTATGGGCCCTTTTAGTCTGTCATAAAAAATCCAGATTATCTTCTTTGAACTGGATTATATGGCAGTGTAGATACATGCACTCTGGCTCAAATCAAATAATGTGAATTATCTGCTTTGATAATCTGGATTATATAGCAATGTAGATCCAACCTCAGAAGGGTTTGAGGGAGCAGGAAGTGATTTGCACTTTGCCCATTAGACCTCTCCTCACAATTGATTCCATCAGCCCACTTGCTCGAGATCTATTCCAGGCCACTGTTTGTTGCTTGTTGTTTTATATTGTGTTATATATCTGGTTGTTTTATATTGATTTATGATGTTGTTATGGAATTTTACTGTGCTATTTTAATTATGTTGTTGGGCTTGTCCCGATGTAAGCTGCCCCGAGTCCTTTCGTGGAGATGGAGGTGGGATACAAAAATAAAGTTGTTGTTGTGGTTCTATCTGAGGCAGAGCATACAGACTAGGATTAATGCAGTTTGACATAATCTTAACAGCCATGGTTCAATGTTATGGAATCATGGCTATCATGCCTTACTGAGACACCAGGACTTTTCGGCAGAGAAGGCTAAACCCCTTGTACAACTACAACTCCCATGATTCCATGGCATTGAGCCATCGTAGTTGAAGTGGAATCGGTACATTAATCCAATGCATTTTTGATTACTTCATGACTGCAAGAGAGAGTGAAGTGTGAGACCTTAAGAGACTTGCGATGCAGAAACAAAAGAAATTCCTGGTGCTTCCCTATATGAAAGGTCTAAAAATTATTGGTATCTTTCACATAAAAAAACATCTCTGAGAAGAATAAGTTGCACTGTTGGAAGCAGGGCCCCTCTGCTCTTGTCTTTGTATATTCTCCCATTTTTAAAAGCCTATCATATAGTAATAGATGGACAATCATGATATAATTCAACCATTCGTTTCCCTTCAACATTCTTATTTAAATACCTTATTTTCTTGGTCATCTTTTAAACATTCCTTTGAAGTTAATGACTCTTGAAATAGCATCATGTATATTTATAAATACTTATCTGAGATTTTTCATGGGGCATGGTCATTCTCTTGGTCAAAGATCTCAGCAGGAATTCCTCATTATTGCTTTTTATTCCAAGTAAATGACACATTTTTAAGCACCTTTAAATAGAGCAGCTATTCCAAAGTGAGTGCTTATAAAACAGTCTGAATTGATTTTATTTAACTCTTACCTATTTTGATGGTTTAGCAGAATAAGACTTCAATCCAGTGTAGAGATATTGCATATTTTTAATGCCATTTGTTTCAGTCAGGCTTAAAATGCATAGTGGAACTTTACATTGCATCTCAAATCTTGCGGAGAAAGTGATAAATTAGCTCAAGTTTTTATAACTTAGTGTGACATGCCCATTTTTTATTTTATGATGGATCAGCTGTCAAAAATGAAACCTGTCTGATTTGTGTCCTGATATGTTGTCTATTTTATTTATTTTAATTCTTGGTGCACCAGAAGATCTCAAATGCTTTCAAACTTGCTATGAATTGGTTTTCTTGATGATCGCCTTAACACTTAGGAGGAGCCTGCTTGCTTCTCAATTAGATTGGGAATTGATTCATTTGATTCAATTGATTCATTCAGAGAATGAACTGTCATGTGTAGTCAACTGAAAACCTATAGGTGTGTATAGTACAAGGAATGTTGGACAGGACCATCCTGGGGCCGGTCTTGTTCAACATCTTTAATAATGACTTAGATGGAGGCTTAGAAGGCATGATTATCAAGTCTGCAGATGACATCAAATTGGGAGAGATCACCAATACCCCAGAAGAAAGGCGCATAATTCAATACAATCTTAACAGATTAGAGATGATTGGCTGAAACAAACAAAATGAAGTTCAACAGGGACAAATGCAAGATACTCCACTTAGAATGGCTTGTCGCCATTACAGACCAACTTCGCCGCCAGCTGGACCAGGGTGGATCGGCACTGCTTGTCTTGTTAGATCTGACAGCAGCGTTTGATACAGTAGACCATGCATTGTTGACCCACCGCCTATCCGCTTCCGGAGTCAGGGGGGTGGGGTCCCCCAGGGGCCATTCTCTCCCCCTTATTATTCAACGTTTATATGCGCCCCTGGCCCAGCTGGCCCGCGACTTTGGTCTGGAGTGTTATCAGTACGCTGATGACCCAGCTTCTGCTGCGAATGGACGGCAGGCCGGATACCGTACCCGATTGCTTCCATCTGTGCCTCGAAGCCGTGACTGGTTGGCTGCGGGCCAGCCGGCTGATGGTGAATCCGTCGAAGACGGAGATCCTATGGCCTGGTCGGCCTGGCCGGGATGAGTGCCGGTTGCCTACTCTGGACGGCGAGCAATTAAGCACGTCGTCAATTGTTAAGAGCTTGGGTGTTCAGTTCGACTCCTGCTGACCATGGAGACCCAGGTCTCCGCGGTCAGCAGGGTGGCGTTCTACCACCTACGTCAGGCTAGGCGACTGGCCCCCTACCTGTCCAGGAATGACCTGGCTACGGTGATCCAAGCGACGGTCATCTCGAGACTAGACTACTGTAACGCCTCCCCCCGAGATCACTCCGCTCAGCAGAGCAAAACCTGCTGGAGATTCCACCGATCCGCCTCTGCCGCCTATCATCAACTAGGCAGCGCTCCTTCTCAGTAGCAGCTCCAATGGCCTGGAATGCCCTGCCGGAGGAGGCTAGAGCCATACGGGAGCTCGCCCCCTTCCGTAGGGCCTGTAAGACCTTCCTTTTCAAGCAGGCCTTCGGTTGACATATAACGCCTCTTGCTTTCAATCGACTTATGACTCTGTGTTACCGTTTTTTGTCACTTAGTGTAATTTTAACAATGTTTTAATGATGTTTTTTAGTATCATTTTTGTTATTTTTATGGTTATAGCATTGTTTTATTTTGTTCGTGAGTCGGCATGAGTGTTGCCTGCCGATCACTATGTATGTCTTGTAACCCGCCACGAGCCCTCGGGAAGAGGCGGAATACAAATGCAAATAATAAATAAATAAATAAATAAATAAATAAAAATAGATACAGAAGAGGGTCAACAGCAATACGTGTGAAAAAGATCTTGGCGTCCTCGGGGACAACAAGTTAAACATGAGCCAACAATGTCATGTGGTGGCAAAAAAAAAAAGCCAATGGGATGTTGGCCTGCATCAATAGGAGTCTAGTGTCTACATCCAGGGAAGTCATGCTACCCCTCTATTCTGCCTTGGTCAGATCACACCTGGAATACTGTGTCCAATTCTGAGCACCGCAGTTGAAAGGAGATGTTGACAAGCTGGAATGTGTCCAGAGGAGGGCAACGAAAATCATCAAGGGTCTAGAGAACAAGCCCTATGAGGAGTGGCTTAAAGAGCTGGGAATGTTTAGACTGAAGAGAAGGCTGAGAAGAGACATGATGGCCATATATAAATATGTGAGGAGAAGTTATAGGGAGGAGAGAGCAGGCTTGTTTTCTGCTGCCCTGATGACTAGGATGTGGAACAATGGCTTCAAACTACAAGAAAAGGAGATTCCACCTGAACATGAGGAAGAACTTATTGTGAGAGCTGCTCAGTGGTGGAATTCCTGGCCCTGGAGTGTGGTGGAGGTTCCTTCTTTGGAGGCTTTTAAACAGAGACTGGATGGTCATCTGTCGGGGGTGCTTTGAATGCGATTTTCCTTTTTCTTGGCAGAGGGTTGGACTGGATGGCCCATGAGGTCTCTTCCAGTGCTATGATTCTATGAAAGCCTCCCAACAAGAAAGTTTACCTTTTGACAAAGTCCAAGGTCAGTGTGCTTCCATTTTATTGAATGTGCTTGTCTCCAAAAACATTTCGTATTATCATGGTAGGACTAGGATGGTTGAGCCATCAAAAGATAAAGGCAGTCCTTGCTAATTCCTCATAGTACTACTAAAAAGAATAGGATTTTGAATGTTGTGAGCACCTACCAAGAGTACTCAGTAGACTGAAATGATCACATAGCACATACATTGCCTTGGTAAATGTAACCACGGTGTATTTTTCACTTTAAATATATATTAAATCTAAATAATATACATCTTCCTTGGGGTAGTGGCAAGCCCTGGCAGCTGAAATGTAACTTGGAAAAATGCTCCCTACAGATTACATTTGTCAGCAGTCTATTAAACATCTTTTTATGAGCCTTGAAATGGGTTTAATCATTCTACTATATGTTTAGTCTATGTTTAAAGTGTTCTCATGTAAATTTGGCCCATTAGCCTGAATTTTAAAAAGTTTGATATTTAAGACTGTTTTTCATATGTTGTGGTAAACAAATATAGCAATAGAAACTATTACTGTATAGTTTAACAAATGTTAAAGATCAGTGCAAACCACATGTTAAATACATTTTTCTTGTGTTTTAAATGCCAAGCAGACATTAAAGAGGTTAAGTGAACGATATGCTATATTCAATTTTTGTTTTGCATTTGTGCCCATATTTCTGGGTGTGTTAATGGGCCTTTTTATAAATAGAATACTTTTACTATATATAGTTAATTAATGATAAAGTACTGCAATGAATGATAATGTATTACAAATCCATTTGTTACACTTAAGTAATATTAACCTTTTCCATTTATGTTGTTGTGAAAGTTAGTAAGAAGAGCTGAAATGTTACATAATCTATAAAATGTAAAATTATCTCCAAGATGGACAGAAAAGTTGGATTTTTATGGTTGCAAGAATCCCTTCTTTGTTCTGTCAGAATCAATTATTTCAGTTCTAATAAAATCTGAAGAAAGGGTCAGGTTAGTGATCTGTGCTCACTGTGGATAACTTGTGATATTGCTGCCTCAACTGAACCAAGAGTTCCATATTTCTTGCAAAGATATAAAGAGTATGCTTTGTATTAGGAACACTACATGGAGAGTAGCAGGAGTACCCTGTAATACTGCTATTAGGACTAACCTCGTTTTTATGATATTTGGAAGATAGAAAATGTGTGGATATACTTTTAAATGATAATCTATTTCCAGGTCTTATATTAAACACAGAAATACAAGTTGAGTACCCCTTATCTGAAATGCTTAGAACTAGAAGTATTTTTGGATTTCTGATTTTTAAAAGATTTAGGAATAACTTTATTTGCATGTACTGTATGTATTTAATGAGACTACACAGAAGATTTGTATAGGAAGGATAATATCGAGGATAGTTTTGATGGTATGGTGAGCGAATTAGAACCAGACATCCCGAGGAGTGAGGTTGAATGGGCCTTAAGAAGCATTGCTAACAACAAGGCAGCAAGAGATGACGGGATCCCAGCTGAACTGTTTAAAATCTTTAAAGATGATGCTGTCAAGGTGATGCATGCTATATGCCAGCAAATATAAGTCCCCCTTCTGGGGTTGAGAAGGGCGGGTTAGAAATATGGTAAATAAATATGGAAAACACAAGAATGGGCATCAGACTGGAAATAATCAACTTATATCCCCATACCAAAAAAAGGGAAAAGCTAAAGAATGCTCAAACTTTCGTACAGTGGCACTTATTTCTCATGCCAGTAAGGTAATGCTCAAGATCTTGCAAGGAAGACTCCATCATAACATGGAGAGTTGCCAGATGTACAAGATGGGTTTAGAAAAGGCAGAAGAATGAGAGACCAAATTGCCAATATCCGCTGGATAATGGAGAAAGGCAGGGAGTTTCAGAAAAACTTCTATTTCTGTTTTATTGACTATTCTAAAGCCTTTGACTGTGTGGATCATAATAAATTGTGGTAAGTTCTTGGTGGTATGGGCATACCAAATCACCTTGTCTCTCTCTTGAGGAATCTGTAGCAACAGTAAGAACTGACCATGGAATAACAGACTGGTTCCGTATTGGGAAAGGCATATGACGGGGCTGTATACTCTCACCCAACCTATTCAATAGGCTTGTTTGATTAAGGAAAAAATGTTCAAAACTCATTTCAAATGTAGGGGGCGCTGGCGATTCATTTCCGAAATGATTTCTGAAACTTTCCCCTCCAAAAGTCAGAATTTTCCGAATCGCTTCGTTAATGGCTGGTGCGATTGCGTGATGTGCAACAACCTGCAAACGGGACAGGCAAAACTTGGGGGATTCCCTTTCCATCAGTTTTAGACTGCTACTGACAAAACTTGCCATAGTGGTAGAAAATATTCTCCTCTGTCAGCATACTAACTTTCAATGTGTTTAGAAGATCCCTGGGTTCTTGACAATTTTTAAAGTAAACGACTGTTCAACATTGCCCCGCCCAGATCAGGAGGGAGGAATCCCCAGAGGATGGCAGCGTCCCACCTCGGCCCTCCCAAGTTGTGGCTGCCCACCATTGGCCAGCATTCCACCCCACTGCCCCAACCGTCAAAGACCAGGAGGGACAAATCCCCCTGAGGACTGACCATTTGCCTGCCCTGTGGATGTCAGCAGTCCTCCCCGACGACCCCCTCTAGCAACTGGGGATGCACGAAACTTGTAACTTCAAGGAGAGGAAAGGGGCCTTCCAAAGGTTTATTGTGTTGATTCCCAAGGATAAGATTGGATTAGTAAATTTCTAGTTTCCCAAAATACCACGTGAAACCCCAAGGAGAGGAAAGGGGTCTTCCAAAGTTTTATTTTGTTGATTCCCAAGGATAAGATTGGATTAGTAGATTTCTAGTTTCCAAAAATACAACTAGTAACCCCAAGGAGAGGAAAGGGGCCTTCCAAAGTTGTATTGTGTTGTTCACCAAGGAAAATATTTGATTAGTAGCGTTCTAGTTTCCAAAAGTACAACTAGTAACCCCAAGGAGAGAATAAGCCCTTAGAAGTTGTATTCCCTGCTTCAGGAAGGGAATTATTAACAGCAAAAGGGAATTCTGGGTTTCCAAAGCACAGAATTTAAACCTCAGGAGAGAAAAAACCCTTACAAGTTGGATTTCCTGCTTCAGAAAGGGAATTATTAGCAGCAAAGGGGAATTCTGGCTTTCCAAAGCACAAACCCCAGGAGAGAAAAAGAAGTTGGATTCCCTGCTTCAGGAAGGGAATTATTAACAGCAAAGGGGAATTTGTTCCCAACCCAGTCCTTCCCTTACAAAGTGGTGGCATGGCACCTTTCCCACCCAAACAGACGGCCCTAGTACCTCTACCTTCGCATCCCTGGCTCGCTTTTTAAAGGGCAATGACTGCCATGCCGAAACCCCGCCCCTCCTGAGGTGGTTTCCCCTCATTGGCTGGAGGCAAGCATCCCATCATGCAACCAGCTGCTTGCCCCCAAACGCTGATTCATTTCCGATTCACTTCCTGGATTGGAAAAAAATAGTGACAGTGGCTTCAAAAGGACAAGGATACTTCCGGTTTCCCAAATCGCTTCGAAGTCACTTAAAAATGGATTTATTCTGATTTCAATCTGAATAACGAAGATTCTGATTGAACCTACCCATGCCTACTATTCAACTTGTATGCAGAACACATCATGCGATGTGCGGGGCTTGATGAATGCAAAGCTGGGGTTAAAATTGCTATAAGAAACATTAACAACCTTAGATATACAGATGATACCACTTTGATGGCCGAAAGCAAGGATGAGCTGAGGAGTCTTCTAATCAAGGTGAAAGAAGAAAAAGCAAACGTTGGGTTGCAGCTAAACATAAAAAAACCCAAGATGATGGCAACTGGACTGATTGATAACTGGCAAATAGAGGGAGAAAATGTGGAGGCAGTGACAGACTTTGTACTTCTAGGTGCAAAGATTACTGCAGATGAAGACTGCAGCCAGGAATTCAGAAATGTTTATTTCCTGGGAGGAGTGCCATGACCAATCTCGATAAAATGGTGAAGAATCGAAACATACAGACTGGCAACGAAGATTTGCATAGTTAAAGGAATGGTATTTCCTTTAGTAACCTACAGATGTGGGAGCTGGACCATAAGGAGGGCTGTGCGAAGGATGATAGACGCTTTTGAACTGTGGTGTTGGAGAAAACTTCTGAGAGTGCCTTGGACCATGAGAAGATCCAACCAGTCCATACTCCAAGAAATAAAGCCCAACTGCTCATTGGAGGGAAGGATAGTAGAGGCAAAGATGAAGTACTTTGGCTGCATAATGAGAAGACAAGAAAGCTTAGGGAAGACAATGATGCTGGGGGGGAGGAAGGAAAAAGGAAGAGGGGCCAACCAAGGGCAAGATGGATGGATGATATCCTCAAAGTGACTGGCTTGACCCCGAAGGAGCTGGGGGTGGTGACAGGGAGCTCTGGCATGAGATGGTCCATGAGGTCATGAAGAGTCGGAGGTGACTGAATGGATAAACAACAAATTTAATAAGAGAATTTGGAGATGGACCCAAATATAAATACAAAATTAATTTACATTTCACTTAGACATTATACACATAGAGTAAAAGTAATTTTATACAATATTTGTAATAATGTTGTGCACGACACAAGGCTTGTGTACATTGAACCATTAGAAAGCAAAAGTGTCAGTAACTCAGTCACCCATGTGGACAATTTCAGATTTTTGAGTATTTTGGAATTCTGGATAAGGAATGCCCAACCTTCTTCTTTGAATAATGGAGGTTACAGATTTAGCTCTTTCCAGAATATGTATAATATTGTGTAATATTAATTGTAAATGAAATTCTATAGAAAAGTGTCACAATTATCTAATAAGATTAATTTTATAGCATATCTGTGTATAGTAGACATGTTATGTTCTATCAAATTATAGAAAAAGGATTGCATTGTATTCTTTCAGCAATATGGAGGGTGAACTGGAGAAAGAGAGAAGATGGTACGATATTAATCCCATAGTAATAGGGAATTATGGGAAAGAGTAAATGAATTATCTAAATGCTTTCTGGACACAATCCACGAGAATGCCTTCATATGTGATAGCCTCTGTTCTTTTGGGCTGCTGAAATTTGTGCCATGGCCATACAGTTTGTTTTATCTGTAAGTCCACATTTAGACTTTTGGATCAGCAAAAGCTATCATTTACATTCAGGATTGTAATTGCATACACACATACATTGATATGAGATTGTATAGGAAAGGAATCTTGCATATTTCAATAGGTACATAGACACAGAATTCAAAGGCATGGTTAACATGTAATAAGTGGATGCAAATTATGCTAAGGGAAAATGTTTATTTCATACAGCTCTTACTGTCAGGAAGTTCTTCCTAATGTTTAAGTAGCATCTCTTTTATCCCAATTTCAACGTATCGATTTGTGTCCCAGTTTCTAGAGCAGCCGAAAATAAACCTACTATAACTTCTACATGACATCCCTTCAACTTTTTAGTATATCACATTTCAATCATCTCTTCTTCAAACTAAATATACCAAGTTTATGTAGCTGTTTCTTCTGTGATAAGGCTTCCAGGCCCTTTATCATCTTGTTTTCAGACATCTTACCTACACCTTGATGTAGGAGTTAACAAAATTCTTGATGTTGTTCTCAGTTTAAAAATAGTGCTTTATTAAATTCAAATATTTTACTGAATGTCCAGTAAAAGATTTGTGTCAAGGAATGCGTATGCCCACATAAGGCTGATTAGAGAGCTGTGACCATTGCTTAACTTGTGTGATTTGGCCACAGAAATCCATGCTCTACTAACTTCCTAACTGGAACTATTATAATACACAAGGTTTCATTTGATAGGGAACTGGTGGAGATATTTGCTGAATGGAGGACAGGGGTAGCAAGGAATGAAATGACTGCATTGGTTGGCAGTGAACAATTCAGTGTATTCAAGGCCATCACTTAAAATCCCTCTGATCCAGTACTGACCAACCCAGGAATGGAAGATCGGCATGATGCCAAGCATGTACCTCTCCAGATGTTTTGAACTTCAGCTCCCTGAATTCCTGGCTATTGGACAAGTTGGCTAGGGTTTCTGGGAGTTGGAGGCCCAAACATCTGTAAGGCCACGAGATTGACACCTCTGAAGGGAAACTATGCTAGTGTAGGCACTATGCCAAGATAAAGGACAGGGCTTTCTTTATGATAGCACTGTAGTTATGGAACTCTCCTCCCCTTCACACACATGAACACTATTGCAAACATTTTCACAGATGCCAGGTAAATATCTAGCTCTTTTAAAGAATCATTGGAGAATAGTGCAAGGGATCCATTTGCCTTCATGCTATTTAAAGCTACAGTTTCCATGTAGGTATTTGTAAATTTTAACATGATTTTAGACTTGTCATTTCAGATGTTTGTAATCTGAAACTAACAGGTCATTTTAACCATTTTTTAAAATTCAAGATTGCTAACTGCCCTTTGCTGTTATCAGGAATGTCAAGAAGTATATACATAAGTAACCTAATGGTTACTTGCTATTCCCTAAACCCTGTAAGAAATATGTGATTATAAATACAGCAGATGAGAACATCATGAACAGTACTTAAATAAAATATTAATTGTTGTTTCTAATATTGCCAGTGTTAACTATTCTAGAAAAACTTCATTTTGCTATGCTATGTTCAGGATGCCCCTTATGCTCAGGTCCCATTTGTATTTAGTGACTTCCATTCATTGATCTAAACAATTCCGAAACAAGCAAACAGACAAAATAGTTTTATTAATGTTTGCAATTTATATTATGTTACTCTGGTCTTAATATGAACAAGAATTATCTTAAATATATTTAGAATATTTAGACAATTAGGAACTGACATTCAACGTGATGTCCAAACCATTAAAATTAATGTTGATTTCTTTTATGATGATAGACAAATTACACATCAGATGAAAAAGGAGATATCTTCAGGACTTCCTGGAAAAACATTTCTATTTTGGTGGCTGAAGTATCTTGAGTGGTTGGGATCCTTTCCAAAAGAACAGCCCTGACACACTCTTGTTTGAATATCAGCACAAATTAGATGATCTTAGAAGTGCTAAACAATTTGTTCTCCCTATTCAGTTATTCATGGTCATGCAGTAGCTATGCAGTACTGTACAATGCTTGAGCTTCTTTCCTTCGAAAATTCCATACGAAGTATTTTGAGATCTAGATATTATCTGATAACATCTACATTAAGCTTTCAGAAGTACTGCTTTGCATCAAATCAGTGTGTCTCCAAGTTCAAGTTAATTTGAACTTATTGGCTTAGTATTAATAAGCCTGTAATATGGTTGCTATTCATTATTTTAGTTCTCCTTCTGATTTCGGAGACTAAATATCTGTGTATCTGCCTATAGACTGAGAGGGGGAAAGGAAAGTCAGATAAATATTCCGAAAATTAAGATTTTTTTTCTGTGTCAGGATGGAAATGTAGTATTTTATGGAAAAGCTAAACTGCTTTTCAGATCAAGTACAATAAGAGCATGTTGCACTAGGATTGGTTTGAGTATTTTTTTAATTAAAATTGCCTATTTTTCATCGTTTTTGATTTATATTCTTTCATTATGGTGTTTAGGATCTATTTTTCACTATGTTTAATTTGCTTAATTACAATAAAGCAAGTGTGGTCTATTTCTGTCTCTCTTTCTGTATTACAGTGAAATCAAATATATCTGTATCTTGCTCCATATCTGCTGAACTGCATTTATATTTAAGTTATGTGTAACATGAGGACATACTAAGCAGTTCTACACATATGTAGAGCATTCATTCATACACACATTCAATAATACACATTTTCAGTTAAATGTTGACAGAAGTGAATCTTAAATAAGCATTATGAAATATTGCAACTTCATATGACTACTATTGATAGCGAAGGGAAGTTTTTAATCTAACATGTGACATGTGATCCTAAGAATATCGCAGTTGATTATGTGAGAGTCTTTGTTGTGTTTCTCATAATTTAAAACATATACATAAAACGCCTATAATAGTTTGTCTTGAGTTTGGGATACACCTTGAAGAAAGTCCCATATAAACACCTTAGAACTCTGTACATGCCCTAGACCAGTGCTTGATGTCAGTAATATAATGAATGTGGACTAAAACAATGAAACAAAATATGGTCAAGATAGATATTTTCCCAGTCTATTTAGCATGGAGCAATGATAGCTGGCACCTTATTTGATCTCATCCAGTCAATTACAACTGCCAGGCACTGTTTTAGCACAGGAATGTCTTCCTTAGAATTAGGTGGATGAGAGTAATAGAGTTGGGTGCCATCTGTGTATAGATGGCACCACACTCCAAAACTCCCAGTGGTTTCATGTGTGTGTTAAATAGCATGGAGTCCTGAGGACTAGTGCTTAAGGAGTCTAACAAGAGTCCCCTAGCACCACTTTTTGAGTACTGCCCTCCAGGAAGGAATGGAGCCACTGAAGAATAGTATCTCTAAGCCCCAATCCAGAAAGGTGACTCAGAAGGATACCGTGGTCAGTCCCCTTCTGGCCTGTTTTATGAGCCAGGAAGGGCAAGGATCTAGAGCACATTTGGTGGCTATCACCTTTCCAACAATCCTGTCCACATTCTCAGGCTTCACAAATTGAAAAGTATCTATTAACACTGTACAAGCAGGAGCCAAAGTTAAATCCACTGGAGCTGTATCAACTGTGGCATCTAAGTCAGAGCGAATCCAAGCGATCTGATCTGAAAAATGGTGGGGAAGGTCTTCACAGCTTGCTGTTTCATGGGTGGAATTCTATTTTGGACTAGATTGGATAACACTCCTAACCACTTGAAATAGCTCTGCTGGTCGGTTTTGTGTTGCAAAGGTGTTGGTATAAAATCCTTCTTTTTTGCTGCCTTTATTGTCCCACCTTTGGATAGATTTTTGCCTATTTCCAATCAGAATCACTCAGAATTCTCTGCTACTGTTGCTCTAGTCCTGTCTCACATGTTTCATTGCTGCCAACTCCTTAGTGAATCAAGGGGCTGGTTTAGCTCCACTTCATGAGAAGGGATGCTTTGGACCAATCGTGTCTACTGCCCTGTTCATTTTTCCATTCCAGAACTCAACCAGGGATTTGATAGGATCACCTGCTCGAGTATTGGGAAAGTCCCAAGAACTGTCAGGAATCCAAACGGATACATAAGCTTCCTGGGTGGACCATATTAATAGGTCCCCCACCCATAGAAAAAAAACATAGAAACTCTTTTCTTTGGTGATAGACTGCACCCGATTGTTTTTCTCCTGACTTAGAAAATATAGGACATGACTGTACATTAAGGATTCATGAGGTAGGCAGCAGTCCCCTGTATGTTTTTCTGAGTTGCCTCTGACATCTCGGCTCTTTTCCTTCCCTTTTCACTCACATGAATGCTCATGATGCTGGTCTTAATAACATGAGGTGGAATCATTTGGGGAAATTAGGACAGTGTTGAAGTGACTGCTTTCGTCTGAAATTTTAAAAGTCATGTTTCAGTCTCTTTATAAAGCTTGTTGTGCACATGTATCAGTCTCATAGGGCATTGTGGGGCTAAAATACTATTTTGAACAGCTTGACAATAAAATATATCATGATACCAGTATGAATATCAAAGATATTATATATGTTTTTCAGAGATACAATTCTGGACTCTTTCAACTTTTTTAAATAACGAAGGAGCTGATATCAGTATGCTCCTTTCAATAGATTTTAAAAGTAATACTTTTCTTCTTGCTTTCTGTTGCCTTTCTATTTCCCACTTTTTTTGTAAAGCAATAAATATTCTGCACTCTTCAGGAGTCACTTGGGCAACCAACCCCCCCAGTCTTGACTTGTTGTACTGTTTTATGGGATAGGCTTGCGAGAACCATATCAAACAGAGGAATAACAGGAAGCCTGATTATATCTAGGGATAAATTATCATTCTGCAAGGAAGTCAAACATCTGCACTGATATTTAATTGTGTAGTGGCATAGATTTGGTTTATAGAGATCAGAAAAAGTGGGCTTGGTTGAATTTTTTGGCATTGTCCTTTTGCAAAGGTTTATATCTTTTTTAAGTTTTGAATTAGATTGATTAAAAACTGGTGGAAAACATCAGTTTACACGTCTGCGTCAGATATTTGTTCTAACATTTGACAAACCTTAGTGAGATCCATATTATTATTTGAAAGCTGAGAAAAATTATAAGAAGTTCTCTTTCATTGCTTGTTGTGCACTGTTTCATCATGAAGGACCAGTAGAATGCTTGCTTTATTCATGCTTGTTATTTCTTTTTGGCATAAACTATGAGGTTTGTGCGATGCTTTTATGGTGTCTGAAAGATATATTCTCATTGTAAACAACACTTTAAAACACCTATATACACACCACCTCCCCTTTTGTGTTCAGTTTCAAAGGGATTGGATGGACATTAATCCCTAAACCTTTCTGAAGTTGCTGTCTTCTTTCTGGCTAGTATTGAAACAAATGTCTGATGCAAAAGGTAATCCTTCAACTAGGATCCAGTTTTGAAAAATTCCTTATAAGTTTCAATAACTCTCCTCAAAGTCCCTCTATCATCCCTTGTAGTTGCTTTCCTCCATTCCATGGTGGACACTCTTAACTAGTCAACAGCTGTGAAACTAAATGCCTTCACTGCTGCTTTGTGTCTGCAGTTAGTAATGATGTGGAGCTGTCCTCGGTTTGGCTACAATTAAAAACTATCAACCCTTTTGTGTCCCTTCCTATCTACACAGGCCAATGCTGTCCATGCTATCTAAAGATATTTGATTTACATTGTAGTGCACCGTGTAGG
This sequence comes from Anolis apletophallus, assembly GCA_030556195.1. NCBI lineage: Eukaryota > Metazoa > Chordata > Lepidosauria > Squamata > Anolidae > Anolis > Anolis apletophallus. The sequence continues at coordinate 120,003,398 of JARBWK010000007.1, forward strand.
AAGAATCATAGTTGTTTCAGGTTTTCAGATGCATTCTTTACACCTTATATGTCTAATTGCAATATTTAGCATGCTAAAGGTGACATCTTACTTTTATTTTTCTTAATACAAATCAGTGATCTTTCTTCAGGCTTTAACAGAACCATCTTCTGATGGGATAATCACAAGATGATGAAATGTGATCCATGTGTATATATTTGTATTTGTATATGTTCAGCAAAAGGTGGAACTCTCTTATAGATATGTATGTTTTTGTGTTTATGAAGAAATCAGGATTCTCAAAAAAGCAAAAGGAACAGGTCTCTTTCCTTACGTTACCTGACCTCTGTATTTATGTTACATGAGAAAGCTTTTGACTCAGAAAATGCAGAGCACATGCATTTATGAAGATTTGGCTGGATGGGTGCATGAGGAGAGTGTTCATATATTTGCCACAATATACCTGGTGAGATCAAAACTATCTTGAGTCGCATCCTAAAACCCTACATGTCTTGCCAGCAGAAACTGGAAGGACATCTGAGGACACACTCTGGCAACATACTAGTCCTTTAGAAAATTTTCCACCAAAGTCTGGATACTGGTGATGAGAATAAATCCTGTTTTGGATGTTTCTTTTGCTAGGACATCAAGCAAACACTCACACTGGCACTTTAACGGATATGTTCCCAGATTCTTTCCCAAAATAATTATGTAGCAATTATGCATTTAGCTCATGATTGTTTTACAATTTTTGTGCCATTTATATTGATAATATGTAAATGTAAATATTGATGTTTATTTTAGTTTAACAAAGGAATTTATCTTATGTGAGAGCAAATAATAGTGTTACACTTAATGACAGCAGGTTACCAATGATTTGTTTAAAAAGTAAACAATAAATTTCACTTTCATTATGACTACTTTTTTTGTGCACACCTTACATTTTCTTCTAGTATGTTCTACTATATTATTTGCATACCACCATTTGCTATGTATGTTCCTTGCTATAGTACCAACATATTATTAGAATGCATGCTGGCACTTTGTAATATTGTGGTCTATAGAGTTTTACATTCATTTTTAATGGCAATGTCACTTCGATAAAAATGTCTATCCTCAAAATCTAATTATTTTCAGAAGATTTTCTATTACTATATGGAATAGTCATATTATATTGCCTGTGGCAAGTAAAGCTACAAGCCATTTTTATGTTTCTTCTGTATTACCAACAATGGCTGAGTATTATTTTTACTGCCATAATATATCATTAGAATATTTTTACACTTTAATTTTAACTCTCTTCTGCCCTATGAAAAGCAGTCTTTAAAAACCTAAATATGTTAAGTTCATCAGGCTGTTATTTGATTTCCTACACATCCGTAATGGCTTTGGTTCATTTTCTAATTTAGCACCTACATGTTACCATCTAGGATTTATTTTTCAGTTACAGAATTTCGTGATCTTTTTTTGTTTTGAAAATTGATCTGAGGTACCGACATACTGTGATGTGATTCAGAGCCTTGAATACTCTGTCCTTGTATGCATAGGCTGCTCACTGAATTTTCCAGATGAACTAAAGAAAGAAGCTACCTTATCACACTCAAAAAGTTACTAGTAGTTTCTAAAAGTTATTAATTTCTCTTGTTACAAAAAGCACATTACTTTTTGTCGCTGTGGGTGATACCTTAGAAAAGTTTTGTCTATCCTTTGGATCTCCAGGTATTTTGGATGTAAACTTCCAGAATACCTGATCAATGGACAAACAGCCAGGTTTTTGAGAGTTAGAGCCCCAAATACCTGGAGGACCAAAGATTGGATACCACTTCCTTTGAATTAAAAGGAGACTGGCACAAGCATTTGTGCCAGCATGGCTGCTAAAATGTCTACATTCACCCTTAAAATTATTTTTTAAAGTAACGTAAATATTCCTTGTTATACCAATACATTAGCATTTTACCACTGTTTAGTAGGCAGACAGGAACTGCAGGTGTGCACTCACTCTCTCTGCAGAAGGCAGTTTTCCAAGGCATTTTAAAAAGGCTTCTCACTTCCCAGAGAAGGAAGAGATATTGACCTGGAGGAATTATATCCTGGGCTTCCTTTAAAAAGCCCTCTCTTCTCTCTTGACTTGGAGGTGCTGGAGTGGTGCCTTTTCCCCTCTCGCTTTCTGATTCAGATTCAATGCTTTTTTAAAAGCTGTTTCTTTCTACTCTAGAGGAGACAGGAGTGTATGCCCATGCACTCTCTCCCTGCAGCAAGCATTTTATGGCAGCTTCCCACTTCCCATCAAATGAACTTTCTGAATGTATCTTTCCCTGGCTTCTTTAAAATGCCCTTCTCTCTTGATTTGGAAGAGCTGGAGTGGTGACTTTTTGTCCCTTGTGCTTTTTCATCTAGCGGCTGCTTCTCTCTCTGCAATCCACATGTAACTGAAAGCAGTTCTGTTGCGACCAGTTAAAAAATGGCAGCGGAGCCCATGCCGTTATGGGCTTCCAAATTAACTGAACCAATCAAACAAGCTGAAGGCAAACATCCAGAACAAATCTGTGCACAAGCTTACTGTTGAGCTTTTTTGAGATATACGTTCCTGGACTTTGTGTGGATATGTAAAATGGTGGAGAATAGCAATCCCTATCATAATGATGAGTTCCTGACACCAAGAATACCATAGAACCATCTTGGGAGAACGAGAAAATTCCTAGAGAATACATATTTTGTCTGATGAGGATAAATGAAACCCTGGCTACCAGTCCCATGGATGCAGTGGTCATACTCGAACTTCATTATATGCATGCATTTCTCCTCAAAGTAACTTCTCAGACACAACATTATTACCTGTGTGACTATTAATCTAACTTAGTACACTCTGTTCTGATTACTAGCAGCTTTCCAAGGTCTCAGGTGTCTTTCACCTCACCCAATTAATGTAGGACAATGGTTGGAATTTTATGGCTCTTCAGACGATGTTGTACTGCAGATACCAACAACCCTTAGCAACAGAGAAAATAGTGAGATGTGATAGAAATTGCAGCCCAACAATATCTGTAGGGCTGCATGATTTCCATCCTTGGATATTGGGTTTTGGATTTGGAACCTTTTGCATGGAGAGTGTATATTTACATACACTATATACTTAAAGTATATACTTCTAGCTAAGATATATAACCTTTCTCTAAGATCAGGCACTGTACCCGAGGACTGGAGGGAGGCAAATGTAACACTGATCTTCAAGAAAGGATCCAGAGGTGATCCAGGAAATTATAGACCAGTCAGTTTAACCTCAGTTCCAGGCAAAGTGATGGAAACCATTATTAAAGAAAATATTACTAGGCACATAGAAGAACAGGCATTGCTGAAAGAAAATCAACATGGTTTCTGCAAAGGCAAATCATGTCTTACTAACTTGTTAGAATTCTTTGAGGGTGTAAATAAACACATAGATAAAGGGGACTCAATTGATATTGTTTACCTTGACTTTCAAAAGGCTTTTGACAAAGTCCCTCACCAAAGGCTCCTAAATAAGCTCTTCAGCCATGGAATCAGAGGACAGGTCTTGTCCTGGATTGGAACCTGGCTAAACTGTAGGAAACAAAGGGTGGTAATAAACGGACATTTCTCTGGGTGGAAAGAGGTGAGAAGTGGCGTACCCCAAGGTTCAGTTTTGGGTCTGTTATTTTTAATTTATTCATTAATGATCTGGATGTAGGAGTGAATTCTGAGGTAGCAAAGTTTGCAGACAACACTAAATTGTTCAGGGTAGTTAAAAATGAAACTGATTGTAAAGAGCTCCAGAAAGATCTCTCGAAATTGAGTGAATGGGCAACAAAGTGGCAAATGCATTTTAACCTAAACAAGTGTAAAGTCATGCACATCGGGGCAAAGAACCCCAAACTACACCTATCAATTGATGGGATCAAAGCTTTCCGAGACAAACCAGGAAAGGGATCTTGGGGTCTTGGTGGACAGCTCAATGAAGATGTCAACCCAGTGCGCAGCAGCAGTGAAAAAAGCAAATTCTATGCTAGGCATGATCAGAAAGGGAATTGAAAATAGGTCAGCAAATGTTGTATTACCTCTCTACAAATCGATGGTAAGGCCACATTTGGAGTACTGTGTACAATTCTGGTCTCCGCACCTTAAGAAGGATATAACGGAACTGGAAAAGGTACAGAAAAGGGCAACAAGAATGATCCAAGGGATGGAGCGGCTCCCTTATGAAACCAGGTTGCAACGCCTTGGTCTTTTCAGCCTTGAAAGACGGCGTTTAAGAGGTGACTTGATCGAAGTGTATAAAATCATGCATGGGATAGAAAAGGTGAATAAAGAAAAATTATTTTCTTTGTCACAAAACACTAGGACTAGAGGGCACTCCCTGAAGCTCCAAGGTAGGAAAGTTAGGACAAATAAAGGGAAATATTTCTTCACCCAGAGGGTCATTGGGTTATGGAACTCACTTCCAGAAGAGGTTGTGACAGCTGTCAGCCTGAACAACTTCAAGGCAGGATTAGACAGATTCATGGATACCAAGTGTATCGGTAGTTACTGAAAAGGACATTCAAGTGCCACCTCGGAGTTGGTTGAGGTAGGCAGGATTTCCCTGGGTACTGATTGTGGGGGGTCGGGAGCAGGTCAGGGATTTGCTCTCCCTTCTGCTCGAGATCCCCGTGTACAACTGGTGGGCCACTGTGTGATACAGAATGCTGGACTAGATGGGCTGAGGTCCGATTCAGCATGGCTCTTCTTATGTTCTTATGTTCTTAAGTGGCTTATCAGAAGTTGACAAGCAAGATGGGCATGCAAATGATATCTCTTTCACCTCGTGTGTTAACTACTGCTGTTGACAGGAATACTATTTTTTTAGTTTGGTAAATAATAATAATAATGCCAACATAACAAGCAGTGTTTAGTAATTTTCTTCTTCATGATTTATTCTATCTCTTTCTAAAGGTGAACATACTGATCATCACTTGTGAGATTTCATAGTTTTAAGTGTGCTTATATGAAGAAATTCTTCATTTTGTAAGCATTGAACCTTCTGCTCTTCAACTACATTGGATGGTCCTGGCATTGTGAAATAGGGGCGAAACCATCCCATGGTCTCCATATTATTCATAATTGTATATGCCTCTATCAAGCATTCTCTTACTTAGGTTTCTTTCTGTGGTTATGGTGGTGATTTACATTAAATAACCCAAGACGTAACTCCTTCTCATAGGAGTTACTTCAGATATTTGGATATTTTCCAGCTATCAAATATCCCTTTTTTTTAGTGTGGGATTACAAATTATCAAATTTAGATAGTTTTGGTTGTTTAGGTATGGATGCTCTGAATGAAGGCATTATGATAACTTCCATTCTCAATAACCATATTATGGAGTTTGCATTTTTCATAGCAGTATTACATATATTGGCTTAATGTTTTCATTGAACTGTTTCCTTCTCCTGCTCAGTCACCATACTAGGTCATATACATTCAACTGTATTTGTTATTTTAATGTTTAATGTTTTTTTCTCTTGGTTTGTAGAGATCTTTGTGGAGCTCTTTTCAAACTAAACTTAGAAAAGTTGGCATTGAAAGGTGCACATTGGACATCAGGAAAGCAGAGCAGTGTGCAAGCCATAAAATACCACTACTACATGTTTTCTTTTAAGATACAAAGATACCCAGAAGCGGCAGTGTTTGGTGTATTTCACCTTGGAATATGATTACAAAAATAAGTGTGTACAAATACACAGTCATTAAAATGGTAAAAAGCTAGAGTGGGGGAACGGTAATCTCTCTGAACTCAATTTTTCCACAAGAACATATAGAGGGAATAAAATAAGTAAATCAGAATGAAAGAGGAACATCAACATTAAGGAATTGGAAAAAAAAGTTTAGACAGTAACAACAAAAAGATTGAAAAGCTTCTGGAATTGACTATTGAGGATAGATGAGATATTCACTGAACTGTGCAATTTGATAAATTAGCTATTAAAGGGAGTACAATACATTGTCTGTAAATATATGAGGACTGTAAACAAGCAGGATAGGGAAAGTTACTTGATGTGCTACAAAGCAAAATGGAAAAACATTATGGATAAATTTAAAAACAAAATTTTAAGATACTTGGTAGATTAAATATCAAAGAATAACACTCAAAGTTATTTAAAAAGAAGTTTTAGTTCTGTTTATAATAAACCGCGTGCCTTGGATAATATGTTTCTAACAGCAGAGACATCACTGTCTTTATAATGCTCCCCCCCCCCCCATAACATTTAATCTGGCTTCCCGCATTTGGATAAAAGAATGAATGGAGAGGCAGCTGTTCCTGGGGGCGATCAAAATAGAAGCAAAGAGTGAGGGACTTATTACAGTGTCTTTAAAAAGGTGGTTAAAACTACTGACAACCCCGTCATTTGAATAGGGGCGGGTCAGCACCAGTTAACGGAAACCACCTTTTGGTCCTGTCTTTTTTCACTATGTATTTTCAGTTAATAGGTTCCAAATATCACTATGAAGGCCATCATGATTAGAAGACATTGATCACTCAACTACCAGCATATTTGAAAATATCTGTGCTAATGGCTGGCACCAATTTTTGTGATAGCAAATTATTTGATGTATCTCAGGTATTTCACCTTGGGATATGATTACAAAAATAAGTGTGTGCAAATACACAGTCCTCTGGTGGTGCAGCAGGTTAAACTGTTGAACTGCTGGACTTGCTGATCGAAAGTTTGGCAGTTCAAATCCGGGAAGTGGTGTGAGCCCTCACTGTTAGCCCCAGCTTCTGCCAACCGAGTAGTTCAAAAACATGTAAATGTGAGTAGATCAATAGGTACTACTTTTGCAGGAAGGGAACAGCGTCCATGCAGTCATGCTGGCCACATGACCCTGGAGGTATCTCTACACAATGGTTGGCTTAGAAATGGAGATGAGCTCCACCCCCCTGAATTCCCACAACAAGACTTTATGTCAGGGGAACCTTTACCATTACTTAAAGTACTCCATGTTGTCTGTTCAGACTGTTTCTCCAGTTATTTTCACTGGATGGCTCCTAAGTCTGGTATTATGAGAGAAATAAAAATGACAATTTCTCCCGTTTTTCCATTCCAGATGCATATATATATATATGTGTGTGTGTGTGTGTGTGTGTGTGTGCCACGACTCTCAGCTGGAGCCCCCTATGGCACAATGGGTTAAACCTTTGTGCCAGATGAACTGCTGATGAAAAGGTCGGTGGTTTGAATCTGGGGAGCAGGCTGAGCTCCCATTTGTCAGCTCCAGTTTCCCATGCGGAGACATGAGGGAAGCCTTCCAGAGGATGGTAAAAGATCTGGGGATTCCCTGAGCCACATCCTTACATACCAGAAGTAATTTGCAGTTTCTCAAGTTGCTCCTGACATGAAAAAGATGCCTCTCAGCTGAACTAAACAGCTCCAAACATTATAATCTGTCCTGAAAAGAAGTTCTCCTAGCCCCTTATAATTTTTACTGTATTTTTTGCACTTTAATCTCTAGCTATACATAATTTTTTTGAAGATGTGGAGTTGGCATTGTAGATTTGTATTAAGTCACAATGATATTGGCATCTTTATTTTCAGCATCTTCCTACTGTTCCTTAATGTGGTTTTGCCCCCCCCCCCCTTTTAAGGAGATATTACATGGAGAAAGAGATTCCCATCAAACTATTCACCACAACTCCAAGGTCATTTTCCTATTCCTGACAGTTTATAGGTCATATATATCTATGTGGAGTTAGGAATTTTTAGACTCCCCAATGAGTATCACATCATACTCATATTTGCTTACAATAAAGCTTATTTGTTGTTTTATTGCTCTTTTTTCAATTTGAAGGGATCCTTTAATTGTTTTTGTTTTGTTTTAGCACTAGCGATAATTTGGTGTTTTTGAAAAACCTGACTGCTCACTGCTAACCTCAAAATTTGTAACATTTGTAAACAAGTTAACAAGTACCATTATCAATACAGATTATAATACTAATATATTCGAGATGTGTTATATATCTAATTTGTAAATAAATACAGCTCAATTTTGTATTTTGTACACAATGTGCCCCTTTAACTTCTTTTCTAGTGCCTGAGATGTCATTTGTTGTGATCTAAAAAGCCAAACAATTCATTTTATTTTTACTGTAATTTTTCTCTGAACCTTCAAGGGGTCGGTCATATTAGGTGATGCAAATTGAGAGCATTTCAGAAAAAAGCCCTTAGTTAATTGGAGCTTTTATGATCTGAAACTTTCATCTTAGAATAAATTGCCAAGTAAACAATAACATGATCATTAACTCTAGGTTAATGACTGTAAGGGTGTGGGTGTAGAGTTCAGAATTCAAATGAATGATTAGCAATTCAAATAAATGATTAGCAAAAAGTGTGTAGATAAAACACTTAGAATTCTTGTTTATACAAACAGGTGTTCCAGGCTTGGTATACCAGAACCAAAGTTGCTGTTCAACCCTTTTAAGCAAAACCTTTCTATCTAGATTGTTATGTTTAAAGGACATGAGTGCTCCTGTATGTAGAAGACATTATTTGGTCTTTTTCTGGTAGTTACATTCTGTGAGATAAAAACTATTAAGTATATGCTAAATTATGATCGGAGACATTTGAATTTTCTCTTTGGTGGAGAGGAAAAAGAGGTAGGAAAAACTGAAATGGTCTTATTGATAAGTCCCGATTGTATTTGTGAGTGTGGCATGGTTTAAATCAATTAAAAACCCAGAACATCCTGAAGTATTAGAAATTTCCAGATCATTTGAAAGTATTAGAAATTTCTAGAGCACAATTCAATTCACTGTTACTGGTCACTTTCCTCCTTATGTGACATTTACTAAAAGAATATGATAATGTTCTCAAAATTACAATCTAGTATGGAATAAGTTCCAGCACTCTTAAAATTTTGAGGGTTTTATAGACATGTACAAGATTAGAAGTAAGACCTTTGATTATGCCATACAGACTAACAAATTGACTATGCAGTATGCACTAATAATCAAGTATGACTAACAGCTTAGATGTAGCAAAACACAGGTAAGATATTCAGATTTGTCTCCTAATTCAGTACCTCACAATGTTTCCACAATGTTTCCCAAGAAAATTGAAAATGAATGATACTTGCCAGTCACAAAATGGTTGTGCGGAGACAGACCTACTCAATGACAAAATGGAAGCAAAGTGCTCATTGGTGATATAAGTGCAGCATTGATATCTAATCCTTCTTTGGATAATTTCTTTTTGTTGTGATTTCACTGTAGTAAGTAGTTCAGCTTTCATCACATTTTAACAATCAAGTAGAAGGTACAAACATTCATCTGGAGGTTTTATGACTCAAGGTCCATCAATATAGTATTCACATGAAGCACAGGGCCAATATACCCAACACACTGGGAAAGGTCACTTAATACCATATTAGCTAAAGTTGGGGAATGCCCTGGAGCTTCTCTGGAGCTTCAGAGCTTCTCAACACTTTGGCCACGTGTGAATATTTGTCCTGGTCCAATTTGGGCAGCCTGGAAACAAGAGATGGCACTTATTGACACTGTCCTGCCAATGTTGTAGCAGAAACCACAAAGCAGTGAAACATAAAGAGGGAAAGGAATGGTTCAGTGCTTCTGGATGGTATGGACTTCCTCCTGCCACTGAGGTGGCACAATGCCTGACCATGTGGACATCCTTTCACTCCAGTAGTGGTTTGGAGGCTACCATGCAGACTTTCCGAGGACTGATCCAGGGCCCATCCAGACAGGGCACATAATGCAGGAGCTAGGTAGGTAATTCCTTTAGATTTAAAGTATCTACTCATATCAAACATGGTTTCGGATATAAAAGAAAAACAGGAACTCCAAAAGATTACGGTGGAACTGCTAGAGAAAAATAAAAAAGAGATTCATGACCAATTACACAGAGAAATCACCCACATACATAGGATCAAGTTCACACAAAAAGAATTTGCCCTCTGGCTGAGAGGGGTTCTTGGAGAGATTACATAAATTGAATGCCTGATAATAGGAATAACAACAAAGAAACTTGGCAAATCAGAAGAAGCTGCTGAACACAAGATAGATCAAACCTTCAGGATTAATTCAAATTATGAATAAAAAAACAAACTCCCAAGAAATATTATCATAACCTTTGCAACCCCGAACAAACAAAGAAACAAAAAAACAGTCTGGGAAGCAATCTACCAAGTTTCCCATACTAGTTGACAGAATCACCAACATTGTAATGGGGAAATACCTTGTTGATATTATTAAGAAGAGATTTTTTTCTTAACTAATAAGATCAAGAAATTAAATATTACTAGATATTGATAGGAATTACTGGAGGTACTGACATTGTCATACAAAGGTAAGAAACGCTGGATAACTTTGATATACAAAGTCAAAATGTCCCTTGGAAAATACAAAAAAGAGCTCAATTCAGATATTTTCGAAGGTGATGGAAGAGAACAACAATAAGAACCTAATGAACCTTGTAAGAGGACTCCACCAAAGAAATCTGCTCTGATGGCACTAACAAAAGAGAACAACTATGATAAGGAATCAGAAAAAGGGGCCTTGGTAGGGTGTAGTACTACCTTGTTAAAATGAGGCATTATTGTTGAATGTCAATAGCATAAATACCTCCAACAAAAGAAAAAAATTATATACCTTAAAAACTTTGAAACAGGTATCATGGTATTGCAGGAGATGTACATCTCTCAGAAGGGCCACAAGTACTTAATTCAGAAGAAACTAGGATTGGAATTTAGAGCTTTTGGTATTAAAAAGAAGAAGGGAGTGGCCCTGTACATCAAAGAAAACTTCTTGCCAGAACAAATAAAATCAGACAAATATAGTCACTACCAATTAGATACAATCAAATGCATTTTTTAAAAAAAAGTTTATCATAAATATTTGTGCCCCTAACAGTGACAGAGAAGCCTCCCTCAAAAAAAACCCACAGAGAAATTGCCTCAACTGATTATATGGACATTTTAATGTGGTCGGAAACAACAAACCGGATAGGAAAAATCACAAGGAAGGATTACAGCAAAATGGTGAATTACCACTTTATCTACTTCGAAAATCTAAAAATAACAACAACTGGCCTCTTAAATTGAATAAAGTACATTGAACGGACAAAGGATTCAAGTTGAACAATTGTTTGACAGAATTTCCAACATTGAGAACACAAGGTGGAGTTGCCTCTACCCACCAACATCAAGTTACCTATCTTCTTTTCCATTCCTATTTTTTGTAAATAGAACAATATACTGAAAATAAAGGGAAAAAATATGTTTATAAAAATATCTACTTAGAAGGATTTTAGATCTTGTTTTGTTGTGCTTCCATGTGTTTCTCAATGTATTCTTACTCATCTCTTGTTATTTATCCTCACTGTTTTTAACATATTATAAAACCTGTCACTCTCATATTTCCAGTTTCCTTTAACCCTCTCTCTTAATGGAGGTACTGGCTTGGCCATAACACCGAGGTGGTCCAGAAAATAGGTTGATTTATGATTACCATTAGTGGTTCCTTCTCCACAGTTTTGAATAATAATAAGTAAGGTATACTAATATATTGTGCTTGTATGTCTGCAAATAATGTTTCGGTACAATGTAGAGTTGCACTCTCCCAAGTGGCTCTGTGGATGTATGTAATGGAGACACTCTAAAATGACCTGGCCTTGTGAAGAAGAAAAGAAGGTACTGAATATGTAAACATGCGATGCAAAATTTCAGGAGGCAATCAGTATTCATTTTCTTTTATCTTGTAATATTCTTAATGCAAGGCTTCACTTTCATCATAACAAATTTGCTGACCATAAACACACTGGGCTGACCTCATTAGAGACTTCAAAGCTTTTACATGTATGCTATTTTTATTTCTTGTAACAGGTAAGAATGGAGATGACCATGCAATACCAGTAGTTATAGTAGACACAGCATAACATTTTTTGAAAAGGTCTTTACTTGATATATGTGCTATTTTTTATTTCCCCCTAATCAGATGTCACTTTACAATGGAAGGCGCTTTATTCTATTTCAGAATTTACTGCCTGTAAATGTGTCCATAATAGACAGGATGTGTGGATGTTAATACACAATACAGATATTTAACATGGAGCATCTTCCTTTTAACTCTGGCCACTAACTATCAACTTGGATCATCTCCTCTATTTCTAATTTATTCATACTGTTATCTTACTTTTAGTATCTTGCTTCAACTTTGTGGTGGCCTCTCTCTCTCTCTCTCTCTCTCTCTCTCTCTCTCTCTCTCTCTTGGTCATGCCTTTTTTCGTGCTCCTTTTTTTCTGCACGATTCACCTTCCATAACCTCTTAAATTATTGTACACTTTTGTTCCTGGTAAACTAGAATTTTTCTGCATTTTGCTCTCAAGTTGATAGTGCATTACACTTTTAAAATGAACCTGCTTAGACTTACATAGAAATCCAACTTATTCATAACTTGAGGACTGCCTGTATTTGGTTTCAAGCTGTTTTGGACTTTAGCTCCCAGAATCCCTCATTATGTTGACAATTAATTCTGGGATCCAAAACAGACCAATGAAAAAGGGTTGAGAACCACTGTTCTAGCACATACTCTTCTCATCACCTTTCAAGCCATGTTTCTTGCAAACACATAAGCAAAAAAACTAGCATATTTGCAAAAAAAGAGGTCATTATACAGCAAGGTTGTATTGATTATTAATACAATTGATAGAGATTTATAAGTGCCCAAATCAATAATGCATGTTTTATTCTTGCATTCCACATCTTGCTTCGTTTCACCACATTAATTTGCTGCAAGGGAAACAGGCTTGGTATCACCAGATGTCAATAGTAAAAACCACCTCAAAAAAAGAAAAAAGACAGGAGTTTCATTGACACCTCAGTATTATTCAAAAGAGACAAGTGGAAGAATTTTATTGAAAGTAAAGTTCTAAACTACTTGAACATCTAAAGGCTTTTGAAAACTTTATACACAAGCCCAGTTAATTCTATCATGCACCAAAGTGCCAAAAGACTGAGCAAGGATGAATGTTAATCCACTTTTATAAAATCAAAGGGTTCATATTTTTTTACTGTAAAGAAATAATTTGAATAAAGTTTGACCCTTTCTTCAATAGTCTTTGGGTCATATTGAACCCACCATTAAAATTCTCTAATATCTTCCTTGTATTAGCATTTCAAAACTCAATTTAAATATTCACAGAGCTCTTTTTAATAAACTTAACAAAATTCAGGTAATTTCCTTCAACTTTCTTGATTGAAGGAAGGCAGTAGGTAGAGATATAAAAAAGATGTACAGCTACGAGCAAAACCTGAAATCAATTATATATAAAAATAACATAACACGTGGAATGAAATTAATCAAAAGGAAAAAAAATTCTACTATATGATTCTCAGGTCTGCTACCTGCAGGCAAGGAACGTAAATGGAAAAAAAATCAACATTCTTCTCTCAGATAAGGAAAAAATTAATAAAAATGTTTCCTTCCTACAGATCCCCTGATGCAACTAATGTTAAAAGTGAGCAGCTGCATAAGGAACTTGCTCATTTAAAATAGCTTCCATTTTCCTTGGCCAGGGAAAAATAGTTTTTGCCTTGCTGTTAAGCTCAATTACATCAGGATTGTATGGAAGTGTAAAATCCACAAAGTTCCTTATAGCCTCCCATTCTTAATCAACATTTTGTTTTGGAATTTGTAAAGGGTTCATTCAGACCAGACTCAGAAAACACTTCAGAGGGGAGACTTTTGTGGATGAGTAAGGGAGTTTTGGTGACCTTGCCAAAATTTGAGTTTCATTCTTCTAGTGATTGGGAATATGGCAAAGTGTGTTTGTTGTGACCTTCCAGTGGGCTCCTCAGTCTATCACAAGTTAGATAGCAGAAGCTTTTTAAATAAGATTTTGGATACAGTCACATGTTCTCACTGCACCCACTCCCAAAAGAAACTGTAAGGGCCACCATGGTAAATTGGTCAAAATTAACCTATATTCATCTGGAATTGAACTTCATTGTTCTGTGTACAAGGATGTAAGAATAGAGGTGTCACCTTCCAGCATTAATTTTAGAGTATGTTAGAATAGATCAGACTGCCCCCCCCTTATTTTTTTTTTTTAAGAAGAGGTAATTTAGATACTTATAAAGTGGCTTTTGAACAGACCTGGAAGTCTTTAGGACTTGGAATTTGATTTATCAGTTTGTCTTGAGAGGCTGAGACTGAATCTACATTGTCCTATATTCCAGGATCTGATCCCAGATTATCCGCTTTGAACTGGGTTATATGAGTCACCAGTGCCATATAATCTGGGATAAACAAATAATCTGGGATCAGATCCTGGGATATAGGGCAGTGTAGAAGGAACCTGAAATGAATTTTTTACCCATTCTGTCTCCCTTGAAGTTTCAGGGAGATCTCCCATCGGTACATTTCTAGGAATTTTGGTAATTCTGACAATGGAATTTCAAAGTGACTGACAGAAAATCTCAAAGAAGAGACAAAATGTTGCTCTGAAGATATTGATTATACAAATTGCTAGTGCAGCGTAAATTTGACTTTATAACCATTTGCGATTTGCTGTATTTTTTTAAAGAACATTAGGTTAATAATTGTATTGGAAGTTTAGTTTCATGTATCATTGCTCCATTGTGTGGAACTGACATAAGATACTGCTGTGGTAGACTAGTCATGTATGCATTCTGTCTTTTCAAACTTTAATAAATAGATTGGTAGGGATTTTTTTATTTGGGAAGATGAGACTTTTAAATGGCAGTTAAGGTTGAACAGTTTAAAAAAGGAAAAAGAAAGAGGATACAGTTATCTCAGAACTTAGAGCAGTAATCCATTATATCTGATTTCCCTGTTACCAGATTGTCATGTGCTTAATCCCATTCTTTCCCTTCTGCTTTTTGAAATGCTTTTATGTATATAACCCACTCTCTCTGATTATCTTTATCTTCACAATCGTCCACATATACATTTATTTATTATTTATTTAAAATATTTATACCCTGCCCTTCTCTACCCCCGGAGGGGGACTCATATTTGAATACAGTACATTTTGTACTGTATTCAAATATTTCTAAGGGATTCCCTCTTTATGTATTTGATCTACCTGTACACTATAAAACCAGTGATCCTGGAAAATATATGACCTCTACTATAACTGGTATACATAAAGAGCAATTTAAAACAGTGGTTAATTTGTATAATTTTGGGCATAAAAATATGGATCCAACCCCAGTTATTAGTCTGAGATAGAGTATCCTGTAAGTCCATTACTGACTTGTACTTAGATCAGTGTGCTGTAGTAGTAAGAATACTGGACTAGGATTTGAGCAATCAAGGTTCAAACGTCTTTGAATCATGAAAATCTGTGAGGGAGTGACTTTGGGTTAATAGTTTTTATTCATCCTGATCAATCTCACCAGATTATAGTGGGGATAAAAGTGGATACAAAGAGAGCTCTGTGCATCATTGAACTCAATGGAGTAACAGACAGATTTTAACTTAAAGATGCAAATAATAATAAACTTTATTTGTACCCCGCCACTATCTCCCCAAGGAGACTCGGGGCGGCTTACATGAGGCCATGCCCATTAATGCAATAAACACAATATAACACAAGAGCACAACAGAATATTAAAAATAGAATAAGTTAAAATACAAAACCAATGTAAATAAAACAACACAGCAATATGAAATCAAACATTAAAGCACTAAAGACGACTTGAGTTATGAAAATATACAGTGCTTTACAAAAATATACCAACTAATCCATCCCATTGATTTTTTCACATTTTGTTGTATTATAGCCTGGAACAAAATATAATTCATTGGCATGAGTAACACTTGATGTACATGAGATACTATGAAAGTGCCAGATATTTTTTTTACTATGGCACAAAAGGTTAAGTACACAAAAGAATCTGGAACTTGATGGTTACATAAATTATTCACTGTTCACTGTTCTAAATAAGCTGTGGTACATCCCACTGCCTTCAAAGGTGACCTCCAGTATTCTTCTGTATATCTCTTGCTCTCTTGGGGGGCACAAGTGGAATGGTCTTGCCAGAGTCATGCTCTGCATGTGGGTTTCTGATAGGCATCTGGATGGCCACTGTGTGAACAAAATGCTGGTCTAGTTATTCAGTTTTATTCAGTAAGGCCTTTTAATGTTCTAATGGAACTGCACCCGAGATATAAACAACAGCTGAAACTTTTTCTTATTCTTGTTTACTCATGTGATATATCAAGCCTATATATGCAGTAATATGTCTGTAAGACATGTTGCACGTGTTCTTTCTCATGGTTATTTTATTTCTACCATTATTGCTAAAAGTAGTGGTCCATTAATTTTTTAAAATTGTACTATTGATATTAAAATAAAATAATTTGTATGAAAAAAACAATGAATGATGATATTATTGCAGAAAGCTTTCCAAAAGTATACTTCTGATTACTATACACATCAGACAATATCAAAGAATTCATACATCTTCATCTTCTTAAATTGCTTTAAAAAGAAGTGGTTGAATTAAGTTTCTAATTAATTGTTATTTCATGGATGTGATGTAATGTGACAGACAGCATTCTAGAAAATGCTATCAGTGTTCCATTCTATTTGTTCTGCAAGTTTTTTTTATACCGAGTACCTTTAAGTTATTTTGGTGAACAAAACGCTTTACTCTTAGAGATCTGCCTAAATGACACTTTCTGTTTACAGAAACCTATCCATGAAGGGTACATCTGCAAGCACGAAGTATTTATTTCCTAATGATGTGGATTAAGATAATTATATTTGGATAGAATGGATACTCATATGATGATATGTCAAGCACTCATGTGGCTTTGGATTGAAGGCAGTATCTGTTTTCAAAGTAGGACGTGGAAGTTAATTTAAGAAGAAAAGCTTTCAGTCTTTTTTTTAAAGGTGGAGATCGAGGGTGTCTTCCTTTCCAGATACTCATCAATCCTATGGATAAATTGTTAGGATAAAAATTCTTGTGAAAGCAGTTGCATTTTAAAAACTTAATCTAGGTGGGTATTCTTGTGCAGCCGGTTATTCTAGAAGCATACATCTAACTTTATCTTATGTTTATGGGACATTTAGGCTCATTTTGAGAATCCCCCTCCTACTGATTACCTTTTAATTTTCTTTTTAAAAAATTAATTGCTTGTAGGGTTCTGGGGACCACATTACACCTGGAATGACACATTTCCCATTATACCATTCCATCCCTGAAATAAAGCCATCAGTGACATGGGTCTCGGTGATGACTTTCTAGTTTTCCTGCAGTGTGGCGAGGCAATTCTTCATGTTGGGCCTGGTTCCTTCTTTACATTTCTCAGGCAAGCCTTCTGATCTGTCAATCATCGGTACCATTCTAAGAGGGAGACTTATTCCCATTTTCCCAGTTCTATCCTAAGAAGAAAGAAAAGAAATGATTTTTGATTAAAGCTTAATCCTTTTGTGGGTATAGGTCTCAATTTCATCAAAGGGAATTTAGCTCTTTCAGATCTTTCTGAATATTTTGGTATAGCCAGCACAGAGGAAATACTTCAGGTTTGTTTACCTGAAGGGTCACTATCAGTTTAAGGTCTTATCATTTCGTCTATCGGCTTCCTCGTGCATGTTCATGTATGTATTGGTTGCCTTGGTAATATATCTATACGAGTATGTTGCTTTCTTTGGAGTAGTTGGGGGGGGGGGGGGAATCAGGATCACCATGGATTATCTTGAATTCCATGGATTTGTAGTCAACATAGAGTCACCTGGATCTGGTTCAATGGACCTAGCATTTGGGAACCATCATAGAACCTCCTTACCCAGAGTATTTCTTCCAGATGACAGGAAAAGCAAAAGCCCCAATCTCTGGTCAGGAGAGTAGTGAGGCAATGAACTTCACAGCTGATGGTGCTAGCCAAGCTATTGAGATTGATGGTGGCTTGTTTAGAATCAATTCCTCATGCCATATTTCATGTCAGGAAACTGCACTTATCTCTTCTGCCTTACTAGGATGAGATTGGTCTGAAGTGTCACCTAAATGTGATCCCTCCCACTTCAGTCAGGTTTTTGCTGAATTGGTGGTTTTCAGAATTGATAAGGAAGGGAATTCACATTTTGGTTGTCATGATTAATTTCAGATTCTTACCAATGCCAGTTGTCACAGAGCCTTGTAGTGTCCTAGTGAGACAAACACAGTATCAATTGTTGAGAGTATTTGGCATTCCTCAATCTGGAGTCGGAGGTTTGTGTGTTGATCTTGATGAGACATGGTTAATAAGGCCCACATAAATAGAAAAGGGGAACATAGTTGTAGACTCTGAGGCTAGAGGCCCCTTGTCTGTTGCCATTGGGGAGAGAAAGAGATCTTTAATTACCCAAAGGAGAGTATCTGAAGGCACAGCTAAATTGCCAGACTGTTGGACTAAGCAGAGTTTGCTGGTCTGAATGTTCTGCTATTTTTTTTTTAAAAAAAATAGTACAAATAGTTCTGCATTGTAGAGGCAGAACTTTTTGTTTCTCTGGAAAATTATAACCTGCTTTCATCTGTATCCAGTTTTTAGACAGTGGAGGATTTGGCTTTCAGTGCTTTCCTGATAACTTTGCCAAGGATGTTGTTACACACCTTTCCTGCAGTAGCCAAGTTGTCCAAGGCATTAAGTAAAATCAGGATGGAGGGAGAAGGGTTGATAATGATAGTATCCAGGTGGCCTCATTGGCATGTTCAGGCAAGTTGGCCTCTACCAGCTTGGCTGGGCCTGTGGCATTAAATAGATCTGCTGTATTCAGATCCAGGCTGGTTATACTTATATGCCTGGAGGTTAAGCAGGAAAGGGTATGATGATATGTCATGTAGCCCACTCCAATGAAGACCTTCTACTAAATGTTTGTTTGAGTCTACTTCGAGGGCCTTTTGTAGATGGTGCCAACATAAAGTTATGTGCCCTCAAAGAACTTCAATAAGGTCAGCTTTGACTTCTCTGTAAGAGGATGGTTAATATTTCTTCATTTTGAGTTGCTGGCAGTATTTTTTTTCCTTGTCTGGAGCTTTGTTATATCACCATTGGAAAAGTGGGACTGGCTTTCCCTCCTATAGTAATAAGGATGATTGATAGATCAGAAACACTGAGGTGCGAGGGAGGAGCCAGACCCATCACAAAGGATTCCCTCTCTGCAACTGTAGAAAATTAGACTGCTCACAGTAAGTACCAAAATTCCATTTTACAATCAAATAGATTATTTATAATAAAAATAGAAAGACAACAATAATTAAAAATAAATATGTGATTAGTAATGAAATCTACGCAAACCAAGAATATTGAATCTTTAAGAACAATATGAAATTATTGTTAACAATAGTGTTAGTGTAACTATTATAGTTATTATTTCTGACACTATGGAGATTTGAAAATCAACACTGTAGGTATAAGAATATTCACTAATACCTATTTTCTACCAAATTCTGCATTATGCAAGAGAAATAATGGATTACTATTTATAACTTTGTCCCTACTGTGAGGCATCACTGCAAAATTGTTAATATAGCAGAAATGGAGAAAACAGGAACACCTCTTGATTGAAACTTGGTATTACAAAAATGGGAACTACTAGTTAGTTATACAAGATCACCAACCAGAGGTAGCCTCCTTTGCAATTGTTTTCGTTTATTAAATTAATCAATGGCAATGGGTAATTTACATGTGTTTCAAGGTCACATGTGGACCTATGGAGAGACGTTTCAGTTGAATTATCAATTTAATGCCGTTTTCTTATTCTGCAAACTAGTGAGTTAAAGGATTCATATAAAAATTGTAAATCTTTTTTAAAGAAATAGTATATAATGCTTGAGGAAATAGTATATAATCCACAGGGAGTTATTTGTAATATTATTAGTAACTCTTTTTTTTTAAAAAAAATGGTCTAATTATAAGGTAATTGTGTATTGTGATTCTTTTCATCTTTCTTTTGATGAGAAATCAGAAAGGACCACACTTGTCTAGTTTTCCTTATGCTATTGTCATCAATGCTCAGGATATACAGTATGGTATGAACAAATTTTAGCTTGAGAAAAATACTATTTCATTGGATTCAATGGAGAGAGTCCCCACCATCTTCACCAAGAAATTGGAGAAGACTCCAGTAGTTTTGTAGTTGACATTAATCAATTATAGGCTTCTTGCTACACATTCCTGGTTGTGCAGTTTGTATGAAACATGCCAAAGAGATATTATTAGTGTTTTGAAAAAATTCAGCTGAAATCCTACAATTTCACAGTGAACCTTACTAGCTTTAGTGAGGCTTTTGGATAGATACTTAGGGAATAAGCAGGATGTGAAACATACAGCCTTCCCAAGTTAATAAGAAATGTATCTTTTTGGATAAAAATCAACTTGTATGCACAGACATACAGATGAAAATCTTTAGCTGTAGTTGTATATGCTATTGTTTGTACATTATTTTGGTAAATGTTATTGGTTTCTTTAAAGGCCCCCTTGATGATGCTGTTGAGGATGAAGAGGAAGAGTGTCTATCTGAGGAAAATGACATTATCTCCAAAGAAGACTTTCCTCTGGAGGGAAGCTTTTCTGCAGAATTTGAGTCTGGAAATCTGAGCTGTGAAGAAGTGGAGTACTTTTGTAATAAAGGTAATCAGTGTAATGCAGACCTTGATTCAGGCTTCACTTAGGTTGCATCACAATCCTTGGAAATATTTTGCAAAATTCACAATTTTATCTGAACAGTATATTACTGGTTAATTTCATTATGAGAGTCTGTCTATAAATCTTTCAAATAACCCAATGCCATATTTACAGCATTTTAAGTTGTGAAATATACTGCTTTGTCAATGCTGATATCAGAATAAAAAGCAACTTCTTTTTATAGCATTTACACCAGTATGTTTTTTCTTTTGGTCTGATGTAGCCACATAAACACTTAGTTCTGGTTCTAGCTGTCATCAGTCTCTTGTTTGGCATTAACCAATCTGTATCACATAACATCAATACCCAAATTCTACTTTCCTTTTCCCCATTCACCTGTGAAACAAATATACAGGATCTTATCCTCACTTCAACAATCAAAACATGTACATCATTCCTTTCAATGCAAAGCAGACTCTGTGTCCAATGTGAGAAGAATTCTTTGCTCTAGAATGATTAAATATGATCAGAATTGAGCTGGGTCTGGCACATAATTGCATTTTAATAAAATAAATGTAACGTCACATGTGGGCTTCTTTTTGTCTTTTTTTCCTGGATAGAGACAGTGGTCTTTTGAAAACATTAATAGAAACAGGAGAATCACAGGATAGGTATAATATCTTCACAATGTTCAGTTCAGCCCAGCCACATAGGACTTACTAATTTAGGAAGGAAAAGATTCAACCTATGATACAACTTCATTGGTGTAATTCAGTTTAAATTCAGTTTGGTTTGGAAATGCGCTTTGTGTTTGCACATTCATTTTCTATATATCCTCTTCCCCCTCGTGTTCCATGCAGAACATGAGATTTCCTGGACTGACAGACATCTGAACTGGGAAAATGGATTGAATATTCTTTGGAGATAGGAATTTCAAATCATGATTTGTTGAACTGAGAACGTGTTGTGTGAATCAAACCATTGATTTTAATGGCAGTGTTAAACGTATGCTTAATTCAGTACCATTGGAGTCAATAAGTCTTAAGAGGTTTAGGTTTTGTACTGTGACTCTTATTCAACAGTCTTACATTGATAAATGAATCTTGATCATTTTGCATGATATGGGTTTGACTATGTAATGTTGCTTTTAAATAATGGCCATTGGCCATATATAGAAATAGGAAGACGTTTTCCTTTAAAAAAAGAGAACCAGGCCATGATTATAGACACAAATAATATGTCCCATTCCAGTCACATTGTTATGTGATTCCAAGATACCTTACCTTTAAGACTAATACATGTTTATTTTATGTAGAACAAATATCCAATTGCAGTGTTTTCTGGTGAAATGTTGTATTACTTGAAAAAAAATCTATGAACAAAACAACCATATGAAATCCTGCCCCAGAATAAGATTTGAATAGAAGTAGTCTTTGAAAACTACAAGGTTTTCAAAGACCCTTTTTTTACTGTAGGAAGAAAATTGTTGAAATTACTCAATACTACTTTTGAAAGGAAATTTAGTGAAGAATTGCATCCTTATTCTGGACTAGTCAGCAACATGGCATAGTGAAAATTTTTGTTCCATTGGAAAGTTGGGTTGGGATTCAGTGGTATCATTTCAGGAGGTGCAGATTTCAGAGGGATGAAATCAAAATGACTTTCTATAATTTTTTGTGCAGCGTTTTAGTGGGAATTTGTTATGTTTTGAAAAAATATATGAATGTAGTTATAGTATAACAAAAAAACCATTTTTCAAAAGCCCTACTTTGGTTTACATGTAATTTATCAATGTACCTACAAGGCTAAAACTGTATGTTTATTTCCCTTTTGAACCTCCTCATGTGCATATGCGCCGGTCTTAGGTGTCATTTCCTATGCAATTATAAATATGCTTCCAATCATATGGTTTCATTCATTTGCAAACAAGCATACATTGTTGTTTTAATTGCTGCTGCTTTTTAAAAATAGTTACTTATTTTGTCAAATTTTCTAGTATTTCAACTGCTGCATTGTGGTTTGGTCTGTTGTGGGAGGAGGTCCACATGGGTGCATTATGAGTTGTTGTACTTGAAACCAATTCCAGTGACAGCTTGTACGTATTAATAATTTTTGTGTTGATATCTGATATCCGCATTGACTTGCTGAGTTATTCATCCTGCTGGCTATAGTTCCCCATTGAATAAACTAGGAAAGTTTACTCAATGGTTTTATGAAGACTTTCATGAGAGGAAACATAATAATGATTGTGAAATAACTTTCAAATAAAGAATGCCATGTAAATATAGAAAAACATTTCCTATGGCTCAAAACTACATTACATGGAATGAGAAAGCTGTGGATCAGAAGCATAATAAATAGATTAAGGTTCTATTATTATAATTGAAAATACACTGATAGGAAAGAATATACCATTTACCACAGGGTAAAAAATAGGTGTTTTGTCCATATCTGGTAGAAGTTAAAGCTGGCTCATTCAAATCAACATGTAAATTTCAGCTTCCACTGTCTACGTTTTGACTGTCACTGCTCACTTTGACTGTCACTGCTCATTTAATGCTGCAGTTATAGTAAAAGCATTGACTGATTGGCATTTTCCTAACAGTGGAAACACTATGCTTCTTTGCTCCTTGGTTTATGGTCCCCACCTCCCATAAGCTTCCCATGCTGGTTTACTTCTGCCTATCAATAATATACATACTAATTGTCTGCCCCCCCGTCTCCCCCAGCTCATGTCTGTAGCAGTCATTAGTTTATGTGGTCCCTGTTTATCAACTCATTTTCCTTCCCTCCTTGCTCACCCTGTTTTTCTTCAGAGCACTCGTACCCTTCCTGATCTTCAATATCTGGAGTTTCATAAACCATATTCTGATGCACATTCTCTGTTTTTTTTCTCTGCCATTTCTTTGAACATAATTTTTCATCTGTACTTCTGCCAGGTTCTTCTTTCTCATTTCCTTGACTATTATGCATCTTTCCTTCAACCCCTTTGCCTCTAGGGTTTGTCTCATAACTTCCTTGTTTCCATACTAATTCTCAATTCCCAGATTTCATACTGTAATTTTTTAAAATTTCAGCTAAATTGACAACATTCATTTTCTGGGCTATGAACTATGTTGTCCTCCCAGTAGCTGAACTTTTTAAATATCATATAAGCCAGAGGTTTCACTGCCATAAACAGTGCAAATTATTTCATTTCATGCATACCAATCTAGGATTTATTAATTTTGTTTCCTGCTTTTCTCCCAGCATGAAACAACTTTAAAAGAAGATAATGCAATTTTATGTAGGAATGTAATGCCAAATTAAACTTGCCTTCATAGTTTTCATTAACTAGTAGTTTTTATCCAGTAACTTCAGCTCACATTATCACATGATAGATTTTTGCAACCATTTTGTACTTTGCCTTGTTGCTTGTGGAAGTTGCAGTGTTGAAAACAAATGAGAAATATATCACTGTTTATAATATTTTTAGTCATGCGCCTGGCTCCTTGTTCTGGAAAATTACAATAACCAGAAATTCCAAAGTATGAGCTACAATAGCATCATAATTTACATGAAAAGTAAAATGCTGGTTCCTTCCAGAGCATGTTTTTTTATGAACACAAAGTTTGATTTTCCAAAGACCAAAATAACAATAACTGCAATACCTTTTTTTAAAAGGGCTACATGCTCTTTGACTACTTGACACTCCATGTGGCAGGTGATATGTACTGTAATATTTATAAAAGAAGCTGTAAAACTACCCTTCACCGCCACAGCTACAAAATGAAATTGGAAAGGATATTTCTAAGCATGAAAGTGTACATAAACCCACTAATCTCTTTCCAACGGAGGCAGTGTGACAGAAAAGGCCTACTTTGAAGTATTTAGAGAACCTATCTGGATGGAGTAGGAAAATATAAAGTCATTGCTTGAATTGAAAAAAAAACTTTAGGAAGCTTTGTGGAATGGGTAAGGGGTTCCATCAAAATCTATGTAAAGGACCTTGGAAATTCACTTGAAGTTAGAGTTGTTCATTTCTTTTACAACTTCCTTTATACTGCTTCTGATTTTTGATGTCCAATCATGTTCCATGCTCCAAAGCATATCAAAGGAGAATCACTTATCTCAGTAATTTAGCTTTTTGAGTTCAAAACAGAAAGCACAGATTAACATTTGGGCTGTGTCATATTTTGTTATCAAAAACTCAGGTGACTGAGTAAGAAATCTGAAAGTTTCAGGATTGGATTTAGTGAAGTTTACCATGGTTTGAAGAAGGTCTTGGACTTTTGGCGCAAGAGAGAATACATTCATTACAGTATATATACTAATACAATTAGCCCATTGCTCTTGAGTGACTGAAAATGAGTGCATACAGTTTGCTGCAATTCCGTAAAAGGCTAGTCTGCAATCTTCTCTCTTTCCTCACACTTGAGAAAAAAACAGTGAGTATTTATGCAAAAGGACAGTATATTAAGTTATGTTTTATGTTTATATAACATTGTGTAAGATACAAGGAAAGAGCCAGGATGGTATAGTGATTAGAGTGTTGCACTATGACTCTGGAAACCCACTGGGTGACCTTGAGCAAGTCATATTATCTCAGATTCAAAGAAATAATAATAAACTTTATTTATATCTTGCCACCATCTCCCAAAAGGGACTCGGGTGGCTTACAAGACTCTGCTGTGTAGTATATAAACAGTACATGAGTATAAAACAATATCACATAAAAATGATAAAACAACCACTATCAACACATAAATAAGTTGAAATAACACGGTTTAAAATGCAAAACAATCTGTAGTTAAAACTAGCTGCCATCAACTAAAAAACTAAAGTGCCAAAGTGTCACGTTAGTGTCAAAGGCATATGCAAAATTCCCTCTAGTCTAAACAAATATTGCCATGAAAACTCCATGAACTGCATTATATTTGCTTTATACCAGGGGTGCTCACACTTTTTCAGCATGGGAGCTACTGATTAAAAAACCAAGTCCCAAAGATCACCTGCCCAGAAATGTAAAACGTATAACTATTTTCTTATTTATTTATTTATATTTATTATTCATTTTTATGTACCGCTACTTCCAGCAGGCTCGGGGCAGTTTACATAAAATGAAGTTATAAAACATCAACATTTCAATTTAATAACAATATAAAACAGCGCATAAAAATACATCCAACCAAGTAAGAAGAGGCTTTTGAACTGCAAGGCCATTTCTCCAAACACTGCCATATTACCACACATATTATCAGCCAGAAAGTAAGAAGAGAGGCTTTTGAACTGCAAGGCCATTTAATACTCAGCAAGGTAAACAAAGGGGCATGCAAAAATACATCCAACCACCCCATTTCTCCCACATTTCCATATTCCCCAACATATATTTCTCAAGGAACAAAGCAAGCAGAGAGGCTTTGGAGCTAAAAAGCCATTTTTAAACATTAAAAATAAACAAAGAGACATGCCACAGAACAATCAAGCACCCACCCCAAAGTAAAAAGACCGACCTTTGAGATGCGGTAAGGAAATGACCCCAAAGTGTCCTCCTCCTCCTCCTCCGTCGTTGCTATTTCCGGGCCCCCAGCATGCGTGCCGCCTCCAAGAGCTCACGAGAAGTCCGAGAGGCAGAATGGGCGCTTCTGCGCATGCGCGCGGGGCCAGCCATGCATCGTGTCATCCAGGCCCGCCCCCTTTGTCTCCTACGACTCTGGGTGGCTGGAGAAGGACGGAGGGAGGAGGAGAAATCCAAAAGAGGGGGCCCAGTCTGCCTCTTGGACTCTGGAGCTTTTGGAGGCGGCGCGCGAGCAGGGAGCGGGCAGGAGCAACGACAGAGGACTTCTTTGCAGTGTACAGGGGCACATGAAGAGGACCAACAGCAAAAACCCTGGTCAGGGGCTTGAAGATCACCAGGATGAGGCCCGAAGATCACCCTGGTGATCCCGATCACCGTTCTGAGCACCCCTGCTTTATACCATAAATAAAGTTACACAACAGCAGCAGCATTAAGACACAAGGAACAGGTTATAGAAATAAAAATGTCTTTCCCACCAGATTCCCCTTTCTCCTCTTGTACGTGAATGCTCTCAAGAAGGGAAGGGATTGGTTTTCTGTGGAAAATATGTGGAAAGAGATTAAGATACTTATTATTGAAGATCTACTTCGTCAATGCTTTGAAATTCTAATGTTGCCACTGCAAGTGCTGGGACGATGGCAGAGGGGATGTTTAAAATGGCCACCTGGAAAACTGGCAATATATCTCTCATTTGCAATTGTAAGAAAACAATTTTTTTCTCAAATATAATTCCATGTCCTGTAATATAGTTTTGCTACAGGAAGAGAGAGGATTTGTATTTTTGCACCATAGCTTTATTAATATTTTCATTGTAATGGACTCAATCAAAATTGGGCTAGAATCCAGTACGTAAGAGCATGAAATTAGTGTAATTTTGGGCTTTATTGCATTAAGGGCAATTACATGATACCAATGTATGGCACCATTTTTGGTCTGCCTCCTCCATGTGATAAATTCCTCAATAGCTGCACATTGCACCAGATTTCCATCACCAACCTGGTACAATAGGGCCATTCCACTTTTGTGCCAATATGCTGGCATTGACCTTGGGCTGTCTGAATGAAGTAATGAATGAAACTTTATTTATAGCCAGCCCTATCTCTTCAAGTGGACTTAGGGCGGTTTGCAACAAAATAAACAATGGCAAACATTCAATGCATTCTACTCCTCTCCAGTGTTAGGCCCTCCTGCTTACTATTCCTGAGGCAGTGATTTATGATTTTAAGATGCATTCAAAAATTTAAAATAAATTTAGCTGGAATTCTGAAATTGATATATATATATATATATATATATATAGAGAGAGAGAGAGAGAGAGAGAGAGAGAGAGAGAGAGAGAGAGAGTAGAATAGTGGAAACTAGGTTGTGCAAAAGTATGGTCATGATAGCAAGGATGCTCATTTCAGTATGATGCTGTGGAAATGGTGGGGTGGGTGTGTGCATTTTTGGTTGTGTTCAAAGCATTAAGGGCATAATTTACAGAGTATTCAGTATGTTGTAGTAGAGTGTAGCAGTAAGACAATTCCTTAGGTGTTGATATTGACATCTTGTGAGTCGAACAGGATATTGACATATTGTGAGCTATATATTTGTGAGATGTCTGGACCATCTTGGTCTTTGGCTGGAGAATTATTGAGATAAAAGTGTTGCACTAGACCCATGATTTCTTCAAAAATAGTGAACCCAATTGTACCTAAGTTGAAAATTAGTAGCATCACATTTGAAAAACAAATGTCATTATTATATTTTTAAAATATGTGCAGAAAGGAATAGAAACCAAGTTGGTGATTGTCCAAACTATTTAAATATTGTATGTGAATTTGTTTGCACAGTTAGTCGGATGTGTAGAATAACATCCATTTTACTGCTGAATGCCTACAAGTTGCAAATACTGAGAAAAGGTCTGAAGACTGCTGATAAGCAAGTTTAGCAAATTCTTGAATCAGAAGATATATTCCAGAAAATGAATGTCTATGATGCAGTTCCAAGGCCATGTTACTGTACATATAAATGATCTAGATCTATGTTTGTTCATAAAAGCAGTGAGAATAAGTAATTGGCACTATCCCATCTTCTATATTTCTGATTTTTTTAAATGATGTATAAACACCACTATACAAAGGTGATACCACTGTAATCTGATAGAGACGCAGAGCATACCTGTATCAAGAATTGAATTACTTGACATGTTATGCCACCCCTCCCTCCCCACACATTTTGCAATTTATGCTGTTGAACATGAAAGTGAGAAGTTGTTGAATTTAACCAAGAATAATTTCATCAGTCATAAGAAGAGATTCCTGAAGTGAGCTCATTCTGGCTTCCTAATGCAAAGAGATGGCAAATGTTAGCAGAATGGATATGATGAAGATACAAAACCTTCTTTAAGATAATAGGATCATACAACACAAGATTCTCCACTAACTGGCATCCATGGGGATTGGTAGATATCAGATAAACAAAATGCCAACATCCCCTAATTTTGTAATGAGTTCTGAAACATTTTTAAATCAATTGTACAGCCTTAATAGGAATAGTGAATATTAGAACCAATGTGTTTTTCCTGCATTATAGGGACTACATGGCACATGTGGTCTCTTCAAATTCTATTCTATGATTCTTTGCAATTTACTTTGGTTCAAAGCAAACTGGGAAAATATTAAGTAGTCAGGGTAGGTTTTGTGGTATTGCAAGAAAGCTGTTGTACATTACTGGATCAAACTTTGAAAGAGGCTGGATGGACAAAGTCAAATGTCCACAACTTTGTATGCAAAGCATTTATGATAACCCTTTATTATTCAAATTAAACCTTAATTCAGCAGATTAACAAGCTTTGACATCTATCAGCGAGTCTGACTATACAGTAGACTCTCAGTTAACTGGAACTCAAGCAATCTGATCTCTAAAGCAACTGGCCAGGGCCGTAGCCAGGATTTTGATTCGGGGGGGGGGGGGGCTGAGACTGGGTGGAAGTTATTTTGTATTGTTATCCCAATAACCTCATTAATGTGGGATATAATGAGCATGGTGATCAGATCATGATATGAATAAACATAACAGTTTAAATAATGTACCAGTAAGGCCTTTTCACGGACCACCCTGAGAATTTCGGGGGGGGCTGAAGCCCCCTTAGCCCCCCCTGGCTACATGCCTGCAACTGGCAAAAAATCAAAGAAATTATACTTTAAATAAACATTAAAATCGTCATTTTAGTGAAAATGCTACATTACATTAGTTTTGTCTTTATTTGTCCTTATTTATTTTTCATTACTGTACTCCAATATTAATATCAAGTCAATACAGAGTTTATGCTATTACAGTATGTGATATAGTATTAGTCGCTTTGAGTCTCCCTATAGAGAAAAACAGTGAGGTAAAAGTAAGCAAAAACATAAACTTAATAATAATTAAGTTATTAATAATAATTAGCCATATTTTAATAGTGACTCAGGCAACCAGAAGCTACGTTTCTAAAGTGTTTCTAATGTGACTTTAGTGATTTTTTTTACTATAATGATAATAACAAAATTTCATTACTTTTTTGGTATAGTAGTTGCACAAGTGGGAAAAATTAAGAGGCTCCTTTTCCCCTCATTTTTACAGCTATTGAGGTAAAACTTACTACAATGGTAGAACACATTTACCACTGTTAGGTCATCAAGTTTCAGATCGTTTTACTTATCCACAGATTTTTGGGGGAATTTTCAATTTTTTAAAAAATATATAACATTTTTTAAAAATGGCAAGAGCTATCTCTATACAATGACACAAGAAAACGGGATAATCCCCCCCCCAACTTTCCAAAATATTCATACAGCTACTGATGTTAGGGATTTTTTTAAAGAAAAGTTTTGACAAAAATGTGTTTTTTTCTTTAAAAGTCACAACACCTATCTCATTTAATGTCTCTCATATTATTTATTTATTATTTATTTACATAATTTCTACCCCGCTCTTCTCAGCCCCCGAGGGGGGACTCAGAGCGGCCTAACAAAAGGCAACAATTCGATGTCGATACACAATATAAATACAATATAAAACCATAAACATTCAGAATTAAAATACAATTAGCATTGACACATAATACACATACACTTAAGTTAAAAACAGAGTTACGTCCACCACATAAACATTGAGCCATAACCATCAACTTACCAATTACAATTCTAATCCAAAGTGCTGCATTGTGCTAATGTGCAAAAGCCTGGTCCCAGAGCCATGATTTCACTTTTTTCCTGAATGCCAGGAGGGATGGGGTTGATCGTATGTCGCTTGGAAGCACATTCCACAGATGGGGAGCCACCACCGGGAAGGCCCTCTCTCTCGTTCCCACCAAACGCATTTGAGAAGTTGGCAGGAGTGAGAGCAGGGCCTCCCCGGCTGATCTTAAATTACGAGGTGGGATGTAGCGGCAGATGCGTTTGGACAAATAAGCTGGCCCAGAACCATATAGAGCTTTAAAGGTCAAAACCAGCACTTTGAATTGAGCTCGGAAGTGGACAGGCAGCCAGTGGAGCTGACACAACAGGGGGTGGTATGCTCCCTGAATGTAGCTCCGGTTAACAATCTGGCTGCTGCCCGTTGGACTAGCTGCAATTTCCGAACTGTCTTCAAAGGCAGCCCCACGTAGACTGCGTTGCAGTAATCTATTCTATTAACCAATAGAACTTCCATTTAGGGATTTCTTCTTAGCCCAGCACAGAGATTTACTTACTAGAAGTATCACTCAGTCCTCCTCTTTGCAGAATCAACAATTTATTGGAACTCTGGCTGGCTGCTGCTACAGAGTGATAAATCTCTCCCCTATCCTGATTAAGGCTTTCTGATGCTGAGCAGAATTCTGGGAAATGTAGCTGTAGGAAAATGCAGGCCCTTTTGAATACCCTCTCATACGGCTTCTCACTTTCCTCAACTACATTTCCCAGAATTCCATGCTTTCTCAGTCTCTTTCCCAGTGAACTCTGCTTTCTCCCTGCTGCTTCCCTCTCCTAATGGTGAGAGGCCATTAATTTAAAAAGGAAAGCCAATCTTTTTGGCTTGGCTTTGCTTTGCTTATTTGTGCTGAAAATGATACTGGCTTCCAAGATTTCTAAAATTGAAATGAAAAAGTATTGAGTGTATTTTGTTTCTTAAGTTTTTGGTGTGGGCCATGCCCGTGCATCGGATATCACATTGTAATCATGAATTTAGCAAATTTGATACGAATTATGACAACTAATGAAAAAAATTGCACACCCCTAATAACGGTATTGTCATTCCTCCTCTTAACAAAGGTTGTTTAATCTGCAATTCAGAAACTATACAGATAATCTAGCTATCTTTGATTACAAGTAATGTTGGCAACATAGTAGCACCTAATTTGTACCTAAACTCAATATACAACATGTAAGGGGTTTAAGAGGGAGGTTATAAATTAGTATTCTCTTCTTAATTTTATAAATTACAAGACACACCAGTATTACATTTACATTGGTTCTTTGTTCTTTTCTGCATATGTTTTCTTCTCCATGCTATTTTTGTGTGGAGTTGTCATTGGCATCATTTCTGATGCTAACCAAATCTTTGGCAGCCTATTTCCCAGTGTCCCTCTTACCTTTTGTTGACTGATTTTATGTGAGCATGTGTAAATATTTTCTGTAGGTTTTGTGTCTTGCTCTGATATTTAATGTTTGCTATTTTTCTTTCATTATCCCAGTATGTATATTTTAAGATCAGCAGGAAGGTCTTGTTATTTTTTTTAAAAAATAATTTCAATCAGAAATAGCTTTCTCCTGCCAAGCAATGTCTTTAATGACATATTTTCAGCTCTTCTAATGCAAGAGCAATTGGGAGCAGGATCAGCATAAGGCAGATATACCATAATCACGTCAGGTTCAATAGGGAGGTCTTTGCAGACAACTTTGTTCTTTTTTCTTAACGGGATTAAGAAGCTCAGCCCTTTAAATTTCTTGCATATAACAGTGACATTTCCAGGGTGTGCTTAGACCAGAGAGTTCAAAGTGAAAGAATAAAAAAATAACTCAGAAAAGCCGATATGACTTTGTTTTTTACCTTGCTGGAGGAGCTGTTTGCGCAAATCGTCTATAAGCTTATTGACCTGCATCTTTGACTCCTTGTTTTCTCTGGATTTGGCTGGAGTGTAGACACTGATAGAGCACTGATAGAGGTGATTGAACAGCCCCCAGCTTTGCTTGGCATCAGGCCCCTCATCCCCCCCAGGATTGACATTATCTCTCTCTGACAATACTTCATGTTTCCTCAAGCTTGCACTTCCTTGATTTTATTATTTATTTTAAATTCTTCCTACAGCCTTTACGTTGGATTTTTCAAGGAAATGACGGGCATACTAATTCTTTTTGGTAAGCAGAGATAGTGTATAATATATGATGATGTGTGTTCTCTTCCTAATGGAAGGAAGAAGATGTTTCTGTTTATAATGAAAAGAGTACATTTAAAAAATCTTCAAAGGATCAACACTACCAACTCCCTAATTGTTTTGCACATGTATGAAAGTTGAAGATTAGTTTGCAAAATGTGTTTTAGGATATATTTAGTCTATTGCACAAATGCTTAAAAATCACTGTAAGTGGTACAGCAAAAATATAGACACTTTTGCTGTTCTTTCTGAGGCTTACCCTCGGAAAGAGGCAAGTTGCTTACCAAAACTGAGACCTGATTTTGACCTGCTGTGTGTGTGTGTGTGTGTGTGTTTCAGAAGGGGTCATATCCACTGCACTTTTTGTTAGATAGCTCTTCGGGAAATATCAGCCCCCAGCTATGACCTAAAATCTAGTCCCGGCACTTTTCTACTGATCTCTGCTCAGAGTTATAATGTTCCATCCTATATTGCTCTTTATTCCTAGTTTTGTCATCTAATAATTGCACTTTATCCATTAACCCTGTCTTCACAGTTTGATTTGCATCAGCCCGCCCTCCAGAGACCAGAAAGTGTTACTATTTCTGGCCACTGGTTGTTGCTTGATGGTATTTTCTTTTGTACATTGTGTTATATACCTGGTTGTTTTGTATTGTGTTAAAATATTGTTATCGGAATTTTAATGTGCTATTTTAACTATGTTGTTTGGACTTGACTCCATGTAAGCCAACCTGAGTCCCTTCAGGAAGATGGAGGCAGGGTACAAAAATAAAGTTGTTGTTGTTGTTATATCTGAAGAATGTTCTCATTATGTTTTTGAACCTACTTTTTATGAATTGTGGGTCATGGTGCAATCATAGTGCAATCTTTTAAAGCAGCTTGATGTTGTCTTGCAAGTCAAATGAAAACATATTTATTTAGGAAAGACCGGTCTCATGTGAGGTCAGAAAATAATTTCATCTTCAGGTCAGTTATAATGGGAAAGGGAAGTCTGCCTCCTCATTTGCCAAGTATGCTTACAGAATTGCAGAATGTTTATAGAATTAATTTAAAATTACTTTTTCTTTGGTATGCTTCATTTCTAGCAGTGCTGCAATGTCTTAATTGTATAGAATGATGAATATGGAATCAGGTTTATGTATGTGTTTGATTCTATTAGGTGACTTGTTGCTAGTTTTTTTCATTCTACACAAAACTAAAAAGAACTAGCTAACCACTGGGAAGTCAAATCTCTTCTTTGATATCTTCCTACTTTGTCAAGACAATATTGCACTTAGTATATCCTTATGATCTCCAGTGCTCTGTGTTATTCCCTGAAGCACACACTATTAGGTACTATCTGACTTGTAATAATTGGCCTGATAGATTCTTGGCAATTGTTATCTCCCTTTCTTAACACTCATGATCTCATCCCAGATATAATAATCATTAGGGCCTATCATAATGGCAACACTTCTATTGACTTCCGTTGAACCAAACATAGGCATTGATAAACATGATGATGCATGCCTTCAATGGCTTTATCGCTTTTCTAGCAAATAAGCATTTAGTGCTCTTGCTGCTGCATGAGTCCAGAATTTCATATGGAGTTTTAGAGGAATTGTTCAAATGTTGTGGATTGTTTGTTCTTATATATGGACCATTCATGATGGGAGGG
This sequence comes from Anolis apletophallus, assembly GCA_030556195.1. Taxonomy (NCBI): domain Eukaryota; kingdom Metazoa; phylum Chordata; class Lepidosauria; order Squamata; family Anolidae; genus Anolis; species Anolis apletophallus. The sequence continues at coordinate 120,037,609 of JARBWK010000007.1, forward strand.
TACACAAAAGACATATTTTAAAATAAGTCACCATATTTATTGTATAACAGAATGGTCCTTTGCAAGAAAAAAATGCAGTGCTTTCAGAAAAAACTCATCTGTCAGCATGTTGTGAATGAACATGTCAGAATAATCTCAAATTAAAGTCTGGGGTTTGAGTGTTGGAACAGGTACTTCCTTATTTGTCTGAACTTTCTTTCTAGGGATTGACTTGTAAGTACAAAAGCCTTGTCAGATGGTTTTGTCTGACCTTATTTATTTTAATTCCTGATATGCCCTTGCTTCAGCACTTCTGGGTCTCCTCCACTGTAACAGAATAGCAAACCTCCCCGATAGCCATATGTAACAGCACCTTTTGTAGTAAGTTACAGTGGGGTAATAATCCTCTTTCCAAGACATTTTAAATGGTGAATAATTAAATTTTGTAAGGACCATTTGAACTCCCACCACAAAATAAAGAGGGCAGATTAAAAAAACATAAAGTATAAAGGCACCATTATTTGCCCTGTTTATTTATTTAACACCTACGACCTCTAGGGGAAGGGGGTTAAATCCACATGATGGGTATAGTTGAGGGACAGCTGTCACTTCACTAACGACCTCCACAGACCACCTTTGGCCAGCATCTCAACCTTGAAGGGCAGCCTAAACTATTGGTCTGCAAAGGAAGGCCATCCTGGAGGTGCTGCCTCACAAACCACAGGGTTTTACATAAACCCTCATTCTAGCCTCAAGGGCAACTCCTTTCCCAGCCCACCGAGGTAGAGACCCTTGAGAGATAATTCCAGAAGGCCCCCCTTCACCCACAAAGGTGATGCCGTGGTGTCTACTAAATCTATTTTAACGTTTAACATGCCACAAAAAGTGTCAGGTGTCTGCCTAGTCACTTTTCATCATTGATAAGCTAATCATAGATTAAATCCCACCCTTCAAGTCTTCCAAGAACAAGACATTTCCCTCAATGGAGAGGTGAATTCCATTTGCTGTGTACAGGTTGGGGTTCGCAACATTCCTCTCAACAGAAAGAAGAACTGGGCCTTCACACATAACATCTGCCCTGTTTGGGCCTTTATAAACACCATCTTTCCTGTATAATTTGGGCCATATCTTCATACCATATGCCCTGTAGAATTCAGGCCGTATGTGAAGAATGTCAGCAATTGTCATGCAGCATCGGATATGTTAACTTGCAGTTATCCTTACATTGCGTAAAATTAATCTGATTAGGATTCCTGTCTCCACACTACTGAAAGCAAGTTAAAAGAGCATTAGCCTTATCTAATTTAGGCCATAGGCAAAGACTGCTGCTTTTATCTTAGGTGGTAACTGACAAGAGGTGAAACGAAATGGCCATCACCTTGCTATTAATAAGTAACTGCCAAGAAAGAAACCTGAAACAAAATGGCCACCCTTAGAATTTCAAGCCTAAAAGTCAAGAAAACAATGGCCACCCTAAAAAGTAAGTTTAAACTAATTGACAAGGATCCCAAAGAGCCAATTAACTAAAACTTGGAAACTACCTGATGGAGACCTGAGATGGAAAATTGACTCTAGATCAGTGTTTCCCAACTTTTGGGCCTCCAGGTGTTTTGAACTTCAACCCCCACAGTTCCTAACAGCTGGTAAGCTGGTTGGGATTTCTGGGAGTGTAAGTCTAAAACACCTGGAGGCCCAAAGGTTGGAAATCACTGCTCCACATCCACACAATTGGTGGAGGCAAGAATTATCTTCCCCAATGTATTAAAAATAAATGTAACTTTCTAATCCAATTCGCCCCACCAGCATTTATCCTTTGGAATTTTAGTTAGATTTAATAGCAATATATGGACACTGGGATTGTTTGGGGTGGGGGGAGAGGTTGCTGCTGTCAGCTCATCAGTCACCTTGAAGGGCAGCAAAGCACCCTGTTAATGCTGGCCTGTGCCAAAGACACAGATTGATGTGCAGTACCCGGGCACCTTAAAGAAATAATTGCTACTTCTCAGCAAGGCCAAAGTGAATGAGGCCTATGAAGGCCTCTCAACAGGCACGACAAACCACACTTAAATGGCCAAATGAGGTGAAGCCAGCTAATCCCCAGTTCACCAGGAATTTAAACAAAATACAAAGAACATGTGGAGCGAGAAGGCTTCCCCAAAAAGTGAGGCTAAATAACAGGTAAAGGATTAAAAGGAGAAAAGACCCACAATGGACTGAATTTCCCTCAATTGTCCTGTTGCCCGATGTTGCTGCCAGTTTCATGAAATTTAAAAAGAAGGACCTTGTGAGGGGCAGAGCCTATTTATAGGTTTTTCCGCCTCTTGTAACATGTAGCCAATCCCCTCAAAACCCCATCTGACCTCCTTCATGTGGGCCATCAAATTCCTATCCTTGCCACAGGCTTCACATTTGTGGCTTGGGTTGGGCATTCTAATGCATCAAACACCTGAAACATTCCAGTTATTTACATGCAATAGTAATGTTTATATCGGGCATTTGTGTTCCTGAGTTAATGATTGTATCTCATATACCTTTGTCTTCAGTAGATTAAATGCTGGTAGGAAATCCAGGAACATTCCTAAATGACACATGATCAGTCCTGATGCAAAGGATTTAACACAGCACAATGATGGTGTGGATTTATAAGACAAAATAATGTCACTCTCAAATATCTATGGTTCTGGGTAAATGCTTTTTATGACAGTATTACCACACTTGGTAGGATAAAAATGCAAACCATTGTGACCAAATATTTATTTGTTTATTTGGATTTTTATCTCAGCTCCTTTCCTTAGGGCAGTGGTTCTCAACCTATGGGTTCCCAGATGTTTTGGCTTTCAGCTCCCAGAAATCCTAACAGCTGGTAAACTGGCTGGGGTTTCTGGGAGTTGTAGGCCAAAACACTTGGGACCCAAGGTTGAGAACCACTGTCTTAGTGCAACACTTTCAAAACAATGTTTAATCCAATATAATTTAAATGCCCACATAGTACAGATTTTGTAGGAAGACTGGGAAATGGTAGGTATCATCCAAAAAAGCTGTATGAATATACATGTGAGAAAACCAATAGAAATTGGAGGTTTTTCTTTGAGGTTTTAGGGCTAGCAATTCCTGTTGCCAAAAAGGTCAACCTATACTGAAATCTAAAAAGGACTTGCCTCTTTGGTGCTTAGAAATACTGACTCAGGCACACACACACACACACACACACACACACATGTATATATGCTGGGGAAAATCGAAGGGAAATAAAGAGGGGCTGACCAAGGGTAAGATGGATGAATAGTATCCTTGAAGTGACTGGCTTGACTCTGAAGGAGCTGGGGATCATGACGGCCAACAGGGAACTCTGGCGTGGGCTGGTCCATGAGGTCACAAAGAGTCAGAAGCGACAACGAATAAACAACAACAAAATAACTATTATTCTTTCATGCAAATTGTACACATGTATGTACACACACATGCACATACTTTTTTTCTTGTGTCCTGGTGCCATGTAGAACTTTGAAATTGTCAGTCAATGTACCAGTATTGTCTTTGGTATTGTCTTTTGTTTAAGAAGTGTAATTGGAAAGCAAACCTTAAAAATACAAATGACACTTTCTGCAAACTGTAAAATTATTCACAGGGAATAATATTGAAAATGTTCTCATGTTCAGTTACACCTTCAGGTTTTCGGGTGTGATTTTGAGATGCTTGTTTGTGGCAGTAACAAAGATGGGTGCTGTGTATTCCATGGAGTATGGCTGATCCTTTTCCCTCTCTCTCTTTCCCTTTTTCTTTTGGCAGCTAGAGAGATGGGTGGTTCAAATATGAAAAGCAATGTATTGCTTGTCAAAAACACTTTTTAAAATGTCATTTTCTAAGTAATATGCACCTATTATTAAGTGATAGGCAGCAGTCAGGAAAAAGAGCATGAAAACATGAGGTATAAATGATGCTAAATAACTGCAGCGGAAGACGAATGATTTCCTCTCCTTTTTATCCTATTACTGTCAATACAAGACTGAGTTTTCATCTGGAAAAAAATACGTAAAATTGCATGTGTGTTAAAAATTAATTAGAGAATATAATAATTCTTTACTAAAATACAAGTCCACGATGCAATAATTATGATTTTGGACAGATAAATGGGATGGCTTCCAGATGAAACATTTCCCCTGGAATAGCTTTATTTTTACAAACAGGCAACTGTTGTTTAATTGTGTTTTCTTCTTGTTGCAGTTGCCTTTTTAAAGGCAACAGAAATAACATTTTGTAAAAAAAAATGTTTGTGCCGTTTCCACTGATCATGAGAACAACACAGTTGAAATGTGTTGCTGACTGACTATATAGCTAGATTTGAAGGTGTTGCTGAAAGAATATGCAAGGTTTGAACAACCTGTTTGAATAGATGAAAAGTTTTGGTCTGCTAATAAAAAAGACAACAGGTATTGGGTTATTCTATCTTCCTTGGAAAGCCAGTTTCAGAGTGTTAAGTGACAGATAAATTAATTAAATCTTTTTTAAAACTCAAGTTTCAATAATCCCTAAGACACTATGACCCATAGTTGCAGGAATCTATTGATGTGTTATAATAGACTGGAGTTGATACTACAAAGCTCATTTTGCCTTAATTCAGTATAGTGTGTTGATTAAACAAGGTATAGAGTTGTTTGGGGTTTTTCTCTCAGGTTCAACTACATTATACAGCTGCTTTTATGGGCACAATGCTTTGTGATTCACTGGGACACATTCTTAGGGATACAGAGTATTTGACTAAATCCTGCTTCCCCTTTAGCTGGATGCTGTTATCTTTAGCTCTTATACAGGTACAGTTCTGCTGCTATGCCATGAATCATAACTCTGGTTGAATCTGATTGATCAGAGAACTAGAAGGGTGTGATGGATTTCAGTTCTTCTTTTTATTCTTTCTTGAATGTGTCAGCATGTTTCCCCTGTAAGCTCTGGTAGGTGTGTATCTGCCATATCTTACAGGAAAAGACAGAGTCTTTTCAGTGGCTACTCTCACCTTCTGATGGAAGGCTACATTGCCTCCCTCCCTTCTTTCCTTTTGCCAGCAGGCAAACTTTCATCAAGCAAGCAGGAGAGCTTTTTATGGGCAAATTTTATTGTTTTGGAACTTCTGTTTGTTTGTTTTTAAATTATGCTGCTTTATATGGTTTTGCTTACATTTTTATTGTGAACATTTTAATTGTTTTAATAAATAAACGCAATAAATAAAATGATAAATACACAAACAATATTTCAGTAGGTTGTTGAAGGTTTTTTCAGGCTGTATGACCACGTTCCAAAAGCATGCTCTCCTGACGCTTTGCCTGCATATAAACCCAATTTTCTTAGTTTCCAACAGGCCTCACAACTCTGAGGATGCCTCCCATAGATGCAGGTGAAACGTCAGGAGACAATGCTTCTAGAACATGGCCATATAGCCTGAAAAACCTACAACAACCTTGTGATTCTGGCCATTAAAGCCTTCGACAAAATATTGCAGTAATTTCAAAATAATTTTGAAAGATCTAGGAAAGAAATAATTTGAAACACACCAAATGGAAAGATAAATGGCCTTTCATTTGGGATGCATAGGGATTTCTGGATCAGTGGAATATTATAGGTTGACTCTGATTCTGACAAAAATATAATAGTGACAATGTTGATGAGAGATCACCTGCTCCTGTTTGAAGGCAACACAATGGGTTGGTTGATATGAATTTAGTTGACCTTATAATACAATGAAATTAGTGTGAAAAGTATGCCTAAATTAAACCCATTCATTTCAATACGAATGCAAGTGCATCCAACTTGAAAATTAACTTCCTGTGTGATAGTTTAGTTTACTTAATTGCATTGTATGAAATGGAGTTTGTGCTGTCATTTGAGCTGCCATTGAGTTTGTTCTCAAATCAGCATTATTTATGTTTACTGACTTAAGGCAGCTTACAAGTAAACTGGAATTAGTGGAGGCAAAATTAACTATTGTATCCAACTCATGAGATTTCAGTTGTATGTAGAAGTTGTCCCCCCTCCTGGTTTTCTCCCTCACATACCAAGCCAAGATTTCTCCCATCAATCCAGGATTCATGCTCAATCAAAGTTTACCTCTGAACAGCTGATGCTAGAGCACACAGGTTCTGGTTGCTTGGTTAAGGACTTCACAAAGTCACCTAGCTACAACTGCTATTAAAAGAAAATGAATGCTTGATGAGATGGACCTTTGGCATGGTTTAGCAGGGCTCTTCTCATCTTCATGTATTTCTGAAACCAGTTGTGGTTTCCTGCAGTATAAACACACAGTGGAAATGAAAGAATGACTACTACTGTTATTATAAAAGAAGAGTTTGCCATGACACTCAAAATGTAAATATATCATTTATTTATGAATAAATGATACATTCACATGTGTTTTGGTCTGATATTGAAATACACTGTCAAACAACTTGAATTATTTTGGGGATAGCACCTCTAAACTCTGAACTAAAACTTGGAATGAATTTACTGCCTAGCCTACAGATGTGAAAGGTTTTACCAGCCACTGTACACATGATGACCACAGAATTATTCTTATATGAGCATCAAAAGAAAACAAGTGTGTATGCATTGGATATTCCTGACACTTGGTAATATTTGTAGTTTAATTTTAGATTTTTGCTTCCAGTAAGTGTCAATTCAAACTCCATTCCAAACTTTCCACATTTCCCCTCCTATGTTCTATGCAGTTTTCTGTTTGTAACTGGAAGTCCTTTACTGAAAGCTATCTTGTCTGATGATAAAACCATGAGTGTATGAAGCTCACACATTTTTCATCTCTTTTATGACCTTATCTTTCACAAGTGGCTTCTGTGAAGGTATCCTAACTATAGAAAGCACCTGGAAAACATATATGATATCTTTGCTGTGATAAGCAGTTGTGAACAAGAAACTAGACCTGTCAGTTCTGAACTGTTCATTGTTAAAAAAATACTTTGTAGATGTAACTGATTGCAAAATACATTATAGGGGGAACTAACAGCTGCTGTGATGCTCAGTCAGGAAAGCTCAATAGTTATTGCTGTATATGACTTTAAAAATAGTCTGATATTGATAGGAAATGCATGGATTTAATACTCTTGTTTGGAGAATGCCTCTTTGACACTGGAACTTCAGTTCTGAACATGTTTGATTTTGTTGGAGCTTCCAACTTTGTGTCTTGTGGATAGCAAAGTAACATTCAGATTCAGACACCTCAATTAAAAGTGGGGAGAGAAGTACTACCAATGTGACAGCAACCTTTGCTATACAAGAAGGGCAAGGCTAGATCCTGATATGTTGCCTGTTTGACCCAGCTAACAGACGGAAAAAAAAATTCAGCATTTGGTTTCTAAAATGGGGTGCCATGGTTCAAATCTGGCTCCACGAGCTGCCATCTGGACTGAATATGTTTGCCAATAATACTAAATATTTGGGTACAGAATGCAGTTGTTCAATGAAGAAGAAAGAAGCACTCTGCATATGCTGTCTCATTGTTATCTTAGTTGTTCCAGAACTCAAAATAGGTACACTTATTTATTGTAGATTCAACAGCTAATTAGCAATGCATGTGTGTTAGCAGATTGACTAAAACAAATGTTTGATGTCATTGTCTCATGACTTCATGTATCTGTAACTTATAATGTATGTGTGTTGGGGCAGGGGGAGATGAATCACATGTTGTTATGACATTTCTCCATGTGTCCTTCATTAATTCATAGGTGATGAAGAGGGCAGTCAAGAGGCAGCTGATTCCGATGGTGATGCACGTTTGGAGAAATCTGGACCACTTACACTTGAGACAGAAGAGTGGGATGGACCAGGTAAGAAAAAAATATAAAATATTTAAAAACAAGTTAAGGCTGAATATTTCTTTCCCTCCCTCCCTTTCTCTTCCTTTCTCTCTCTCCATTTCTCTCACTCTGTAAGTGCTTCCAAGTTGTCTGATGATTTATGGTGATCCAGGCATTTTAAAGTTTTTCTTAGGCAAGGAGTACTCACAGGTAGTATTGCCTGTTTCTTCCTTTGGAATATAGACTACATAGCTCCTGTTGACCAGTTCTGTCCCTGCTTCGCTTCCAAAATCAGACATGCATTTAGGGTATTTAGGCCTTCACTGCTCTCTATCTGCCTCTAAGCCTCAAAAAAGTGTGGCATCCAGAGCTAAGGGATTTCACATTCTTATTTCTTGAGAGTATATCCCACTGAATTGTAACCTTTCTTTCTGAGGCAAAATATCATTACTATCATTTTGTATTGTTGCAAAACTTACAGGGAGGATATCTATAGGTAGAATGAGGAGAACTACTTTTGTTTGTGGAATGTGTGAAACCAAATTTTCATATCATTGCTAGTGGATGAGTAAAAGTTTGTTATTTCATAGATGTCTATTTTTTTATGTTTGCATACCAAGCTTAGGATCTGCTCTTGCTTGTAAAGATGGGTGGGAATTCCTCCACATGTTGGGGAAAGTGACTGTAATGTAACATTTGAATGTTGTTTGTTTTGGACCTAAGTACCATGTGAAGAAAGCATCGGTGACACAGCTGTATAATATCCACATTGAACTGGATTACATGGAAGTGTGGACTCAGATAAACCCAGTTCAAAGCAGATATTGTGGATTATCTGACTTGGTATTCTGGGTTATATGGATACATGGAAGGGCCCTGAGAGGGAAGGCTCATAATAGCAGCATAATCTATGCTGCTGCCACTAGCACCACCAACATTTTTGTATTGCATTTATTCATATAGCTTCTGTTGGACTTTCCAAGAGGAAGCTCTGGTTAAGAGCATCTCAAGCTACAACCCTTTTAGTATATGCATGTATGAGCCTATATAAGATAGATGAGTGAAAGAGAGAGGGACAGAAAAAAGAGAGAAAGGTAGAGACAGTGGTGCCTGCTCAAATAAAGGATTTCTAACATTCTGCTGGAGTGCTGTTTACTGTGAAGAAGATCTGTCTTGTTTAGTTAAGCCCCTGTCTATTCACTTTCCGTTATTATACATAGCAGTAGCTACTAGCTTGTTTACATGTGAAGGTGAGAATGAATAGGATGTCATTTGTGTCTTTAAAAAAACTCCTTCTCAGTCTCTGGATGATTCCACTCAACAATTTCATATAGATGCCCAACTTCATGGGAAGATGTGTGGACTCTCTGCTAGGCTTGTGGACTCTCTGCTGAGCTTTTAAAAGGAGTATCATTTCTTCCAGAACAGGAGCATCTTTACAGTAGGTTATGTTGTGGGTTCTTTAGTCTCAAAAGCCACATACTGTTCTGGAGGAATACTATGACTGATAATTCGGAAAAATGATTGATTGTATTTCACATGTATATCGCTCTCCCTTATGGTAAAAATTATCCACCAAATTACCAAGGAAGCACCAAATTGCAATCATTTGTGTCGTAAAGCCAAACTGAAATTGATCTAGATGAGTAGTGAGGAAAAACATGCCCCATGGGTTCCATGCATACCAAGGCCATGTCCAAACTATGCATCACATTTCAATGATACACCCCAAAACAGTTTATAGTAAGCAGGAAAAGCTTTCTAAAGGCCACCAAACTGTAAAAAAAAATCCATAAAAAGTGTTTCCTGGTGCTTTTGAAGCCTCCCCCCCCTCCAGTTTTCTGCTTAAATTTGGCAGCATGTGTTGTGGTAGTCATGTTTATACAGTATATGTGTAGTATTCAGTATTATTTTAGTGGCATTCTGGAGGAATGCCTGTATGAGACTATGAGGGCAAAATGCTGAACGTTTTTCCCTGAATGAAAAAATATAATAGGCATAACAGAAAAGTATACTTTATTCATAGCAAGAAAAAGTGGGGGTAAATAAAAAAAATTCTGACAGCAAAAATAAAATTTTAAATGGTTTCCATGCCATTTTAATTATAGTGAGAAATGTTTTATTACCAAATGTATTTTAACATAGAGCTGTACTGCTTTGCATAGAATACAGGCATATTTTGTATATCATTAGCATCATCATAATCAAATATACTGTATCTTCATTTTTGTTTGTACTATATTTTCCACCTGATGATTTCATAAAATTACTGCTAGAGTTCTTCTCCTCTACATACACAGAATACAGTAATTTGCAAATTCAAGCAAGGATGAAAATGTGATTGAAATATAGGAGTCCTTTTTAATGGAACTGTTATTGCATTATAAATTATTTCTCGAAAGAGTTCTGGCTTTCTTCATCCCTTTGAAGAAAATATTCTCTATTTTTAGACATGGCTATTCAGAGGATATTATTGTTTTAAATATGGCCATCATTATACACCTATCAGTTATGCTAATAATTACAGAATGAATTTTACAATCTTTACATAAGTAAAAGCTCAACAGAATTAAAGGGAAGAGTCCTCAGTATCATTTAAAAACAAATCTAATCCTTTATGCTTTTTTGTTCCACAAACCAAGTTTTGCATTATTTACAGCTAATGGCTGTCTGAGTCATTCTTATTCATGCTGATGGAACTGCCACCTTTTCCAGCTCTGTCATGTTGCATCTGAACCATTTATACTGTTTGTAAGAGAAAATATTAGCTTACATTTCTGCCTAAACACGAAGCTCTTAGACTTTATTGATTGCAGTCCACAGGTTTCTCTCTTAACTCTGAAGTCAATGACCAGGGTGTGTTAAATGATTTATATCAAATGAAAACTGATAAGAAAAGTCCTTGAAAGCATCATTGGCTGCCATATCCATTTGTTAAACTCACTGTGCTGCTAAATGTAAGCTTGGAGTTTGAAACTAGATAATAGGTGTTTAGTTTCTGGCCAAAATACAATTTAAGGAAGCACGGTTTCTGTTCTTAAAGCAACAACAAACAAGCTTTAAGCCTGGGGCTGGTTGTTATTTGGCCAGAGTTTGTAAATTTAATTTCTAGGCCATGAATCCTGTTTGTGTGCTATGGTAGCAGCTCCAATTGGGGTGGGGGTGGGGGGTAAAGCAGCATTGGCAAGAAAGCCAAGAAAACATTTGCTGACTATTAACAGCTGATTTATCAAATGTCTGTCTTACCTTACAGCTGATGCACCTGCAACCTTCTTCCTTCTGCCACCGTTGCTTGCATTGGTGTAGGACATTGCTACAAGATTCCATACTTGTCTTGCAATTCCCATAAACCCCCAATGATCACACTTACTAGAGCAGTGGTTCCCAACCTTTAGTCCTCCAGGTGTTTGGGACTTCAGCTCCCACAGTCCCTAATAGCTGGTAAGCTGGCTGGGATTTCTGGGACTCGAAGTCCAAAACAACTGGAGGCCCAAAGGCTGGGAGCCATTGTAGTAGAACATCCTTCAAGCCACAATTAAAAAGGTAACTATCTCAAACTCTGCATCTGAGCTCTGAAAGATATAGTCTCATGCTCAAGTTCTTTTAAGGGATTTCAGAAACAAGTGCTGGAGTCAGGGCCGTAGCCAGGATTTTGGTTCTTTCGGGGGGGCTGAGACTGGGTGGAAGAGGGTTTACCCTAGGAAATCTTTTGTATTGTTATCCCAATAACCCCATGAAGGTGGGATATAATGAGCATGTGATCAGATCATGATATGAATAAACATAACAGTTTAAATAATGTACCAGTAATTTGAGAATTTCAGGGCAGCACAAGTGGTTCATTTGGCAGGGCAGCAAATGGTTATCGCAATAGCACATAGAAACATCTCAGTTAGAAAACATATTAAAGTATTGTTTTTGCTACTACTTCCATGTTCCCTCTAGAGAATTTTCTATCTCCTCCATGTCACTGAAACCACAGTGAGTGTCACTCAAGGGACATTCGGGTGAGAAAAATGTCTCCTACTTTTCAGGAAAATGCTGTTTACTGCAGCATTTCAGTCCCATGAGAACCTTCCCTCAAATGACAAAACAAATGCCCTGCTAATCCAACTTTTGGTTCATAAACACAAGATCGTTCTGCCATTTTTGCATCACTATGCACCCACATTATAGGGTATATATTCGCAGATGAAAGTGAATATACACTATAGTGATTAACAGTGTAAAATTATTAGTTGGTTTACTTTAGCTTAACTTACCAATGTTAATTTCTACCCCATTAGCTAACTTTGCTTTGTGGATATCAGTTTCAAGTAATTTGGGATACCTTGGATGTAAAAAAATCCTCCACTATCTCATGGTTCAGCAGGTTAGGGAACAACCTCTCCTCTTGAGGATCCATGGTGGAAGGAAAGCAGGAACGAGGGCATTCTGTCCTTTTTGGAAGGGAGTTCCAGAGTCAAATGACAGCCACCAAAAAGGCCTTTCTTATATACCTACTAACCATGCTTACAATGGTGGTAGGACTGAGAGACGGGCCTTTGTAGTTATTATATGTAAAGTTATTTCCTGTACAGAAAATACTGGTTCTTGCACAAAACAAGCATGTGTGAATTTTCTACAGAATAAGTCCTGAACTGTAAAATAACTTTTGTCAGTCCAGGATTTTTCTCATCAGAATTTTTCATTGCTTGAAAAACATATGTTTTGATCATTTTCCAAACACTTTTGGATCTGTGTTAAGATATGCAAGAAACTTACATAACTCCTAAGTAGAACAGTGTTGATTATGAGACTGACATTGGTGTATATTACACTGAAAGCGTTATCTTTTGGCCTCCCTCCCATTTATCCTCAGTCAAGTATATGAACTTTCCTTAAATGAGTTGGACTCAATATGTCTCATCAGAGGTGGGAAACTTTCCTTTTGTTGCTGTAACTTCCATAGCATTTTTGGAACTGTAGCTCTCATAGTATTCATGTTGACTGGATTATCCTGACAATTAAACATTAACTTTCCCTGCCTCTGATTTTTGGAAGGAATCCAAGACCTCTGACAGATAGATCCAAGACCTCTTCCCAAGACCTTAGGCAGAAATCTTTCCCAGTGCTCCTATTTCATAGTCTTTAAGTAGAGATGTGAGAGGCTGAACCAGTTCTCACCGATTTGTCTTTTCCCATAAAATACAGTATTCTGTGCATACAATTACATAATGGTCCATTTGGATGGGGTGAGCTCCCATTGTTAGCACCAGCTTCTGCCAACCCAGCAGTTCAAAGACATCCAAATGTGAGTAGATCAATAGGTACCGCTTTGGCAGGAAGGTAATGGTATTCCATGACTAACAACGCTCAATGACTATGGACAATACTGGCTCTTTGGCTTAGAAATGGAGATGAGTACCACCCCTCAGAGCCAGACTAGACTTAATGTCAAGGGCCAACTTTTAACGTTACCTTTAACATTAGGTTTCTTATATTGAAGGTGAACACCAGCATTTTTCCTAACTGCCTCCATGGTGAGTAATTCAGCCTAACTCTCAGCATGATATTTGAGTTGCTCATGGGCATGTTATGGGCACTTGTTATGGACGCTTACGTCTATACTATGCCACTTGCCAAACGTACATATTTAGGAATTTCACTTCATTAGAATCAGCTATCCACAGACTGTTAAAAAAATAAGAGATTTTAAAAAATGTATTGTCGAAGGCTTTCATGGCTGGAATCACTGGATTGTTGTAGGTTTTTCAGGCTGTATGGCCATGTTCTAGAAGCATTCTCACCTGATGTTTCACCTGCATCAATGACAGGAGAGAATGCTTCTAGAACATGGCCATACAGCCCAAAAAGCCTACAACAACCCAGATTTTTTTAAAAGACACCAAGATGAAGATATATTGTACAGAGGGCTCTTATAGGGCAAAGAGGAAAAGGAAATTAACATTAAAATCAACTGCCCAACATTATTCTAAGACTACAAACAAAGCATAATAAAATATTCCCCCAAATAATATGAAATATAAATATAAAACTTTATATGTATACTGCTCGATCTCCCCAAAGGAACTCAGAGTGGTTTACAGCATAGGTAAAGCATTCAATTACCAACACAAAATCATACACAATAACCAGTATAAAACATAAATATAATACTATTAAAACAGTCATACATATTTAAAATTTTAAAGCCTGTTCCAGTACTATTCCATCGGGCAAAATTTGACTACCAATGGCCAGAATTTCAGAGTGGGCCCAGACAACCGTGAGATGGCTGGGCTAGTGCAATGAAGTAGCATAGGGTCGGGGGAATGGGTAAAGTGCAATTCATTGATTGAAACAGCCACTTCATTCATATTCCCTTGGTAATAAATCACTGAAATTCTAATTGTGAGTATACTCAAATGGGCTACTTCTGAGTAAATGTCCAAATAGGTTACTTCTGAGTAATAGTATGTCAACTAACTGATTTTAATTGGTAGAATTTGCATATTTCCCTCTTTTGAATGAAGAACTAGAGTTCTTTGCAAAATGATTTTCTGGGAGCAACCTCTTTTCCTTCCTTCCTTCCTTCCTTCCTTCCTTCCTTCCTTCCTTCCTTCCTTCCTTCCTTCCTTCCTTCCTTCCTTCCTTCCTTCCTTCCTTCCCCACTGCTCTCTCTGGATATAGGAATATGCTTGCTTAGCTCAGAAAGGAAAATGGCAAATCCTATTTATTCAATTTTAATAAAATTTGCTGGTAACTGAGAAGTCATTGTTGATTTTGTCTTGTGTGAACTATACAGTGCTCAGGTTTAGTTAAATAGTTATATTATTTTGTACATTTTTTGTGGAGTGGACTGGAAATTCTGGCCTTAATATACTGCAACATCCTCTTGTTGTTAATACATTACTTTCTAACATGCTGCTATAAACAAGGGAGAAAGCTGGTAGAGTGTTTGGTACATTAGAATAACTAGTTAAAAACAGGGACTGAAAGTACAGGAACTCTTCAAATGTTTTTATATATATAGAATAAAACCAGTATTGAGAAAGACTTGGAGATTACAGTTCAGATTTTGCTTCCCTTTTGATTGTGGAAATGTGCTAGATATGGGATCTTGGAAAATGCTATTTGATGTAAATTAACAAAAATCCATGAAACATAGTTAACCATAGATATAGTCTGAGAGTAAGAATATTGTGAAAAAGCAGAGGAAATCATAGGACGGCTGTGTGTTACTCTGACGGTGAATCGGTATTATCTCAGCTATCAGATAATGCAGTTATCATTAATTTTCACATTTGCATTTCAATCTTGGGAAGGAAATGACTCTTGCTGGATGAAGATAAGAGCTCTGTACCACTATAATGAACCATCATTTTATCCCGATGCTTTGTATCCATATGAAAATGAGGCCGGGTGGTGATGTGGTGTGTGAGGAGGGGGTATATGTGTGTGTGTGTGTGGGGGGGGGGGTCATAGAAACATTATAACCAAGTGTCAAAAATTACTACAGACTTCAGAGTCTTCATGAAACAAGAGGCAGTCTAATACATCTTCTATAGTGAAGTGGATATAGGATTAAAAAGGGAAACTAGACTCCCTGTCATTGGATAAATGGAAGGTGTGTGTGCCTGTGCATTCATTGGAGGGGAGTATCACTCAATCATAAACATATGCATTCAGCTTTCATATGTAATGACCCAAGATTGGTAAGGTAGAAATCAGTTTCTGCAGTGGGGCAAAGTATCTTCCATATATATTCATGTCTAAGTTGAACTTGTGTATAAGTCAAGGGCATGTTTTAGGGTCAAAATCATAATTTTCATATGGAGAGTGGAAACTCCAGTGCCACCTCAGGGGACCAGCTACCCCTGACTGTCATCACCATTTCTCCACCCAGGCATTCAAGAAACCCAAGTGTACTAATTTATTGCCTTTCACTAGTTTACTCAGGACCTTATCACATTTGCTTTGCCAGGTGAAGAGTCCTTTGCCTGGCTTTGCAAATGAACTGAGGGGCAGCAGGGCAAATCTGCACCACTCCCTCATGGTGACACTTCCCCCATCACATGAGGGAAGCATCACTGAAGCTGTGCAGATCCGTGTTGGCTCAAATAGAGCCAGCAAAACACAGAAAGCATTGCATGTTGCAAGGGAAGTATTGTATGATACTTCCATTCTGGCTGTGGGCTGAACCTCCGTGATGTCATGTGATGGACAGTGTTCCCATACGTTGCTGGACTGCTGGGAAAGCATCCTAGGATGCTAAAAAATCTTGGGTTATGAAGTCATAGGAGAAAGTGTTGATTCCTTTTTCAGAAGAATTTAGGTACAGTAAGCATATTGACCTATGGATAAGTCGACCCAGTTTTCTATGGTTGAGTTTTGGAATGAAATTTCTAGACCTATGTGAGTAGATAGGGTAAATAATGGCTTGAAATTTTGGAGTAGCTTTTCCTTACAATGCTGCTCACAACAGAGAGGCAGAATGGTTCAAGCACATGATTTCCTCCTAGTATTTAGTCTGCATTAGCAAAATACTATAATTGTTTTTCTAATGTGACCTGTCTTTCAAGAACTTAGACTATAAGCATACCCAAGAGTTTGAGCTGGATCCTGGTTTAAGGATATGCAGCTCAGCTTTTGAGGTGGTCATCCTTATCCCTGTTCCATACTTTGACAGTTCCTCCATCTTTTTGAAAATGTTTCATACATGATCTGCCATGAATTTGTGGATTGTGAAGTGGAAAAGTGAGTATTCCCCAAATGAAGATGAAGAGACAGAATTTGAAAAACAATATTTTTTCCCTGTGGGGATCTGATATTTGAATGCCATGAACTCGTGTTTGTTGTCCAAAGTCTACTTTGCTTTCAAAGTGTGGTTCTGACAATTGCTTTCCCTCAGTGTACAATATTTGTGTCCATTGGCTACAACTTTTTTTCTTTACAATGCTTGGAAAATCACTAGGTGCAAGAAGACAATGGCTTGTGCACCTGCACTACTGTAAAACATCCAATAAGGGTCGGTTCCTAATCAGATTGTGGGTACATGAAACCACGTAGATATCAACACTATTAAATTACCTCACTTCCATTCCCAGGACCTAGGGAATCCTGTTAGATCTTCCAGTGTAACTCTATGAAAACTTCCAAGGGAGGCATACCACATAATAACCTGAAAAACCTAGCATGTGCCTAGAGAGATGATTCACGCATACATTGTCAGGGTAAGTGAAACTGTGGATAATGTGAGGGTCTTACTGTATATCTGCAAATTGCAGCCTACACCATCATGAGTTGGTGCCCTACTAATTGAGCCTTGGGTGGAAATGACACCAATTGTATGTTTTTTGTGGCAGCTGTATCCTTCAAGTTTGATTTCAAACAGAAAAAATTACTATTACCAAAAATACTATACTGCAAGAATTTCTCCTCATTTTTCCTAGAAAAATGTAAATTCATTTTGAAGATGGATATTTTGTAGTCTTTCGGCATTTCTAGCTGAGAATGCAGATGTAAAACAGAGCCTATAGAAAGCTTATATGTTTCTGTGAAAAATATCTATGCTATAACTGATGTTGAGCCTTCCTCACACCTCTGATAATAAGAACAAAAGAGTGTCGTCCTTCACACACTACAGTTCCCCAGTGTTGTTTCTGTTGGCTATAGAAGTATTGATAATGAGATGGGCTGAGTGACATTACGATATGGTGATATGAACAGAAAAGTGCATACTAGAGTCTCTCTGGTCAGAATTTTTTAAGTGTGCATGAAGGGTCAAAATATGCTCCGGGTAATAATTCAGTTATCATATTCAAAAACACAAGCATGCTAATACAATGTAAGTGCATTAAGCCCAAGGGACAAGTTGTCAGGAGGGAAAAAACATTTTAAATCATGGTACATAATATAGTGAAGACATTTAAAAGTTCAACTTCCTTTAGGCTGTGCAGTGAAGGACTTCGAGTTCGAAATTCTATTGGGAATCAACAGACATCTGCATTACAATACACTGTTTCTTGTAGTTTCATGCACCAAGGGACCCAGAGAATCTGGCAGGAAGCTTTGCACTTTTCAGCTGTCTCCACTGTATTTTGGTCATAAAGGCAATCACATACTCTGGTAATTGCATAGGACTAGGAAACAATGTCAGCTTCTGGAAGCAGATGGGTTGAGAATCAAAAGGGGCATGTAATTGGTCCACAACCATTTTGCTCTTTGTTGTGTTTTTCTCATTAATTCTGCCAAGATTATTCCTGCATAGCAACAATTTTTCCTGAACAGTTGAAGGACGGGTTTGTTAATATACTGAACAAGTATGCCCAACATGGGATCATTTAAGAGGAATACTACAGTCCAACAAGTGTGTGCAGACAAAGAATGAATAAGGAGAATGTCAATTCCCTTTGCAGCTATGTAGATTTTCAGCTGATTTCAATTAGAGGTCCCATGTTTTTCCACATATATTTTTGCAGTAGGATTTCCTTCATTATTAGAATCTGTTTGGCTTGACTGTTCATATGAGAAACATGTTACATGAACAAAATACTTGTTATTTTACAAACAACACAATTTTTGATTTCCTGAGCATTTTGATAGTATTAGATGTAGTGGACAGCTTAACCAATGGTATTATATTATATGTGACTTATATGGGATCTACTCAGTGTCGCTGTTTCAAGTCAGACAACTTTTCTGATTGTGTCAATAACTGAATGAAGGAGTATATATACATACCTGAAATATTTGTCTCTTTGATTGTTTCATCAAGTCAGAGCGTAGGCTCACAATCAATTTTAGTGATTGTGATTATAGCCCCTGTCCTTTGGAATGTGCTGAATGATCTCTCAGAGCCTCCTTCCAGGAGTAAAACCCTGTTGTTTCAGCAGGCTTTTGGGACCTGTGTGGTCGTGGTCCCTCTCTTGGTTAATACCTTCTGTATTGTTTCTTGGTCCTGAAGTGATGTTAATGTAATGTTTAAATTGTGAGTTTTAACTGTGAGATTTTTTTGATTGTTTCTGAATAAATAAATAAATATCATTCCTCTAGAAATTCTGGTCACCAAAGTATTTTGTAATTTGCTTTTCACCCCCTGTTTATCTGTCATCAGACAGAATTATAAATCTTTTCAACCCTACACACATCCCCTATTCTTAATTGTACACACACCCTTTATGGTGCTTTAAAAAAACATATTTTCTTGCTGTAGGAACTCCTTTTTATTATCTCTTGGTACTTTAGTGTATGGTTGAAAATAATTTCATTGCTATTGATATATTCTCTCTAAAATTACCCATGTTGCTCCTCCTGACTGAGATAAGAGGTAACTTTCTGCAAAAACAGAAACATATGGCCAGAGGGGAGCCTTTGAATTCCCCCATCAAGGAGTCCAGTGTTCTTCTGAGACTGGTGTCACCACCAGTCTGCAGTGAGGAGGGTCTCTCCTCGCTGCATTCAGCCTTTGGTATCACAACCCATTCTCCCACCCTCGGTTCAATATGAGTTAATACTGGCCACACTAGGTCTGGGTAGGAATTATTTCCCTCCTTAAAGGGTTTTTTAAAAAAAAAAACTCTACTCCATATAGAAGTTATTGGGAGTAAGGACTATAGAAGTGGAGGGAGGACATGGATCAGTTTGCACTTTGGCACCCCTCCCTTTTGAGATGAAGAGGGAATTTTGGGTTGACCTCTATAGGTTCTGTGGTTTAAGGGGTTCCCCAAAATATCTTCTTTGGGGCTTACCTGGGGGGTTTACCTCTCTCCTATTGAGTTCTGCGACTTGGGAGGGAGGTCCTCAGGGATGTCCTTCCAGTAATGATCATCTGGCATAGCAAACCATCACTGTAGAGTATCCCTGGGGTCAGGTATTTCAGGGAATGATACTTGGCCTCATGCCATTGCCCATGTCGGAGTGCCCTCCCCCCCTACAACTAGTTACTTGGTTCAATTACCAGTTTAGGCAATAGGTCGATCAATGGTCCACTATTTTTCCATATCTTTGTGCCTGGCCTCTTCATTTTGTAATGGGGATTCAATCACACATTTATGAATCATGAGACTTGTTCAGGTTAATCAGTCATACAAATATAATATAAATGACAAGCAAATGGCTAAAATATGTACAGTTACAAAATAGCATCACATGCATTTTAATCAGTGGGGGGAAAGCTACTGGAAGGACAATATGATACAGTGAATAGAGGGCTATACCTGGAAAAGGGAGGCCAAACTTTTAATATCCTCTCAACAGGTACATTACTGGCATATATTGAAGGAGATATTCCCTGTTTTGCTTATCCTACTTCATGTTGTGACAATAAAGTGAAATAATCTCCCACATACTTAGTTTCCAAGAGGAGGAACTGATTAAATCTCCCATCACCTGTCATTATCCAAAAACGAGATTTGGAAATCTTATAAAATTTGAGTTCCAGAAAAAAAATCAATGGGCTGTTTTGAAGTCCTAGTGTGCAAACTATACCATACAACAAATATCCCTATTCCTCCTATTTCATGTTTCTTGTTAATATTTGTTCCAGTTAAGATCCCAGATCAATTCTGAGGGACAGATGCCCAATTTCAGGGTGTTCTGTACATTTCCAATGGAGCTGGATGGAGAACTAGGGAATTGTCATTTTTTACCTGGGACTTTTTCTGCCACCACCTGAAAATTATTTTGTTAATTGGAATTGCAAAAAAAAGTATTGGCCACCTGTGATTGTTTTGTGCCCTTTTTAGATCTCTGTTCTAGTGAAAACTTCAAATACAGAGTGCAGGACTTCTATTAAATATATCAAGATAAATTTCTGTTATGAAATTTGTTACATTTGTCTTTAAAGGTAACAGTATCAAAGTGTAAGTCAACACCTTACTTTTCTAGTTTATTAATCCATTTATTAATGCAATACTGTTGACAACTTCTAGTTAGGAGAAGTGTTTCACTGCAAAATATGAACAATGAAATCAGAGCTGATAAAGCAGTGGTTCTCAACCTGTGGGTCCCCAGATGTTTTGGCCTTCAACTCCCGGAAATCCTAACAGGTGGTAAACTGGCTGGGATTTCTGGGAGTTGAAGGCCAAAACATCTGGGGACCCATAGGTTGAGAACCACTGTGATAAAGCAAACAACCTATTTGGTGCAGTTAGATCATATTGAGTGGAATGATTGTGTTCAGGTTGAAGTAAACAATATAAAACATATTAGAAAATGATGGTGCCTATATGCTAATTTTATATCTATCTGGCCTTTGGCATGGGGTTTTAAAGAGCAATGTTTACTATGTTTTCTGCTTTAGACACAAAATCCAATACAGAATTCTTTCCAGCATCAAAATTGTGATATAAGGCTGTATGATTATTTCTCCAGTGCCTAGAAGTATCATATCATTTATCTAAAGTGAGTGCTGATATATCTTATAAAGAAAAATGCTGACCTAGTTAGTAAAGCTGAAACCATTCATTAATTAGAAGTCATAATTGCAATTACATGGCAAAATTAATTTATCAAGAAAATAATCCTATCAGTTTCCCTTTTGGAAAAGCGGAATCTTTTTTATAGCAATGAAGATAGCTCAAGGCTGATATTCTGATGATAGTGCAAGAAGGCGGAATGAAACAGCCAGATACCATTTTGAGGGTCGGAGGCTCCCAGACACTAAGAATTTCCCTATTATAAGAGTTTTCTCTCTAAATATATACATATGAAATGAAGTGGGAATGAATGAATTCAAGAATGCAAGGAAACACCAATATATTGGGGAGGGAAGAAAGTAAAGAAGGTAATATGAAAACCCCCATTTATAGCATAATGCATATAATACAGCAAATATGCTACAGCATATGAAGCTCAAAATGCTTTTCACGCCCTTGGGCTATTTAGGGTTCCTTGATATTCAAATCTAAATGTACATTAAATGGAATTAAGGAGGTCCACCTTGCTGGACCTCAGGCAGACTTGGAAAAGCAGTTCCTTACGGATATAAGGATATACTGTATATATTTTCAGAGATGTTATAGCCATGAAATATAGCCCTTTGATGACATCATAACTGTGAAATATGACTTTATTTTCATTGGTGGCCAGACTTTGGCTTTATAACTGTTGCTCTTATTAAAGTGCATGCTGTTGAATTACTGAGATTAAGTGCAATATTCTAAAATGTACAGCCCATTTTATTGAAGTGATAGAATCTCAATGAATTGAGAAGGATTACATCACCATCATCTTATTCATCTTCACAATGGTATTACTAGTGCTACCTGCATTTAGAAATAATTTGGAACTTGCACTTAGGGATACGAATTGTTGGGAGTTGTTGCAGTCACTAAAAAGTAAGTTTAAAATTATATACCTCTGTGTGTGTGTGTGTGTGTGTGAGAGAGAGAGAGAGAGAGAGAGAGAGAATTTCAAAGTACAACACCTCTAAAAAGACACAATAACTGTGCTTTTAGATTCAGAGGCTCCTCTTGACTTCTTCAGTATCAATCTAAAAAGAGTTTTAAGCTCCATATGATACATTATATTTATTATTTTAGACATCCATGTTTTTGTAAAGCAACACGATTTATTTTTAACTTTTTATTGTATTATTAAAAAACTAGTATTTATTATTTTCTTTTAAAATTAGTTCATTTATATATTTCCCCCCTCATTTTGACAGCTTCTTGGTTTGTTCCTGTCTTCAATGACCACCTTTTTATTTCCTATTTCTTTTGTTTGATTCCACATCATATATCATTAGAACCCTTATTCAACCCTCAATATCCCTTAGTTTTTTGTACATTTCAGATTCTAATGTATTAAAAATGTAATCTGTGCTGAGAACGTGTGTGAAACTGATGCTACTCACGATTCATCTTTATTTAGTCTGTATTTTCTAAGAAGCACAGAGTGTCCTGTGATGCTTTTTTTGCAGTGTATGTAAGTGCATGGATGGCATAAAAGCTCAAAAAAGGCATGTTCAAATATGGAATCATTTGTTTAACAGGAATCACACACCAGAAATGAATCATATTGATATAAGATGCATGACAGTTTGGAGCAAACGGCAGAATATACTCGTGTTATACTTTTGTCTCATCAAAAGGTAGAAAATGCTTAAGACCTTTTTGCAGTTTTCAATTTGAAAGAAAATGATTTCATTAAAAAAGGGAGCCATCAGTCTGGGTGTTGGAGAATGCTGGAGCCTGATGAAACCAGCTGAAGAGACAAACTGAGTGTACAGATGCAGATTAAGCTTCAGAAGATGAGGGTGTAAAAGGGATTTAATGGTAGGATGGATTATAGAAATCCTTGTAACAATGTTAAATAATTATAGTTCCAGCCGAGATCAAAGCAGTGCTGATTGAACCCCCTCAAGCTGTTAACACAGAGTATCTTGAAGAGAAGGGGGGGAGCCCTCAGAGATTGGTCAGCCTATACTGACAGTGTCCTCTGATCTAAAGAAGTTCAGGCTGTAGTGAAGGTACAAGTTGTGGGGAGGGAAAGATAGAAAGGAGGACTTGTCGGTATGACTAGTATTTATTATATGCAGCTTTCTTGGGAGAATATAAGAATTAGCTTCGGTGGCTACATACACACTTGATGAAGATTGTGTAAATTTAACTTTCAATGCATGGGGCGGAAAATTAGGGGGACATTACATTGCTAAGCAGAACCCTAGCCTTCCAAACGATGGCCATGCAAATAAACTCCTCCATGTGATTTGAGATTTAATGCAGATATGTATGCCGTAGTGTCTTTAGTAACAGTAACTGCTCATGAATATGAATATTGCTATCCGGCAATTAAAGGAAGCCTATTTGTTTATTGAATTTTGAGGTGCTTTTCTGTCCAGCAAGGAAAAGAACAAAAATCGCAAAAATGAAATGCTACTAAAAAGTATTTCTGGCCAATAGTCCTATATGACCATGCTTAATTCCTAGCATGACTTAGAAGTGAATGAAAAGGAATAGGAAAAGCACTCTGCCCCTATTTTAATATCCTTACATTTTGTCTGTTATTGTCCATACACATTGGAGGTCAAACTTGTGCAAGTTGGGAATTGGAACATGCAGAGGGTTCTAAATCCCTAATTAGAACCTATTGCAAACATGATTCTTCTTCTATACACAATTTAATACTATTTTGTGTTTTTAAAAATTAAATCTTGATGGGTTTTTACTTGTAAATCATGTAAGCTGCTTTGGGAAAGAGATGGAGCCAATACGAGGGCAAGGGCCAGCATGGTATCTGAGTGTTGAATTAAGAGTTTGAATCAATGCTTACCTGTTGACTGAGTGACTGGGGAAGTCATTCTCTCAGTTTCAAAGGAGGGCAAATCTTGCCAAGAAAATCCTTTGATATATGTTGTCGAAGGCTTTCATGGCTGGAATCACGGGATGCTGTGAGTTTTGCGGGCTGTATGGGCATGCTCCAGAAGCATTCTCTCCTGCCATTTTACCCATAGCTATGGTAGGCATCCTCACATGGCAATACAGCCTGGAAAACTCACACCAACCCAACAAATCTTATGATAGGTTTTCTATAGTGTTGTCCTAAGTTAGAAATAACTTGGCAGAAATATGTAAAATAGAACTGGTCCGCCTATGTGCCCATCTGGTCCAGGGCCATTTTTGTAGTCTCTAGGGCCTCCCAAATGACAAAAATGTTTTGCAAAATACTTGCTTTACAAAAAATCTGTTGCCCCTCATACTGCCCAGATATGTCCTGGGAACATTTCATCATATTTGTTTCCTTAAGCCATTTTAGACTCAAGACAATATAGTAGTATAATGGATGCAACTCTTGTCCATTCTGGTAGGCATGAACCTTATAATTACCTCCTCTATCTTCTTTCATTCTTTCATCTTTAGCCTTTATTTTGTGGTGCTGCCTTTTCTTGTAAAGGAAGAATTCTTCCCTGGGACAAGATAACATTGGGATGCAACTATGTCAAAACACCCCTGCCATGTTGTTATATCATATGTTAACCTGTCTTTATTCTAGGGTTGTAAACAATATTCTCAATTTCTGAGTTCCCTACAGTTTAATACATATGGTCAGAAAAAATCTTAACTTCCTTGATATTCTTTTCCTTTGTGAAAGTCAAAAGATCAGTGTTTTTCATCAGAAGAAGCATCAGAAAAATGTATTATAAAAACAACTTTAAGAAAAATTTGCAAACATAAAAATCTATGTTATAGTAATTGAAATATTTGCAAAAATGTAATAATTCCTTGTATGAGAAAAAAATCTTTTGAAATAATTCTTGTGCACAAGGAATAGTCATACCTACACCTACTGACCTTAATATTGATCGCCATTCCTTTCATATTATTTTCAGCTCCCCAATTTAATCCAGAGGCCTTTTAACACTGCATAGGTATATCACTTTAATCCATGTTAACTGCTATGGTTACATCCTAGGATTTGAAGTTTATGGGAGAAATATTTAGAATTCTTTGCCGGAGAGCTGTAGCATCTCAACAAACTACAAAGCCTAAAATTTCCATAGAATGAAGCTCTGACAGTTAACAAATTATATAATTCAGAAGAGTCAATGGGCCATATCTCTGCATCCCATATAAAGCTTTTGATACTCTACCATTTCCTAGTCTTCTATAACTTTTTCAATATTTTGGGCATTCTTACTCCACATTTCTTCTGTTCCTTGTTAAATGTAATTACAGAAGATAATGATAGGCAATGCTTTCCCCCTCCACTGAGGTGCAGTAATTCATAAGTCTTTCTGTTTTGAATTTCTCTCTGTTGTGCAGCAGTTAAAGGCTGAGTTGAATTTTGAAGAAAAGTAAGGCAAACCTTGATGAATACTTATAAATCTTAGGAAACCAGCATCTATTTAAAAATCTGTTTAGCACACATTCAATGCCTTTTGAAAATAAGATAGCAACAAATGGTAAAGACTGTGTGTACAAGAAGGAGTGAAATAAAAGAGGTTTCTAATGTATTAATTCAGATTTCTGTAATGAGTGGCCACAGAACTCTGCTTCCATCTATGCTTTTATATTTAGGTGTCCTTAGAGAAAGCTGACATTTGTAAGTGTATAATATATATATATATATATATATATATATATATATATATATATATATATATACACACACACACACACACACACACACACACACACACAGAGAGAGAGAGAGAGAGAGAGAGAGAGAGAGAGAGAGAGAGAGATCTTCTTTCTTTCTGGAAGTGGATGGTGTAACCCAGAGTTTGCAATCAAGGGATATATGTGGACTCATATACATTTGTATAAAAACCCAGAAACTTCTGTCATTGAAATATTCTTTCAAATTTCATATTTTTTTGAGAATTTATCAGAATTTGTTGAGATTTCCACTGCTCCAGAAATAGCAAATGGAATAACAAGATGAAACACGAAACATTGGGATAAATACAAAGCACTTTACTTGACCTATATTTTGAAAGGTGCAAGAGCAGAGAGCAGTCTGATACCCAGCTGAAGCCAGGTGTCTAGACCAGGTGTGCTCACACTTTTTCAGCATGCGAGCTACTTATAAAACAACCAAGTCAAAATGATCTACCTACCCACTACTCAAAAAGCCATAAAAGCAAAATATTTGGAAATTTATTTCAGTGAGAGCCATATAATATATTTTAAGACTGAATTCAACTAAATGTGAGTATAATAAGCCCTGAATTTATTCATAATAATAATGATAATATTCATTCAGCCTCTGCTGCTGCTACTACTACTACTACTACTAATAATAATAGTAACAACAACAACAATAGGTTCCTAGAGTAGAAGGAGACCTCCAAGGGCCATCCAGTCCAACCTCCTTCTGCCATAAGGGAAAAACACAATCAAAGCATTCCTCACAGATGGCCATTCAGCCTCTGATAATAATAATAACAACAATAATAATAAAAAACTTTATTTATAAGTCGCTTCCCTCTCCCCAAAGGGGATTCGGAGCGGCTTACATGGGGCCGTGCCCAAACCACAAACCACAAAATATCAGACATCAAGAAAAACAATAAACACAATAAAAACAGTAAACACAGTAACATGAATACATCTAACAAAACACAATAACAAATGCATCTAAAACAAAAGGAAAAAAGAGGAAGAGAGGGTGGGACGCATGTACATATAAGATGTTTAAAAACTGGGGGAGATAAATGGAGTAGGGCCAAAACGTGAAGAGTCGCAAAGGGGAAGGAAATCCAAGAAGCGGGCGTTGAGGGATCTAGTCTCCAAAGGCTAGGTGGAAAAACCAAGTTTTCAATTGTCTCTTAAAGGCTTCCAGTGAAGGGGCATTCCTGATCTCTCCCGGAAGGGAGTTCCAAAGTCGGGGGGCCACAGAGGAGAAGGTTTTCTCCCTAGTATTCACAAACCGGGTCTGTGAAACTGGTGGAGGCGAAAGGAGAGCCTCTTCCGAGGAGCGAAGGGCTCGAGCTGGTTCATGGGGGGAGAGCTGGTCGCAAAGGTAGGCGGGTCCCAAACCATTTAGGACTTTGTAGGTAATCACCTGCACCTTGAATTGGGCCCAAAAAATAAACGGCAGCCAGTGGAGCTCTTTAAACAGGGGGGTCGACCGCTCCCTGTACACAGCCCCGGTTATTAATCTGGAAGCCAAGCGTTGGACAAGCTGAAGTTTCCGGGCCGTCTTCAAGGGAAGCCCCACATAGAGCGCATTGCAGTAATCCAATCTAGAGGTAACCAAGGTGTGGGCCACCATAGTCAAGTCAGACTTCACGAGGTATGGTCGCAGTTGGCGCACAAGTTTTAACTGTGCGAAGGCTCTCCCAGCCACTGCCGACACCTGAGCATCAAGCGTTAGCGCTGAGTCCAAGAGAACTCCCAAACTGTGGACCTGTGACTTCAGGGGGAGTGTAACCCCGTCCAGCACAGGTGTCCACCCAATACCCCGATCAGACGAGCGACTGACCTGGAGGACCTCTGTCTTATCAGGATTGATCATCAGCCTGTTCCGCCTCATCCAAACCGTCACAGCAGCCAGGCACTGGTCCGGTATCCTAGGGGCTTCCTTGGAATCTGGTGGAAAAGAGTAGTGGAGTTGGGTGTCATCTGCGTAGAGATGGCACCGTACTCCAAAACTCCGGATGACCTCGCCTAGCAGTTTCATGTAGATGTTGAATAGCATGGGGGATAAAATAGAACCTTGCGAGACCCCACAGGTCAAAGGCCAGGGGTCGGAGCAGGAATCCCCCAGCTTCACCGACTGGGAACGACCCTCCAGGAAGGAACGGAGCCACAGAAGAACCGTGCCACAGAAGTCCCATCCCGGCGAGTCTCCCCAGAAGGATACCGTGGTCGACGGTATCGAAAGCCGCTGAGATGTCCAAGAGAACGAGCAGAGACACACTCCCCCTGTCCAATTCTCTGCGGAGGTCATCCACCAAGGTGACCAAAGCCGTCTCGGTACTATGCCCAGGCCTGAAACCAGACTGTGAACGGTCCAGATAATCGGTGTCATCAAGGAAACCCTGGAGCTGCGAGGCAACCAGAACCTTGCCCAGAAAGGGGAGGTTGGAGATAGGTCTATAGTTGTTACAGTTTGTTGGATCAAGAGAGGTCTTCTTTAACAAAGGCCTCACCACCGCCTGCTTAAGGCAGGATGGGAAAATCCCCTGGCTCAGTGAGGCATTTATTATCCCAACAAACCACTCCAACAACCCCTCTCTAGCCAGCTTCATCAGCCAGGAGGGGCAAGGATCCAGAGCACAAGTGGTCGCCCTCACTGTCCCAAGGATCCCCTCCACGTCATCAGGAAGAACAAGCCGGAAAGAATCCCAGACAGATCGAACAGACAGATGCCTTGGGCACCTCGTCTGGCACTGCGATGAAACTGGAGTCCAACTAAAGACGTATCTGGGCAACTTTGTCTGCAAAATGGTGCGCGAAATCGCTGCACCAAGCTGCCGAGTCATCAGGGGGCCCCCCAGCCTCGGGAGGCCGGAGGAGCTCCCCCACAACTCAAAACAGCTCTGACGGCCTATTGGCTGCAGATGCTATGCAGGCAGTCGAGAACGCTCTCTTGGCTGCCCACACAGCCGCGGAGTAAGCCTTAATAGTGGCTTTAGCCCGTGTTTGGTCAGACACATCTCAAGACTTCCTTCATATGCGCTCTAGGCCCCTCCTCCAGCACTTCATCGCAGCCAGCTCCTCGGTGAACCAGGGAGCTGGAGCGACTCTACGTGAGGGGAGGGGACGTTCAGGGGCGATCTAGTCAATCGCCCTGGCCAACTCGCTGTTATAGCGCTCAACAAGGGCGTCAACAGGATCGTCAGTCTCCAGGACAGGAAGATCCCCAAGAGACCTCAGGAGTCCTTCAGGATCCATAAGCCTCCTGGGGCAGACCATCTTAATAGGCCCACCACCCCTGCGGAGGTTAGAGGGCACAGTTAATCTTAAACTGATCAGATGATGGTCAGACCATGACAATGGAAGAATGGTTTGCTCCTCCACTCTGACTATTCCACCATCCACAATAAAAACAA
This sequence comes from Anolis apletophallus, assembly GCA_030556195.1. Taxonomy (NCBI): domain Eukaryota; kingdom Metazoa; phylum Chordata; class Lepidosauria; order Squamata; family Anolidae; genus Anolis; species Anolis apletophallus. The sequence continues at coordinate 120,066,871 of JARBWK010000007.1, forward strand.
GGTCCAACGTGTGACCAGCCTGATGAGTGGGACCAGATATCACTTGAGTCAGCCCCATGGTTGTCATGGCAACCATGAAAATCTGAACTGCACCTGTCAATGTGGACTCGGCATGGATGTTAAAGTCTCCCAAAACTAAAAGTTGTTGGGAGGCTAGGGCCGAATTTGAGACCACTTCTACTAACTCAGACAGGGAGGCTGCTGGGTCGCGGGGTGGACAATGGGTTCCTAGAATAGGAGGAGACTTCCAAGGGCCATCCAGTCCAACCTCCTTCTGCACCTGGGCAGCGTCGGGAGTCTGCGGGGCGGGACTGAGTCTTCCTCCCGCTCTGCCTGCGATCTACCAGGACGTCCTACATGATCTACCAGTAGATCGTGATCTACCTAATGAGCACCCCTGGTCTAGACTATCTCTGCAGCCTTTCCTTGGGTGAAACAGCTGAGCCACAAGGACAATCCAAATCATTGGGCTGCTCCCTGACTGGTCACTTATTGGAAGGTAAACCTGAAGTTGTTCCAAATCCAGGGACCCAATTAATAAAAACAAAGTTCTCCAGTCAGCCTCAAGTGTAGACTCCTTGCCCATCCTTCCAGGTCCCAGGATCCAAAAAGGCCATCCCAGAGTCCTTCTTTTTACCAAAAGTGTGCTGTAATATACACTGAGGTCATAAATTCTTTTTCTTCTACCTGCCAAATGATAGCCTTTTAAAAGATGTATGTTGCCTGAAAACCAAGAAACCTGTTACTGAATTTCTTTTCAGATTTCAGAATTCTTCTGAATTTTTTCAGGAATTTCAGAAATGTTAGAGGTTTCTGCTGCCCCATAAACTGGTTCTCTAAAGCAAGTGTTCTATTCCTTGCTTTAGTTCATGCAGGAAAGTGGGAGTTCTGCTGTTTTGTTTTTTATAGTGAACCTTTGATCTCTAGTTTGAAAAAGCTATAGAGAGAAGCTGATCTATATAGAAGCTTCTGTGATTGATCCTTATGGAGCAAAATTGACCATAAGGCCCTTTGGGCTTTCTTTTCTCTCATGTACCTTTTACATGCAGTTTTATGTTTACATGATTTTTGCTACATTAAAGATCTTTGTAAACCACCTCAATATGTAATGAAAAAGGCAGTATGGAAAAAAATAAATGTATACATGAGCATGTGTGGTTGGCTGCAATGCCTCAAAATTCATCCCTTTTTCTTTGCATAAAATAATGCATTCATTCCAAGTTATATCCTATGGTCATGAAAATGTTAGTACATTAGACAGATTAGTCATGGCTTTCAAGATATAGGCAAGCAGTTCTTGCATGACCTTCATGTATCAAAGGAAAGCCTTAACTGTATTTCAGTAAAATATGTGGATTATTTCGAATTAACCTTGCTCTCATCTGATGCTATTGTCTTCTAATAGTTAAACCAGTCATGATGTGGATCCTGTAACTAGTCCTTGTGAAGATACTCTTCTCTTTACTAAAGAGTAGTTGCAGAGGTCCCACATTCAGATTGCTCCCCTCAATCTAAAATTCTGCAGTGATATAATTAACATCACACCTAGTTTGATTCTCGTGAAGTCTTGGCTCTGCCTTTCCCTCTCCTTTACTTTAGTTCCCCCTGATTAGGTTTTCCCAATAGTGTAGATGCTTTCCTTTGTATTAGTTTTTGGGTGGAGCATAAAAACCCCCCCTAGAGGCCAGTGTTAGATGGTCTAGTCCATTTGCCTGTATAGAGCTCTTTTCCTGGACTCCTCTTTTTCTGCAGCAGCGTTACAGTGTTTAGAGGCCTGGGCATTGCCTGGTAATCCTAGACCTGAGCAATCCAAAACAGGCATCCTTAGCACCTGAATTCAGCAGTATTCTTATACCAGCAGTCCCAGAGACCACAGAAGCTTTTGATCAGCTTAAACTTCACAAGAAAGAAGACTGAGACAGTTTATAAACAACAGCTTGTAAACTATCACTTTGCACAAGAGGCAGAAGACTCCAGAGAGATGACTGCAGCCAGCAATATCTCATTTTGTAATGTATTGTTTTAAGTTACCTTATAATAGTCCCGGGTGGAGTTAACCCTTTATTCATCTTTGTTTTCAGTAAACTCGTTTGGTTATCTTTTCATCTTGCCTAAAGAGCCACTGTGTTAAAGGGTCTTAATCTTAACAGAAGGTATACAGATAGCTCCCGAGTAAAGCCAGACAATATAGGTTTCCCAAAGGCTTGGGTGTGCTATCACAATTCTAAATTACCTTATTTTAACAGTTATAGTTATTAATATGTTTAATATGCTGTTTTCAAGATTAGATACCAACTTGGGATATGAGCTATTGGGGTAACATTCCTGCAAATATTTCTGCCAATATCAACAACCTGTTTGCACCCCGCTCAAAATAAAAGAATGTGCATAGATGCAAATAAAATGTGTACTGCATACAATGTTCCTGATTTATATAAAAACATTGACTAAAAGTACTTCATCTTTTACTGATGCAATAAAGTAACTTTACAGTTAGTAACATATAACTTACAAGACTGACAAATTTGGTGCTTAAAAAATATTTAGGTTTAAAAAAACCCTGTCACTTCTAGTAAGTCATTTTTAGAGTGTAATCACTTTAATTCTCCACCTCTAATTTTATCTCCATGAGACAAGCTCTCAGACTGGAGTCCCTTAACCTCCTGTGAAGAATTTCACTGCAGTTGTTGTTGTAATTTTCGCAGAGGATGACAGCACACTGGCTCAGTTTATATGTTATTATGCTTGGCCTAGGACTTAGGGAACACTTCCATGCTGTTTTTCTAATATTTTCTAGCACAGGTGTTAAGTACAGCTGTTAATGAAGGCAGTCAAAGCATGAATATTATTTTATGTAAAATTCTCTGCTAAGCTAAAAAGAGATGGGGAAAATTATTGAAGATGCTTTGTAAGTTGTAAAATTACCTTCCAGTTGAGGCTGGGTCGCCTTTAGGCTGATATGAGTGGGATAGAAATAATGTAAATAAATAAATAAATAAATATGATGAAATTTTTTTACTGTTGCTCACACAGATCATCCTGACTATCACTGAATGGAAAAAGCCTCCAGTTTAAGTATAATTGTACTGATTACTGAAGTAGTTGCTTATTTCACAATGAATACAATTTGGAAAAGAGTAAAGGGAGTGTGTAAAGGGAATGGAAAGAACAGAAAACACCTGCCCCAAGCTGACCCCCAGCTACCACTGCTACACTTTTGACCTTCCGTTAGATTACAAATCATAGGGATATAATCTAAAGGAGCAGGGATTATCTATAAACACTAAAGACTTTTTTCTAATACAAATTAATACACTGTGATACATCCAACAAAAGGAGGTAATCACTGAACATTCCTGTATCAAATTCTACAAGGAAACATTATTTGCATTATACTTAAATTATATTGAATAGAAATTGACAAATTGTCTCTAAAAATAAGTAATGGTTTCCAGTACAGTTAAATGAGAATCAGCATAGTGTAATGGTTCAACACTGGACTATGATTCTGGAGATCAAAGTTTAATTACTCACTCATTACAGGTTTCAACTCAGTAGAGGTGGCTGAATCAACCAGATTTGATGGTACACACACACAGCATATTGTAGTTGCAAATATTGCCAACACTGAATCTGTGAATAACTGACAAGTAGACTGAATTATTGAGAATGTTAAAAATTATTGGTCTGGCACAGTTGATCCAAATTATACATTTTATCCATTTCTTCCATATAGAAGTTCGTCTTGCAGTGTTCACATTCCCATTGACAAGGGATTGTGTGCTAGGCCACACTAATATCTAGATTCAGGTATCTTCTAAACTCTTTCCCATCATGATGCTTTTCTCCTGGCAATCATCTGGCCTCCAAACTGTTTCTCGTTTTCTGAAGGACAAATACATTTTCATAATATCTATTTCACATTTATATGTTTATGGACTCAAAACTGAGAATTAATTGCAGCTGGAAGTTGCAGTCCTAAATAGTCATTGTGTTAGTGGCAGAAAACTATGCATGTTTCCAAGGTTTTTAAATTTTCTTACTACCACTGTTAGTACCTTAACAGGTAAGCTTTTGTTTTCCATGTCAGGAGCAACTTCAAAATATACTGCAAGTTGCTTGTGATGTGAGAGAATTGGCTTTCTGCAAGGACATTGCCCAGGGAATGCCTGGATGTTTGATACTTTATCATCCTGTGGGAGGCTTCTCTCATGTCTCTGGATTCGAACTGCTGGTCTTTTGGGCAGCAGTCCTGCCAGCACAAGGGTTTAAACCAGTGGTTCTCAACCTGTGGGTCCCCAGGTGTTTTGGCCTACAACTCCCAGAAATTCCAGCCAGTTTACCAGCTGTTAGGATTTCTGGGAGTTGAAGGCTAAAACATCTGGGAACCCACTGGCTGAGAACGACTGGTTTAAACCATTGTACCAGTGGGGGCTGAATTGAGTTAAAAGGGGGTGTTCATAAAAATGTCAGTATTTTATATTTTCCTGCTGCATGCTCAAGAATCCCATTTGTAATATATACTGTATATATATATATATATATATATATATAGAGAGAGAGAGAGAGAGAGAGAGAGAGAGAGAGAGAGCTATCAATACTCTACTCAGAAGTAAGTCCAACTGATACTATAGCAAAGGATACTGATATAATTAATATAGAGAAATAATGTCAAAAACAGAGAACAATTGTTTTCAAAGCATGTGGACTTATAATACATACTTTGATTCCCTATAAATGTGTAGCATCTAATAATAGGATTTACAGGTAGTCTAATGAGGCTTTGCATAAAGAACATATGTAATTTAATTATTTATTACCTTGGGAATTGTGTACAAACAACTTTTGACAGATATGAACATCCTGAGGGATATCTTTGCAGCTTTTACGTCTCCATGAAGTCATTTTCAGCTGAAACAAAACAAGGGACAGATCTTGAAATTGAAGCAATAAATTGGTTTTGATGCTAAATCACTGATAAATATGGGTTTTGTAGAACTCAAAATAGGTTAAGGATCACAAGTAGAATAAACCACTGGTCTTCGGATCTGGGGCCTGTTTTCTCAATCTGCAACGTGGAACTCAATTTCAATGATTCAGCTTTATAAAATTATATTGTTTCTCTTGAGGGTAAATAAGTTATATACTCAATTTGATCATTCAGAAAATTACACAGAAGCTGATTCCAGGGAAGGCTTAAGGGGGAAAAGTTAAAAATGAAGATATTGGATCACTTCATTAAAAACAAAAAAGAAAATTGGGAGTATAAAATAAGATGCCTGCCACTTTCATTTTAAGAAAAAGAAGCAAAACATCCTTTTGTTCAGCTAGAGAAATAGTGTGTGGCATTTGCAGGGACAAATATTTAGCTATACCAATTATTCAAAATTGGGCTTATTAATTTTTAATTGAAATGTTTCCATGTTGCGCTATCCAAAGATCTCCAAATAGCATACAATCAACAGAAAATTAGAATTAATTGTAAAACATTTTTGTAATTAAAAAATAACAGCATAGAATAATTTTAAAAATAAAGGAAAAAAAGGAAGAAAGAACTTAAAAAGCAGACCTCTTCATTGATGGGTAAAAACTTAGGTTAAAAGCCATATATTGAGCTGTTCTCAAAATGAGACCAACGTCAATGCAAATAGCATTTTCTGACTGCTGAGGTATGACTGCCCATTTGCTAGCTATCTTTAAAAAATCAGGAAAAAGATAGATTTTTGCATGCAGCTCTTCACAATTAAGTCCCAGTTAATATATTTAATAATTAATGAAATGGCTACTGCCAATTACCACAGCACGATTATAGTCAATTCATGGTGACCTAGTCTAAGCTAGTTTAGGGTTCTATCACACTACACAATTATAGAACTATTATTCCATTTTACTTGTTATGGCTCCATCCTATTTATTTATTTATTTATTTATTGTTTTGATTTGTATACTGTCCTTCCAGTTTGGCTCAGGACGGTTTACAGTACATCAACCAAGCATTAACCATAAACATAAAGCAACGTTAACAATTAAAACAGAATCACAGAGTTAGCCTATAACCAGGAATGACTAGACATTAAATGCCTGACAGAAAAGAACTGTTTTGCAGGCTGTCTGAAATGCTGGCAGTTCAGTGATTGCCCAGACTTCAGGTGGCAAGGTGTTCCATAGGCTTGGAGCAACAACAGAGAAGGCCCTCTGTCTAATTGAGGACAGATGGATGGTCCGTAAGGAAGGGATCTGCAAAAGGTTGTGGTCCTCAGATTGAAGAGATCTCTGGTTAACATATGGGAGTAGACGGTCCCTCAAGTACACCGGCCCCAGACCATACAAGGTCTTGAATGTCAAAACCAACACTTTGAAGGTGATCCGGTGGAATTCTGGGATTTGCATTTAAGTGAAGGGTATTCTCAGCTTGAGGCCAATTTGGTCTCACCAAACTACAAATCCCTGGAATGCATAGGATAAAGCCATGGCAGTTAAAGTGGAGTCAGTGCTATAAAAACACAGTATGATACAACCGTTAGACCAAAGGTATAGAACTGCTGTTATAGTACCCACAGAGTATACAGTGTGGACTGCTTTTCTGTTTTTGTGTAGTATGTCATGCTGGCATCATTTTATCTCATACAATTTTCATTGTTTGCATAAATCACTGAATTGTGTCATTTGCTTTGCTATCCATGCACCAAACATATGGTACAAACTTTGATTTTCATTATTACATGGGGTGTATGTCTTTAGATCTGTGATTATAATAGTGCATGCTGTTCTTTGTAATCAAAAGCCTCTCATGAAGTGGAAAAGCTTGGAAATGGGGAAACCACTGAGCAAAATTAAGGGAAGAAGAGTAGATTAGAAAAATATCTTCTCTACTTCCTCTAGTTCCTTGGTGGTAGTAATTATTAGTTGTGGCTGGCAAGATTCTTTGTAGTCTGCAGTTTAGTCATTGGAAGAACAGAGAAAGGATGAGTAAACATCTTGTACTTCTTCATTTTTGGTCTGTATGGTTACCTTTTGCTTTCAAGTTTCTTTGAAGACAGAGTAGGATTGTGGCACTGGGATTACCTCTGTGTGTGTGTGTGTGTGTGTGTGTGTGTGTATCGAGAGAGATATATTTGTAAAAGGTTGTCGCACCCCAAGGGCTTCAGTCGGCATCTTTCCTAGGGGCTGCATTTTGCCCGCTTGACTCCAAGAAACTTTCCAGCACAGCTGTGTTAACTCCCAGCTCCTGCAGTGGGCCTCTTTGCTGCTCTACTGTGCCTCCCAAGAAAGATGCTATGGAAAAGGCATGTCAAGGCCAAACTGGGCCCACCAGACTGATAGCAGAAGCGGGTACTCTGAGCGCTAAGCGCTATTCCCCAGCCCAGATGGTTCGCGCTAACGAGGTGCAGCATTCTTCAAGACTGAGGTTCTCAAAACAACCCGAGGTCCATCCATCATTGGATTTGATGTTCGACGCACTGGGCCCTACGGTGAGGAATCCTATAAAGGCTGTGAGATCCTGCAAGCCAGCATCTCGTACCAACGACCGCTACTGCCATGATGCTAATGTGAACCGGGCCTTTCGGCCAGCTACTAAGATCCAGCCAGCCAGCCTTCCTCGGCTGCCTTGTTCCAGTGCCAAGCCTTGTTCCTGCTCCTCGTTGAACTCTGTGGAGAAGCCGTGATCCTTTTGCATTGACTTTGCCTGCAGCACCTTGAGCCGCCCAGCCTTCTTGCGCCGGTTGGGGGCTCAGAGACTATCTATCGCACCCCACGTTTGTTCCTGAACTTCCTCCGCTTGAGATCCTGCTGTTGCAGATACTCAAGCATTGCTGATTCCAGTATTTGCTGCTATCCAGAGGCTGCATATTAAAGGCTTCCTGGACTACATACTTACCTTGCTACCTTATAATCAATAAAGCTTGTTGTACCTCAGCTGCCTTGTCTGTTGTCCGGGGAGGTCAAGTGCCAAGGGGCCCAAGGGGGCGAAAAAGGTTTACAAATGTCTAATGAATACTTGTTCGTTGCTGCAGTAACCCCAGTGAATTGCTTGCCAATGAAAGCTTTTAAGGGAGTAATCTGAGGATGGTTCCACACAGTCCTTTAACCTGGGAGTAATTGCATTTTAAAAATGTAAATGTTCCTGGGTTTTAGTCTAATCCCTCCCCCCCAAAACATGTGCTTTTTTGGGGGGGGTCTAGGTGCCTTTCCAAAACCTTTCGGGGGAACATGGAGAAAGCCCCAGTCTCTCCGAAAACCCCTTAAAAAGTGTTTAAAAATAAAATTGATTACCCGACTGCCATTAGTTTGCTGTTGGAGCTCTCCGTGTTCATAGGAGTGATGTACCATAGAAGAGGGGAGGAGGAAAATCTCTCCTCCCTTCTCCTGGCATGTCATTCCTATGTGCCAGGGGAGCTCTGGCAGCAGTCTAATGGTGGCCGAATAAGTTATTTAATTTTAAAATGCTTTTTAAGGGGTTTTCGGAGGGACTGGGGGCTGTCTCAGGTTTCTTGGGCTCCAGGAGCCCAAGAAATCTGAGACAGATGTGTAGATGGGCACTGGAAGTCACACAGCGTCAACCCCAGTCCCATCTACTCAGCCCCTGCACTTGCAAAGACCTAAGTCTTTCCAGCAGACAAATTACCTTGGCACAAAATAGGGTGTTCCTACTTTGTACGGAAAGCATTCATTTTTTCTGAAGTGTCGTCTGGACACCCCAGGGGAAAATACGGGAGGGTGCACACTATAGGTTCTGTCTGGATGCGCCCTGGGTGGTAAATTTTAATTCTCTGAAGTTTATACAACAGATTTGATGGCTTTTTTACCGTTGCCATTTACTATAAAACAGCTCATATCTGGCATAAAATATGATTTTAGGTCATTAGGTCACTCTAATGTGGTGTATTTGCAACTGTAATTGCTCTTGCAGTGGATACAAGTTTTTTTTGTAGGCAATGCACAGCTAGGTTATGCTTGCTGAAAAAGTATACAAAAGCCCCCAGATATTTTGAAGTATTTTGAACTTCAAAATACCAGCCAGTTCTTGTTGAAAAACCCCAGCTTTTAAAAGATGATAACATAGCCAGTTGTTATTGCTGATCTTTTCTGGCTGAGAATGTGTTACTTTAGCAGCTTCATATTCATTTGCACAACTGACTTCTTCAAATCTATTACTCTAGCATGTAATTCTGACAATGCCTGACATAGATATATTGACTTTATGCCCCTAACGTTTTATCTATCTATCCATCTATCTATCTATCATCTATCTATCTATCTATCTATCTATCTATCTATCTATCTATCTATCTATCATCTATCTATTTGTGGAATATGGAAGTATTTTGATGCATTGTTTATTCGGTTGCAAGTTCTAGTGTATATTAAATATAATTTAACTGTAACATACTGGTGATCCCCCTACTCTTGGGGGCTAATAATTACTTAGTTTAATCTGGTATTTCAACAGAATAAACTAATAGAGCAAAAGGTGAAGATTAAATTTTGGATTGCCAAAGATTGTTTATAGGGTTAAAGGCAGATGGTAGCAATAGTTCTTTCTAACTGTTTTCATCCTTTTTCTTTCTTTCCTCCCATTGTGCCCCATGGTCAGAATGTATTATATCAGTGCAAGGCCTGTGAAATTTAGGGCCCTTGAAGTACATGTAGAAGCAAGTAGAACAGTAAGAACATAAGAACATAAGAAGAGCCATGCTGAATCGGGCCTCAGCCCATCTAGTCCAGCATTCTGTGTCACACAGTGGCCCACTAGTTGTACACAGGGATCTCTAGCATAAAGGAGGGCAAAACCCTCACCTGCTCCCGACCCCCCACAACCAGTACCCGGGGAAAAGCCTGCCTGCCTCCATCAACACAGAGGTGGCACTTGGATGTCCATTTCAGTAACTACTGATTCCCTTGGTATCCATGAATCTGTCTAATCCTGCCTTGAAGCTGTCCAGGCTGACAGCTGTCACAACCTCCTCTGGAAGTGAGTTCCATAACCCAATGACCCTCTGGGTGAAGAAATATTTCCCTTTATTAGTCCTAACTTTCCTACCTTGGAGCTTTAGGGAGTGCCCCCTAGTCCTAGTGTTGTGTGACAGAGAAAATATTTTTTCTTTATTCACCTTTTCTATCCCATGCATGATTTTATACACTTCAATCAAGTCACCTCTTAAACGCCGTATTTCAAGGCTGAAAAGACCAAGGCGTTGCAACCTGATTTCATAAGGGAGCTGCTCCATCCCTTGGATCATTTTTGTTGCCCTTCTTTGTACCTTTTCCAGTTCCGTTATATCCTTCTTGAGGTGCGGTGACCAGAATTGTACACAGTACTCCAAATGTGGCCTCAACATAGATTTGTAGAGAGGCAATACAACATTTGCCGACCTATTTTTGATTCCCTTCCTGATCATACCTAGCATAGAATTTGCTTTTTTCACTGCTGCAGCGCACTGGGTTGACATCTTCATTGAGCTGTCCACCAAAACCCCAAGATCCCTTTCCTGGTTTGTCTCAGAAAGCTTTGATCCCATCAGTTGATAAGTGTTTTTGGGGTTCTTTGCCCCGATGTGCATGACTTTACACTTGTTTAGGTTAAAATGCATTTGCCACTTTGTTGCCCATTCACTCAATTTCGAGAGATCTTTCTGGAGCTCTTTACAGTCAGTTTCATTTTTAACTACCCTGAACAGTTTAGTGTCATCTGCAAACTTTGCTACCTCACAATTTACTTCTACATCCAGATCATTTATGAATAAATTAAAAAGTAACGGTCCTAAAACTGAACCTTGGGGTACGCCACTTCTCACCTCTTTCCATCCAGAGAAGTGTCCATTTATTACCACCCTTTGTTTCCTACAGTTTAGCCAGGTTCCAATCCAGGACAAGACCTGTCCCCTGATTACATGGCTGAAGAGCTTATTTAGGAGCCTTTGGTGAGGGACTTTGTCAAAAGCCTTTTGAAAGTCAAGGTAAACAATATCGACTGGGTCCCCTTTATCTATGTGTTTATTTACACCCTCAAAGAATTCTATCAAGTTAGTAAGACATGATTTGCCTTTGCAGAAACCATGTTGATTTTCCTTCAGCAATGCCTGTTCTTCTATGTGCTTGGTAATCTTTTCTTTAATAATGGTTTCCATCACTTTGCCTGGAACTGAGGTTAGACTAACTGGCCTATAATTTCCTGGATCACCCCTGGATCCTTTCTTGAAGATAGGTGTTACATTTACCTCCCTCCAGTCCTCGGGTACAGTGCCTGATCTTAGAGAAAGGTTATATATTTTGGCTAGAATTTCAGCAATTTCACACTTGAGTTCCTTAAGAACTCTGGGGTGGTGTCACGATGCAAGGACTCGGCCGGCCCCTTAATCACACACACAGAGACGGTAATTAGCTAACTTTTTATTGAATAATAAAGAACAGGTGAAAAGGTAATTGTCCATAAAATATTGAAAAGTTCAATCCAAAGGAAAGAGTCCGTAGTAATCCAAATCCAATAGCTTGGCAAAAGCTTGGCAAAAGGCTTGGCAAAAGGCTTGGCAAAGGCTTGGCAAAAGGCTCCGCAAAACAATGCGGATCAAGGAACAAGACAAAGTTCACAGGGCCCAAGAAACTTCTTGGCAAGGCACGAGCCGGCAACTTGGCTCTGTGGTCCTTTGCTCGCTTCACTCCTCTTAGAATAGAAGTGGCCGAGCTACTGAGGATCCGTTCCCACGGATCCTATACTTAATCCCCCGACGCTCTAGGCTTCTGCGCCAATCTGTGCTACGGGATCTCGCGCTTCTCTGGCGTTCTAGGCTGCGGTGCCAACCCCTCTTGCTGGACTCGATGCTCTTTCTCCTATCGAAGCCCCGTCCTTGCCTCCCAGCACCTGGTTCGCTATCTTCATGAGAGACAAACTGCCTTTCAGCTTCCATGGGTTCATCCTCCACTGTTTCCCTGATTCTCTCCTGCGACCCGAAACCACCTGGCTTCTCATAACAATCGTCACTATCAACACTTTCTGAATCCTCCTGACCTTCCCAGTTATCGTAGCCATCAGGCCATCCATCATCCCAGGCAAAGCTCTCTGTGGGAGAGGAAGGCCCAGCTAACTCATTAACCCCTTCCTCTATTTCCTCATCAGCTGCTGCTGGCTCCAATGCAAGTGGGACCCCCGGTGTTGCCCCCTGCCCCCCAGGCACAAAAGAGAACTGGGTTGCTACACTATCCCCCCCTCAGGGCCCCTCCGAGGCCTCCCTCGAGGCTTGGGCTTGTCGGGATACTTGCGGTGAAACCGGGCAACAATGTCCGGGGCGTGAACGTCTCGTGCTGGTGTCCAAGAACTCTCTTCCAGTCCAAAACCCTTCCAGTCAATGAGATACTCCAGCTTCCGGTATCTGATGCGAGCATCCAGGATGTCCTGTACCTCAAACTGCTCCTCCCCGTCCCGCATCACAGGAGGGGGTGGCGGCTGCGTCACATCAGGCCGCACCCCCTTCGCCGGCCTCAACAGGGAACGATGAAAGACAGGATGTCTGCTGGAAGCTGTAGTTTGAAAGCAACAGGGCCCACACTCTCCAACACCTTGTAGGGACCCAAAAATCTCGCATCCAGTTTGCGGCTAGGTCGCTGCGTAGGCAAGTTCTTGGTAGACAGCCAAATTTTGTCTCCCACCTGGATCTCAGGACCCTCCTGGCACCGCCGATCAGCCGTCCGCTTGTAATCTGCCTTAGCCTGGTCCAATTGAGTGCGCAGCATCTCTTGCATCACAGAGAGCTCCTGTAGCCAATCTTCAGCCGCAGGCACATCTCCGGATTGGTCTACAGGAGGGTAGAACCGAGGGTGATGTCCATAGTTGGCAAAGAAAGGCGTTTCTTTGATAGACTCTTGCGTGGCATTGTTGTAAGCAAACTCTGCCAAGGACAACAATGACGCCCAATTGTTCTGTTGATAGTTTACATAGCACCGCAGATACTGTTCCAACGTGGCGTTAACCCTTTCGGTCTGCCCGTCGGTCTGGGGGTGATGAGCCGTAGACATCCGTGCTTCAATCCCCAGCAACTTCTGAACCGCCCGCCAGAACTGGGAAGTGAATTGGGTGCCTCGATCTGTCACCAAACTCTGCGGAAGTCCATGCAAACGAAACACATGTTGTAAAAACATGTCAGCAGTCTCTTTAGCAGTAGGCACCCCTACACATGGAATGAAGTGACTCATCTTGGTGAGACAGTCCACCACGACCAAGATTGTGGTGAACCCTTTGGACTTTGGCAAGTCAGTGATGAAATCGGCCGAAATCATCTTCCAGGGTGCCGAAGGGGTTGGAAGGGGCTGGAGCAAACCGGCCGGCTTGCCCGCTTGCTTCTTAGCCCGCTGGTAGACAGGGCAAGTGCTGACGTAGGCCTCCACGTCCCTCTGCACTTTGAGCCACCAGAAGTCCCGCAGCACCAACTGTAGAGTCTTGAACGGGGAAACATAAACACACTCGCGGTGGTAGAGTACCCCATTCTTGACTTGGAAAGGGGATTGCACCCCTTTGGTCAACTGTTCTTGCACCCAAGGGTCTCCCTTTTGACGAGCTTGAATCCGGTCGCTCAGAGGTCTCTTGTCCCCCGGGTCTGGGGTGGCCACCGGGGGAGGCTCAGGGGCCGCGCCAGTGACGGCAAAGTTTTCCGCTTTTAGGAGCCGTGCCTCGGGAAGCCCTTCTCCACCGCTGACATACTCGGGCTTCCGAGACAACACATCGACTTGTTTGGTCTGCTTGGGGGTCACATAGTGAATGCGGAAATTGAATCTCTCAAAGAACAGGGACCATCTCTGTTGCCTCTGGTTCAATTTGCGCTGGGTCTTCAAGTGCTCCAAGTTCCGGTGGTCGGTGTGAACTTCCACTGGAAATTTGGCCCCTTCAAGCAGATGTCTCCAAACTTCAAAAGCTACCTTAATGGCCAGGAGCTCCTTCTCCCAAATGGTATAGTTCTTTTCCGGCGCCGTCAGCTGCCGGGAGTAGTAGGCACAGGGCAAAAGGTCTGTCCCTTGCGGCTGTAGCAGGATCGCTCCCACTGCTACATCCGAGGCATCGGCTTGAACGATGAAAGGGGTGCGGGGGTTGGGATGCTGCAGAAGCGGCTGTGTGGTGAACAGCTGCTTCAACTTCCGGAACCCCACGGTCGCCTTCGATGTCCACCGGAACGGCACCTTTCCACGCAAACACTAAGTGATGGGGTCAGCCCACTTGGCAAAGTCAGGAATGAACTTTCTGTAGTAGTTTGCAAAGCCCAGGAATCTTTGAATGTCTTTTTTGCTGGCAGGGGCCGCCCAGTCTGCCACAGCTTGGACCTTGGTATCATCCATGGCTATGCCCGTGGGAGAGATGCGGTAGCCCAGGAAATCGACCTCGCGGAGATCAAACGCGCATTTCTCCAGCTTGGCATAGAGACCGTGGTCTCGCAGTCTCTGAAGCACTTCCTTCACATGGCGGTCGTGGGTCGCCTGGTCAGGAGAAAAAATCAGCAGGTCGTCCAAATACACTGCTAGATAACGATCCAGCAGGTCCCGAAAAATGTCATTCATGAAATGTTGGAAACAGGCGGGAGCATTGCACAAACCGAATCCCATAACTCTGTATTCAAAACTTCCCCACTTGGTCTGGAATGCGGTTTTCCATTCGTCTCCTTGCCGAATCCGCACCAGATTATAAGCCCCCCTCAGGTCCAGTTTGGTGAAAACCTTGGCACCCCGCATCCGCTCCAACAGTTCAGGGATCAATGGCAGGGGGTAGCGGTTCCGAATCGTGATCTTGTTGAGCTCTCGATAGTCATTACAGAGCCGCAACTCCCCCGATTTCTTCTTGACAAACAGGATGGGCGCTCCGGCCGGGGACTGAGAAGGCCGGATGAAGCCCTTCCGCAGATTCTCATCCAAAAACTCTCGGAGAGCCTGCTGCTCTGGTTCCGAGAGAGGGTAGAGTCTCCCACGCGGGATAGGGGCCCCGGGCTCCAACTCAATGGCACAATCGTAGGGTCGATGGGGAGGCAAGCGTTCCGCCTCCTTCTTGCTGAAAAACATTGCATACTTTTTTTTTTTTTTGGGCTGAAAACATCCTTGAAAACCCTGTCATAAGAACATAAGAACATTGCTGAATTCAGCCCATCTAGTGGTATCACACAGTGGCCCACCAGTTGTTCTACCTCTTGAGCCACAACCAAGTACCCAGGGAAATCCTGTCATGCAATGTCCCTGGCAATGTTCAGAGGAAAACTGCAACTGCCTTTTGGCCCATGAGATCTGGGGGTCGTGAAGCGTCAGCCAGACGATTCCCAGGATCACCGGAAAATCGGACAACTTGGTTACAAGGAAAGAAATGTCCTCTTTGTGGGAGCTTGTCCACATCTTGGTAGGGGCGGTGTATTGGGTCACGTCCTCGTCTTTCAAGGTTCTCCCATCAATGGTCTGTATGCCTTTAGGCTCTTTGAGAGCATGAAACTGTAATCCGACAGACTTGGCATAGTCTGCATCGATGAAATTGTTGGTGGCCCCCGAGTCGATCATGGCGTGTACCATCATCGGCCCTTTCTCTTGCGACCAGAGGGAGACCATCACCAGGAACAATTGTCCGGTCTGGGGTTCTGGGGGGAGGTTAGTGACTGCGACCGAGTTAGCGAACCCTCTTAAACTCGGCCGACCCCTTCCCCCGCCGTCTGGATAGCCTCTTCAGCCCCTTGGGGCCCCTCGAACGCGGCAGAGGCCCGGGGGGTCTTGCAGCGCGTTTTCTGGGGGCATTCTCTGGAAAAAATTCTGGCTCCCCCACTGTACCAACACAAATTCAGCCACTGGCGTCGGGCTTTCTGGGCAGCGTCCACTTTAGGTCTCACATGCCCTAGCTGCATGGGCTCCGGTTCATCCAAAGGCTGGGGAGCCGGTGCGAATGGTCGAAACGGGAATTGGTTGGCCCCCGTTTCCTTGCGCACCCCCGGTCTCTCCCCGGCACCTTTGTCCCATCGCTTCCGGGTCTGTAGTCCAGCCTCCACCCGAATGCTCACGGTGATTGCCTCCTCCAGGTCTGCAGGCCGAGTGGCCCCTCTCAGGATTTCCTGCTGCATCTCCTGCGACAGACCTTTCATGTACTGGTAACGCAGGGCAGCGGGGTTCCAGTCCACTTGGGCTGCCAACACGCGGAACCGAGAGATGTACTGGGACAAAGGCATGTCCCTCATTGACAAACGATCCAGCTCTCTTTCCGCCAACTCGGTATTCACTGGGTCTCCCCAAGTAGTCTTGATGGCCTCCAGGAACGCCGCCAACGTGGCCACTTGGGGGGATGCGGCCTTTATCTGCGTGGTGGCCCAGGCTGCCGCGGTCCCTTCCAGTAGCGTGTAGACAAAGCCCACCTTGGCTCGTTCAGTGGCGAACTCCGTGGGCCGGAGTTCCAGGTACATCTCACATTGTCCAATGAACACATTGACTTGGGCCGGGTTCCCACCGAACCGGGCCGGAGTAGCCACAGAAGGATGTCGGCCAGCTCTGGCTCGCAGCTCTCCCAGTTCCTGCTGCATCTCAGCCACTTGAGCTGTGGTTAACTGAGCCATCGTGCCGGCCCGCTGTCCGCGTTTCCTGGGGCGTCCCGTGGTGTGAAAAGGGGTTCGTGGAGTAGCTCGGCCAACTGTCACGATGCAAGGACTCGGCCGGCCCCTTAATCACACACACACAGACGGTAATCAGCTAACTATTTATTGAATAATAAAGAACAGGTGAAAAGGTAATTGTCCATAAAATATTGAAAAGTTCAATCCAAAGGAAAGAGTCCGTAGTAATCCAAATCCAATAGCTTGGCAAAAGCTTGGCAAAAGGCTTGGCAAAGGCTTGGCAAAAGGCTTGGCAAAAGGCTTGGCAAAAGGCTTGGCAAAAGGCTCCGCAAAACAATGCGGATCAAGGAACAAGACAAAGTTCACAGGGCCCAAGAAACTTCTTGGCAAGGCACGAGCCGGCAACTTGGCTCCGTGGTCCTTTGCTCGCTTCACTCCTCTTAGAATAGAAGTGGCTGAGCTACTGAGGATCCATTCCCACGGATCCTATACTTAATCCCCTTGGCGATGCCCCCGACGCTCTAGGCTTCTGCGCCAATCTGTGCTACGGGATCTCGCGCTTCTCTGGCGCTCTAGGCTGCGGTGCCAACCCCTCCTGCTGGACTCGATGCACTCTCTCCTATCAAAGCCCCGTCCTTGCCTCCCAGCACCTGGTTCGCTATCTTCATGAGAGACAAACTCCCTTTCAGCTTCCATGGGTTCATCCTCCACTGTTTCCCTGATTCTCTCCTGCGACCCGAAACCACCTGGCTTCTCATAACAATCATCACTATCAACACTTTCTGAATCCTCCTGACCTTCCCAGTTATCGTAGCCATCAGGCCATCCATCATCCCAGGCAAAGCTCTCTGTGGGAGAGGAAGGCCCAGCTAACTCATTAACCCCTTCCTCTATTTCTTCATCAGCTGCAGCTGGCTCCAATGCAAGTGGGACCCCCGGTGTTGCCCCCTGCCCCCCAGGCACAAAAGAGAACTGGGTTGCTACAGGTGGATGCCATCTGGCCCTGGTGATTTGTTGACATTTAGTTTAGTAAGGCGTGTGAGAACATCTTCCTTGTTTATCTCTATCTGGTTTAATTCATTTAATTCCCTCCCTGAAAAAACTGACTCAGCTGCAGGCATATGTTGTCTGTCCTCCTGTGTGAAAACGGAGGCAAAGAAGTCCTTTAGCTGCTCAGCAATCTCCTTGTCTTCACTTATTGTCCCTTTCTTACCATTTTCGTCAAGTGGCCCAACTGCTTTTCTAGTTGGGTTTCTGCTTCTGATGTACTTAAAGAAGATATTTTTTTAATGTTCTTAGCTATATGTGCCTCAAAATCTCTCTTGGCTTTCCTGACGGTTGCTTTGCATTTAGTTTGCCAGAGCTTGTGTTCCTTTCTGTTCTCCTCAGTAGGAAGAGCCTTCCATTTCTTAAATGAGTTTTTCTTCTTTCCAATCACATCTTTTACTTCATTTGTAAGCCATACCGATGTCCTCTTGGACTTTCCCGGCCTCTTTCTTATTTTAGGAATGCATTTTAGTTCGGCTTGTTTTAAAGTATTTTTAAACAGTTTCCAAGCATTTTGGAGGGATTTGATTTTTTTACTGTTCCTTTTAGTTTGTTCTTTACTATTTTTCTCATTTTGGTGAAATTCCCTTTGTAAAAATTTAAGGTCTCTGTGTTAGTTTTCACTGACAGTTTGCTATCCAAACTTAAGTTGAAGGTTATTGTGTTGTGGTCACTGGTACCTATGGGCTCAGTTACAAGGACATCTTGATTGAGATCTTGTTCATTAGTTAGCACCAAGTCCAGGATCCCCTTTCCCCTGGTTGGTTCCATGACCATCTGCTAGCATGTCGAGGAACCTTGTCTCTCTTTCATGCGTAGAACAAGAATTTAGCCAATCTATTCGGGGATAGTTGAAGTCCCCCATTATGACTAATTTATTGCTTTTTGAGGCCTGTTTAATTTCATTTTACAGATAGCAGTCTGCCTCTGGAGTTTGGTTGGGAGGGCGATAGCAGATCCCTAATGCTAGATTAGTTTTTTGTTCTGGGACTTTTACCCACAATGTTTCTGTAGGTGAGTTTGAATTTTCTTGAAATTCTAATTCATGAGATTCTAGCTCTTCATTTATGTACAAGGCCACACCGCCACCGTTTTTCCCTCTCCTGTCTTTCCTGTACAGTTTATAACCTGGAATTTTTGTGTCCCAATTGTTTTCCTCTGTCCACCAGGTTTCTGTTATGCCAATAATATCAATATTTTTTTCTTTTGCCAAACATTCCAACTCTCCTATTTTTGTTCGAAGGCTTCTAGCGTTTGCGTACAGACATTTATATTTATTGCTCTGATGCCCTTTCAACTTTGGCTGTTTATGAGAATTTGTAGAAGGCCTACCATGTCCTACCTCTTAACAGTGTTAGTGATTAGGTTGTTTGCCATTGCCACAAAGGGAATGTTTGTTGTTCATCTCACTCTTTACCTATGGAGATGAAGGACTTCAGCATCCAGTGACCTTTCCACAGGTGCTTAAGTTTTCTTTCTATGGATGTATCTACACTGCAGAATGAACTCATTGGCATGCCTTTACGTGCTATGGCTCAATGGTTCTTTAGCCTTCTTTGCCAAAGAGTGCTGGTGCCTCATCTGCCATGAAGTTTAAATGGTGCCAAACTGCACTAATTCTATAATGTAAATGCACCCTATACATGGCAAATGGTTGTTCCTTGAGTTTTGAGTAGCTTTTCTCTGGAATCATTCTGAACTGCTTAGTTCTGTGTTTATTGGGCAGTCGATATGGCTCTGCCAGTAACTGATTTAAATTGGCTGTTCAATTTTTACCCTTCTCACCAGTACCCTACAATTTATTCTTTTTAAAAATATAGTTCTGAAAATGCAATAAAGAAATACCCATATTTACTCAAGTCTAATGTGCCATCGAATCCAATGCGCACTTTCAAAACCCAAGAAACCCAAAAAAGTATTTACCATATTACACGAATCTAATGCACACTCTAATTTTGGTGAGGTAATTTAGTAACAAAAAAAGGTGAACATTCAATTCAAGTAAATACGTTAATCAACTATAGCATATATTTAAATTTGTGCAGATCTCAAATTATGTATAGTTTCACTGCTAATTAATGCTTTTATAACGTAACAAATTGGTTACATTTATTGTTCTAAATAATATTTTGCCGTCATAAGTAGTATTATTTTTATGTCAGAAGACTTTCAGTATAAATGATGGTAGAATATGCAGGTTCATCTCATGTCCAGTTAACTGGAGGCATGCACAAATGATATATACTCTTGTTATATTCGGCCATTGTTTATCTCATTATTTCCATGATTTGCTTGCTATGATTCTTCACATATTTCAGTTTGAAACCATTTCCTTTCATTAAACAGAACTAGGCTATGGACTGTCCTGATCTGTTTTCTGCTTCCTTTCACCTCTCGGTCAAAAACTGCATCATTTCATAGTTAGAAGCATACATTAAAATGCATAATAATAATAATAATAATAATAATAATAATTGTTAATCAAAACTGCATGTGTCTTTCTGATTGTGCCAGTGTTCTGGTATTCAATTATGCAATTTTCATTGGCATATTAATCATCTTTTCAACAAACAAGCCGGCGTTAATTAAAGCAAACCATGGATAAAGACATGTTGCCGGATCATCATTCCGTTTATCACAGCACACAGGCTGGCCGTTAAGTAAATTCTGGACTGTGAGATGAATTTCAATGTTGGTCTCATCTTTTTTTGGTTGGAGTTTGAATGCAACTCATCTAACAACAACAACGGCAACAACAAACTACAGGCTTCAGAAGAGAGAGATGCATTTATTTGTAATTAATGGCAAAAGAAGAAAGGCAAATAATTGCATGCTACTAATGAGAAGTAAGGTGTTTGGAACCCAGTCATTCTTGAAGATTCTTTGTGCTTCCATCCCCAAATATAGCACCTACACAGTACAATCGGGATTGTACAGGGATATATGTCCATTTTTATTATTTCATAGAATGAGACATTAAATACTTAGTGAAGGAAATATTTTTATTTAGAAAAAATAACCTGTTGATTAAAGATCCATCTCTTCCAGCAGGCCTACCCAGACAATTTTAAGTTGTGAATTTTAATCTGCATTTTATCAATGGATTTTAGCTTCTATTTTATCTCTGTGTATTTTGTTGTTTGTCTTTTATCTCTTCTTTTCATGATGTATGGGGTTACAGCCTGTGTTGGATGGCGTGGTACCCCCCCTGAAGATGCAGATTCACAGCTGGGGTGTTCTATTGGATTCATTGTTGAGCCTGGAACTCCAGGTTTAGGTAGTTACCAGGGGAGCATTTGCACAATTAAAAGTTGTGTGCCAGCTGCACCCATACCTTGGGAAGTCAGACGTGACTACAGTGGCCATGCTCTTGTTACATCCGCTTAGATTACTACAACACACTCTACGTGGGGTTGCTTTTGAAGATGGCCTGGAAGCTTCAGCTAGTCCAACAGGCGGCAGCCAGTTTACTAACCGGAGTGGCGTACAGGGAGCATACAACCCCTCTGTTGTATCAGCTCCACTGGCTGCCGATATACTACCGAGCCCAATTTTAAGTGCTGATCTTGGCCTTTAAAGCCCTAAACTGTTCTGGTCCAACTTACCTGTCCAAATGTATACCCTCTTATGAGCATTTTAGAACTTTAAGATCTTCTGGGGAGACCTGCTCTCGGTCCCCCCTTCTTTACAAGCATGAGTTGTGGGGACGAGAGACAGGGCCTTCTCCATGCTGGCCCCTCGGCTGTGGAAATCCCTCCCCAGTGACATCAGACAGGCCCCATTCCTTCAGGGTTTTAGGAAAAACTGAAGACTTGGCTCTGCGTTCAAGCTTTCAAAGAATAAGTTTCTATGGTTTCAACATGGTCTGGATTAAGGATTATGAGCAGGGTTATGGACAAATGAATTATGCACTTTACATGGTTTAATTTTTTATGATGGTGTATGTTTTATTGCTTAAGGTTAATCATTTTTAACTGTTTAATATTTATTGTTAGTATTGGTTTTTACTGGCATTGAATTTCGCCAGAATTGTAAGCCATCTTGAGTCCCTTTGAGTAAGAAAGGCGGGGTAGAAATGAAGTAAATGAATAAATAAATGTTTTATCCTGCCTTAAGACACAGGGAGAGGCAGTTAATAAAATTATTATTAATAATAATATTATTTCAATGTTCTGTGTAGCACAGTATTTAGAAGGTTATATTTTTTCCAGAAACCCCACATCTCCATATCTTGGCTGTTATTTTGCTTTAAAATTCTGAAACTTTTTGGGGAGGTTTTGTTATTTTTGTATATATTTATGTTTTCTTTACTGCACATTCATCTCTGAGTGTTTTAATGGTGGTCTGGATAGCATAGTCCGTATGAAGCAAACACCTTCTCTGGCTGTATTCTTTAATGCTATTTTTTTCCATGAGTCAAGGTCATTACATAGTGAGTTTTCTTATTGGCCTTGGATGCCACCACTAATATATGCCAATGCTGATAAATGGTATAGTTCATTAAAGGTAATGTGAAGTTTTCCATTAGACTGTAAAGTCTAGTGAAGATTTTGACTTGTCCTCAGCTAAGTATGTGTCATAATAGTGGAATGGTTGTGTCAATGGAAGACCTACCACTTTGGTGACTTAAACTATGAATCAGCTTTTCCATAGGAAAGACACTAGAGTAAAATAAAGATTTCAGACTCTCACAGATGAAATAAAATATCTCTTATGGATGTCAAATATGAAATTGGAAAATCTCAGTGGTGAGTTAGAAATATTAAAATTACCTGTTAAACATCTGCAAATCTTAGCTTCATGGGAAAGGTGGGTTAAATCAACCTAAATTTTTGAAAAGGGCCTGTGAAAGTAAGACACAATAATTTATGATACTGTGAGTCATCAGCAAAATGTGTGAAAAATGTTATTAAATCAAATAATTTGTAGCAAGCTTCTTAGAGGACCACTGGAATGCTTGTTGTTCATAGTTACATCAATATATTTATTTGTCCTCTACTTTGATCAAAAAAGAAAGTAAGAGTCCTAGCCACTTCTTTTTCTCCCCATCTCTTGCATCAAATACTCAGTGTTTTGTCTTTATAATAAATCACACCAGACCAACTTAGTCTTTTCTTTTGATAAGAAGCAACTAAATGCACAAAAGATAGAGGATAACAAGCTAGGCAGAGAATAGGCAAGAAGAATTTAGAGATAAGAAAAATGCATATCAGACTGAACAAGAATCACTAATGCATTTCTGTGGCTTGCAAGAGTACCGTGTTTTGGACCCAAAACATTGTTTTCAAGTGTTAGGGAGGAGTAGTTTTACTCTACAATGCATTGATATCACCTCAATTAGAGTTTACATTTTCACATGACTGGCATGATAAAATATTCTGCCCTGATTGAATTCCAAACCATTCCAATAATGTTTGGTTTACTAAAACCAGGAGAGTGTATGGATAATGCAAAAAGTTATCTCATGAGGAAGTTTCCCCTGAAGTATGTGAAAATGTTACCTTTAAGGAAATTGGCTTTTTATTTCAGGATAGGTGGTTCTTTAGGTACACAGGCCCTATGCTTAAGTTAATTGCAATGGAACAGACTGCCTTATAGTTTCGATAATTCAGGGCAGTCTTTCTCAACCAGTGTGCCGTGAAGGACCTCCTGCTGTGCCGCGAGAAAAGCTCTCTGCCCCCCTTCCTCCCCCCCTCCTGCCGAACTCCTGCTGCTTGGGGGGGGGGGGGGGAGGAAGGGCCGGGCAGTGGCGAAGAAAAAGAAGGGACCAGGGCGCCGCCTGCTTTGGCCGTTTCCCCAGCCAGCCTCCAATCCGCCATGACTCCCGCCCCTCGCTCACTGAAGCCGCGTGGAGGAGCCCCGCCCACTGAAGCCCGTCCACCGCTCATGCTCCTCCTCTGTAGGAGAGCTGAAGCTTGGGGGAAGGGGTGGGGCATGGCGCGCCTGGCTCTGCCCCCTCCCCCAGCTTTCGGCACTCCCAGCAGCTGCTCCAGCCTTGAGGGGACAGTGCCAAGCCAGCATTGTGCTGGCTCTGGCACCGCTGGCTTGGCACTGCCCCCTCAAGGCTGGAGCAGCTGCTGGGAGAGGTGAAGCCGGGGCTAGGGGGCGGGGCATGGTGCAGCCTGGCTCTGCCCCCTCCCCGGCTTGGGCACTCCCAGCAGCTGCTCCCAGCAGGCTACCATCGCCCAGCCGTTCTTTACTGTGTTAGAGTGTCATTTTGTGTCATTTTGGTTGGTGGTGTGCCCCCGAATTTTTTTAATGTTAAAAGTGTGCCGCGGCTCAAAAAAGGTTGGGAAACACTGATTCAGGGTATATATATCCATGAAATGGAAATATGTTGAACCAATGGGTCCACAGTTACTCTGACTCACTGCTGCCACAGAAATTGAAGTTTGCAGGCTGTGAATCCGCCCCCCCCCCCCCATTTTTGTAGGAGGGATCAAAAGGATCTCCTGGCCCTATGGCATCCTATCAAAAATATTAGCTACAGTCTTAAATGTAATTCATATAAACAAGACCTTCTGATTCTGTTTGGATGAAGATCACAAAGTCAAGCAGAGTTCACCACGACTTTAATGACTGAACTTTTTTTTTAATTTTATAACTTCCTCGGTGGTTCATTTTTACCATTCTAGCACTTTGAAAACACAAAATGTGAAGCCAGTGATGAATCTAGATCTACAATTTCCCAAGGGACCTTTTGTTTCTCATTTATGAAACGAATAGCAATTAATCAACCATTATGATTAATAAGATAAGCATGCATATAGTTGTCACATTATATAACTGTATCCTTTCGTATATCAGAGGCATTTTCATGAATCAAAATTGTATCTACAGGGGAAAAGAAAGGTCAAGTTTGGAAATGCCAGATATGAGAAATACCAGGATGATGCACACTAGTGTTTTACTGTTCAGTACAGGGTGAATTACTGGTAAATTATAGGAGAAAGGGAGCAGGATCTATTGTGTTTCTTTTTAAAATTGATTTGATACCAAGGTATTAGTACATAAAACTTCTATAACAATATATATACAATATATTTTTGTCTTATAGCAGTGCTGAGTAAAATCAAAATATGTCTTGAACAACGTTAATCTTTTCTGGATACAGGTAGAACACAATTATTGTCCCCATCATTCTGGCCTCTGAAATCAATATAGTAGGTCATTAAAATATTGAGTGTTTTCACATCACAAGAAAGAATTGTACCGATGGCATGGAAGGAGATACTGATACAGCCTCTGTTGAAAATATTTTTTCTGTACTTCTAAACCAATGTTTCTCAAACTGTGCTCCTAAGGTATTTTGGATTTCAGTTCCCAGAAATCCCAGCCAGCTTACTAGCTGTTAGGAATTGTGGGAGCTGAAGTCCAAAACCTCTGGAGGAGCATAGTTTGAGAAACATTTTTCTAACCTGAGTACTGTTGAGTTGGAAATGCAAACCTATATCCACTTGTTACTCTCAGTTACAGAATATTCATTGAGATATTAAGTTAGCACTTGTGTAAAGGTCATGTCCCTTTGTAAGCCACCCCGAGTTCCTTCGGGGAGATGGAGGTGAGGTATAAAAATAAAGTTATTATTATAAGTTATTATAAATCTCATTGATTAAATGGGTCTATTGGGTTAAGGTCATATTTTTTTCTTGGCACTCATTTTCTGTGGTGGTGGGATTGTCTGGTCTTGTGAGGCAACAGACTATGCTGACAGCAGCATTTCTGCTGGTATGATCTGCCATGAGGAGCTGGATTAAATAAGCTGAAATGGGGGCTGACACTGCATCTCTCAGAGAAAATTACAATGGCATCACAGATAATGTGCAGAAGAAGGCACTGTAAATGCCTTTTGGATGTCTTTTCCCATGAAAACTGTATGATAAGACAATTCATCATGAAGAAATATTGTTGCTAAATGAAGTATCTGGTTTAGAATTAAATGGGCAACCTGTCTCGCTTGAAGTTGTAACTGATGTGTTGTGAGGATTCCCCCCTCCCCCAATTAACAGCGGGTTCATCTACCAAAGGAATATTTCTGCATAGACATTCTTTCAGATAGTTGCCTTCAGATAGCTACAACAATGTAACGTATTTGGTGCTGCCTGAAAATCATCTGGAATTTACAAATGGTGCAAAATGTGTCCGCGTGGGATGGGGTGGGGAGAGCTAGTAGTTTGAATCATGTCGCAACTATTTTGTGGACTTCCACTTTCAGTTTTCTTTATGTTCAGTTGAAGCTGTCGGTGTTAGAGCTCTAAATTGCCTTTACTTGGGGTAGTTTAAGGGCTTCCTTTTCTATGTGTTCTTTTCCATATCTTTGAGTTGTAATATGGGGAATTAACATTAGAAACACTACTACAAGGTCTATGTGGTTATGCCAACTATATAGTTTTTAAGCAATTTTTAATGTGGATATAAGTGATTTTAATGTTTGTATATATTTATGGTTTTATGTTCTGGAATTGAATTTTTGCTGTCTATATGCTGTGCTCTGCCCTGAGTCCTCTGTGGGGTGAGAAGGGCGGAATATAAATGTTTTAAATAAATACAGTAAATATATGAAATGTTTTGTCAACAAATTTGTCAGGTTTGAACATATTTCTAGCCAATGTGCAAAACTTGCTCTCCAAGGAAGTGCTTTGTTAATATTTTTGTTTGCCAATGAATGTCTACAGAATATTACTGGACATGCATGAGCTGTGAAACTTTCGGAAACCTCAACCCCCAAATACTAGCAAAGCATTAATCAACAGTCTGAGGTCAAGCTGATGATCCAATGGAGAGGCAAAAATTAGCAGGATAACACAACAGAAAAGCTGAATGTCTGTTCCAAGGTTGTAAGCTGAAAATACCAGAAAGTTCAGAGGTTAAGATTGAATCACAATCTGTAAGCCAAAGTCGAAGAGTAAATCCAGAGTTTAGGAATACATGATAGCAAGAGTTTTGAGGTAGCAGTTTCTAGATCTTATGTTGCATCCAGCAACAAGGTGCCATCCCTGAGCTCCTTTAATCTGAAATTCACAGGTATTACCTGTTGCTGGCTCGCTTCTCAGGGGAAGCCAGCAGAAGCAAAAGAGCAGTGCCAGTAGTCAGTGGCTCATCGACTGGCATTGTGGTGAAGGTTAGAGATGAGCATCCTCATTCAGTTTCCCTCCAAGTGTGAAGTTCGCACTGTAATATGCTACCTAAAGGGCATGAACACCACTGCAATTCATCGCAAAATCATTTCAGTTTATGGAGAGGATGTAATGTCAAGACAGCATCTAACAAAATGGGTACAGAATATATTGTGAGAACATGAAGAAACTTCGCAGAGCCATCCAAAATAAACATTGTGGGATGCTGACAGCATGAGTCTGTCAGCTTCGTAACAATGTGCTCATGCACCACAAAAGTTGTTGACTTCATTTGGTTGGGATGTTTTAAGCCACCCCTCTCACAGCCCCAGTCTCCTACCCAGTGACTATGTGTTAACTAAATTCAAGGACCATCTTGGAGGAAAACACTTCTCTGATGATGCCGAGCTGAAAATCAAAGTGACGACTGACTGAAAAAGGTGGAGGGAAACTTCTATGACAGAGGCATCAAAAACACGTCCCACATATGACAAAATGTATTGAACCTAATGGTGATTATGTGGAAAAATAATGTGATACCTTTGCTACAATCCACATATCCACATACATATTCCGGAATAAAAGGTGACTGGGGCTATAAGACGACCCCCCCAAACTTTTCAAGATAAAATATAGTTAGGGATATACTCAGCGTTTAAGACTAACCCCCCTCTTCCAAGACTATGCCCCCGCCACTTTCCATTCAAAGACCTCCTCTCCCTTGCCGCTTACTTTCTTTGAAGGCCACTTGGCTTGCTTAGGCCCAAGAAAGGGCCTCCGGACGCTGACTCCTAGCAGTGCTGGGGGACTGCATGCCTTGGATGTGCTCCCAGAGGCATGCTGGGAGCAGTACTTCTGTGACCCCTACTGCTCCCAGCATGCCTCGGAAAGCACATCCAAGGCATGCCATCACCCAGCACTGTTAGGAGTTGGCATCCAGAGGCATTTCCTTGGGTCTAGGCAAGCCTTCGGAAGAGGTAAGCAGCGAGGGCAGAGGAGGTCCTTGAATGGATAGCGTCGGGGGCCAATGGAAAAGCCCAGCGGGCCATCACCCCCAGTCAGTCTCCTTGGTAATGCGGCCTGCCACTCCTCCTCCCCTCATGCCCTCCCTGCCTCCACCCTCTTCCTCCTCCCTCCTTCCTCAAGCCGCGCCACTAAGGGCAATTTTTTTCTTTAACTTATTATTTTAATTTATACCCGGCATACTAGATGACTCCCAACTTTTAATATTTTCCAGGCTTAAAAAGCTGTCTAGTATGCCGAAATATACGGTAAGTTTTATTAAAATATATTCATTCTTTGTGTATTAAAAAATCTTGTAGCTTTATTTATTTATTTAAAATTTTTGTACCCCGACTCAGACCGGCTTACAGCAAAAATTCAATGCTATACAATTTTAAAACCTGTTACAACATTATTAAAAAATTAAACACAAATAAATACATTGCCATTTAAAACAAATTCAACTCAATCTGTAAATGTGGTCTCTCCATTCATACTATAATCAATCACAGCCTATTCTGAGAAAGCTTCGTTCCACATCCAAGTCTTCACCTGCCTCCTGAAGGACAGCAGGGAGGGGGCAGAATTTTTTTAAATTCAACAAATATTAAAGACATTATAGTACATTACATTAGTATAGATTACATTTTTCCTCTCCCTCCCTTCCTCCTTCTCCCCCCTTCCTCAACCACAGTATATTGCTACTAATCTTGCAGATCCAGTCACTGGTAAAGCCTTTGTGTGTTTTTGTATGATGTGAACGTTGTCTCCTCCATTTTTCACCCAGTTGAAATAGATCTTCCATCTATCTGTAATGTCCTTTTGTTTGTCTGTACTTGTTGCTTGATTAGTCATAATTCCCGTAATATCTAATAACACTTGATCATACATATAATCATTCTGATTACTTCATGTCCATTTCGTTTTGTCTTTCCATTCTCTAGCAATCGCCGCATGGGCTGCTCTTATTGTTACCTTAACTTGGATGATCAAACACACCCCATAGTAGCAAATCATTATTAATTTGAATTTTTATCTGGAATATCTCTTGTATTTTTCCTTGTATCATTTGCCAGAAATTTTTTATTTCAAAACACTCCCACCACATATGTGAATAAGTACCGTTTTATTTATTACAGTGCCAACACCTAGAATTATTTCCTTTTACCATATAAGCCAGTTGCTCAGGAGTTCTGTACCATCTTAATAAAATCTCTTTTTCTAACTCGTTATATTTTTCTATTTTTCTATTATTCATATTCCTAATTATTTCCTCTACTTCATGTGTCTGTAATGATTTAATTCCATTCCATTTGTTACATATTGCTCTAATCATGAACTCTTTATCTTCCACCATTAAATTCTATATTTTGCCACTGTTCCTTTACTTGTTTTTTCTCTTGCATTTAGTAATTTATCTACCTTTAGTTCTTCAGTGGGCTGTGCACCTTCTTTTTTAACTTTTTCCCAAATTGTTCTTAATTTTAACCAATTTTCTTTCCCCCCTTTTTCCAAAAACTCTGGCCAATTTAAAATCTTTCCATCTTGTTTCCACATATCCTTTACTCTTCTTAATCCCTTTTCTTTTAAGTTATTTGCGAACCTTTTGGGAAGTTGGGAGGGGGCAGATCTAACATCACTTGGGAGAGAGTTCCACAGCTGAGGGGCCACCACAGAGAAGGCCCTGTCCCTCATCCCCACCAGACGCGCTTGCGAAGATGGTGGGACCGAGAGCAGGGCCTCTGCGGAGGATCTTAATGTACTTGATGGTTCATAGGGGAGAATCCATTCAGACATGTAAACAGGGCCGGAACCGTATAGGGTTTTGTAGGTTAAAACTAGCACTTTGAATTGTGCTCGGAAGATAATTGGCAGCCAGTGGAGTTGGTGCAGCAGGGGGGTTGTATGCTCCCTGTACCCAACTCCTGCTAATAGTCTGGCTGCCGAGCGTTGGACTAATTGCAGCTTCCAAGCAGTCTTCAGAGGCAACCCCACGTAGAGAGTGTTACAGCCTTACTTTCTGGATAACCCTCATAGCTTACACATGTTTCACCTGCACTTCTGATAGTTTTGTTGCCTAGACCTGTCATTGGATGAAGAGTTCTACTACATTACTTCATATTTTTCCTTTCATATCAGACTGACTTGCTTTAGTCAGAGGCTAAAGACATCATTTCACCAAATGACTCAAATAGTACTCTCTGGAGAAAGTACAACAGCATTGTACCTAGGAGAAGAAAGCAAATGTCCTTATGTCCAAACTGAACTGTGGGCGAGATTTTATTAAGAGTGTAGCTCTTCCCACTGGAATTTAGCCAGGACACTAGGGGTAATGCTTGGTTTCACAAGAATCATCAGCAGATCCAAGATTGCTTTACATCTTAATTAGTCTGAAAGGAGCCAAGCCCAACACATTCAGTTAAATGCTTTCACAGAGCACTGTCAGCTCCTTGCTGGCACATGGAGGAAGAGCCACCTGCTGAACCATGTGTTCCATTTCCTGTAGAATTTTTTCAGCACATGACAGCAAAACTTAGTCCCAGATATCTTTAGGAATACGATAGCATGAGAGCTGTGCCTAACCATCTGCAAGGAATAAATCCTTGTTATTGTTCAAGCACTGTGTGACATGAATAAACATTTGCAATGTTCCGCCCTTCCTTGCCAGCTGTACTTTATATTTGTGACTATGGCAGTCTTGGTTGTGGGCATTTCCAAGGGGAAAAAGTATTTTACTAGACAGTACCACCTAAAAGCCCACTTCTTAATGAGTAGAGTGTTCCAATTTGTAGTAGCAGAGTCATATGTTGGATTTTCTTGTGCAAATTAAAGTTTCCTCCCTTTTGGAAGCAATTTATGCTCTGACAGTAAAGCACTTTCTGATTAAGTCTATGGAAGAAACTTTCAGTTTCTGTAGAAAATTACTTGCTTAAAGACCTAAACTCTCATTTTAAGAACAGAAGCAAGTACTTCTTTTTAACTGCTACTTACAACACTACTCTAACTAGTAGCACTTTCTTTGATTGTCAGTAGTTGTGATTTCAGTTGGAAGTTGTATCTCTAACAACAAAACCTTGACTGATAAGTAAAGAGTCCATCTGCTTCCTAGCACTCTTTCTATCCTTTTTCTTCACTCCAGTTTAATCAATACTTGACTAGTTCATAAATCAGACTAGCATCTGTTTTTATTTTATTTTTATCAAAATTTATTTCTATCATTGCAAGAGTTAATACTTTAATAAGGGAACTTAACTGGGAACATTAGGAAGTTAGTTAGAGACATTCTGCAGGCGCTTTTTCCCTTGTCAGTGACAAGGTAAGGTAATCCTATACACAGGCTGCTATTGTGAGATGAGAAACTGGCCTCCTTCACTGCCAGAGACCAGATGCACCTCTCTCTATCCTAATCTGTAAACGACTTAAAGGAGTCTTATCTCGGGGCTCTTCTGCTTCATTTCATGCTTGATTTACTTTAATTTGTCTGATAGGGCACAAGGATTTGGAGACGGCCCATCTTTCTGCAGAAAACGTTCAGATTTTTTTCCCACTTGGCATTGTTGTCTTGGGGATTTTTTTTTTACTTTAAAAAAATATATGGAAGAAATCTTGCTCCAGTGCAGCAAGCTGCTTGAGTGTGTTTAGATTTAAGCTACCCCAGCAGAAAAGAGTTTGTGAAGTGGTATGATTGTGTGATGTGGGCCACATTTACATTGAAATCACATTTTACGATATATCAGGACTCCTGAAGGGAACGGTGCAGTGGAGCGCTTGTGCCCACAAGATACTTTGAAAAGCACTATATATAGCAGCAACAATTGATACGAGATTTTACAGGAGTCTTTATAAATATGTAAATGGGTGTTATCTGATTGGGCTCTTTGGCTACACATCTGTACCTCAAAGGAAGTGGAGCTGTGAGAGCTACTAGAAAACAGTAGTTTGCATTCTAAACGTGTCTGAGAAATAGAAATGTCTCACAGGTTGACAGCAGGTCAGGATGGGGGGTGGTTTGCATACTTTGGAGGTAAGCGTCTTTGATGTGAAAGCGATCTCTTACTCTGAACAGAGCAGGTAGAATTACCATTAACAATTTTCATTTGTTTCCTTTTCTTCCTTTTCTCATTCTTTAGCTTGACCTACTTCGGCAGTCATTGACCTTTACAATTCTATGCTATTTCTTTAAATTGCCTATACAGTATGGCAGTGGGAAGGTGGAAAGATAGTGGACTATATATCTATATCTATAATCTTTTAGTGCACCAAGGGAGAGCAAATAAAGTCTTTGGCACATTGATCCCTTGATTGGCTATTTCCTAAATGAAAATTGAGATACTATTAAAGCACTAATAATGTTACATCTTAATAGTTGAGAAGTCAATAAATGGCTCCCATGTGTTTCATTAAAGTTCTTAATGAAGCTATTTTTGATAGCTGAACTTTACATTATCAGCTGCTTTTTCCAGATACTTTCAGAGGGAAGTCAGCCTGCACTGTAGTCTGAATATGTTTTTATTGTTTCATTCTACTAACTGCATATTTATTGGCAAATGTATGTATTACCATAAAACGCAGCAGTAGTGATTTTGTGCAAGGGCTGTCAAACACAGAAAAAGAAAGATAATTATGTTTATATAAATTTCCAGTGCTAGCTCCAATACATAAATAGAAAAACATTTTGTTTATATTCAACCCACATTAATTTCCTTATGTAATTGCTTATTGAAATGAAATATATCAACACTTATGTCAGAACTATGCCATGGCAGTATTTTAGGTCTGGGTGGACAATAGGACTTTTTTGACTTGAAAAATAAATAGTATTTTCTTAAGCATCTTTCTTCAGATGCTCCAGAATCTTTTGTACATCCTGATGTACAGTAGTCTCCTTATCCAACATAAATGGGCCAGCAGAACGTTGGATAAGCAAAAATGTTGGATAATAAGGGGGGGATTAAGGAAAAGCCTATTAAACATCAAATTATGTTATGAGGTTATAAATTAAGCACCAAAACATCATGTTTTACAACAAATTGACCAAAAAAGTAGTTCAATCCATGGTAATGTTATGTAGTAATTAGAATTTAGCACCAACACATTGCAATGTATTGAAACAGCTGTGGATTTGGGTGGGAGGCAGACTGTTGGATGAGCGAAGGTTGGATAAGTGAGCCTCTACTGTAATAACTCAGTTGTATATAATTCCTGCAAATCTACCTTTTTGATTGATCTAAAACAAATTCAGTACTTCTCCTCCATAAAAAAATGAAAATGACCTTTTCTTAATGCTTTCTGTACAATTTTGACTTTTGCACCATATTAGAGAAGATGTGAAAAGCCATTTGAAATTTTGTGGAATACAAACCATGAAGTTGCATACTTCTGCCTATTTTCAAGTGTCTGTTTCCCGTAAGTAACAAATGCATGAACATGAAAGTAAAGCGAAGAGCTGGTCCAGACAATAACCCACATAACCAGCCATATGACTTGATCAATGTTCAATCTGCTTAGGCTGAAGAGACCGGTTTCTACATGTGTACTAGTTCTCACATTGTGGCATTTATGACTTCATCACATGAGGTGAAATCAGCATCCTAGCATGCTGGCAGGACACTTCCTCTTCGGAGCCCACTGGGTGCCATCACACAACTTATGGCAACTTCTTGTGGGGCTCTGTGGAGGAAGTGTCCTGACAACGTAGTAGGACACTTTCCTCAGAACACAGGAGACTTGGAGAGAACAATGGGGCCAGCACAGGGAAAAGCCATGAGACAATTTATTTATTTATTGGATTTCTTAGCCGCCACTCCCAGTGGCTCGGGACGGCTTACATCGACAAAAAATCACAACCTACAATAACGTTGAAACACAGATTAAAATGATTCTAGAAAAAGATACAGTTTTTTAAAGGATAGCATATTATTCACAGCTCAAAGGCCTGCCGGAATAAAACAGACTTGCAGGCCTTCCGAAAAGCCAATAGATTGCATAAGGCCGTAATCTCCGGGGGCAGTGCATTCCAGAGGACTGGGGCGATGATGGAAAACACCCTCCTCCACGTTGAGGTTAGATGGTACTGTTTAACATTTGGCACAAGTAAAAGATTTTTCTCTTCAGATCTAAGTGATCTCGTGGGACAGTATGGGGTTAAGCAGTCCCTCAGGTACACTGGCCCCAGACCATACAAGGCCTTAAAAGTCAAAACTAGCACTTTGAAGGTGATCCGGTACTCGATAGGAAGCCAATGCAGTTCCCGCAGGATTGGTGTGAAGTGGCAGCTCGGAGGGATTCCTGTGAGCAACTGAGCTGCGCTGTTCTGCACTAGCTTGAGTTTCCGGGTCATTGACAGAGGCAGGCCAATGTAGAGAGCGTTACAGTAGTCTAACCTTGAGATGACCGTAGCCTCCGAGCCTGACGAAGATGGAAAAACGCCACTCTGCTGATAGCGGAGACCTGAGCCTCCATTGACAGTAGAGGGTCCAGAAGAACTCCAAGGCTCTTTATTAAAGACGACGGGCATAATGCCACGCCGTCCAGGGTCGGAAGCTGGCCATCCCCACCACTCGGACGACCCAGCCAGAGGATCTCTGTCTTTGCTGGATTCACCTTCAACCTACTGGCTTGCAGCCATCCAGTGACGGCCTCAAGGCAGAGATGGAAATTATCGGGTACAGTTTTGGGCCTGCCCTCCATCCCCAGAATGAGCTGGGTGTCATCAGCGTACTGGTGACACTCCAGCCCAAAGCTATGCACCAGCTGAGCAAGTGGTCGCATGTAGATGTTAAATAATAGAGGGGAGAGTATGGCCCCCTGGGGGACCCCGCAGACTAGGGGTGAGCCCTTGGAGACCACCTCGCTCCTCCTCACTTGCTGTGACCGGTCCCGGAGGAAGGAGGACAGCCAGTTCAAGGCTGTCCCCCTCACCCCGGCCCTGGCAAGACAGAGTCAAAAGATTGTAATCGACAGTATCAAAAGCTGCTGTGAGGTCCAATAGCACAAGCAGCGCCGATCCGTCTTGGTCTAGCTGGCAACGTAGCTGGTCTGTGATGGAGGCCAGGACTGTCTCCATCCCACGCCCCAAACAGAAGCTGGACTGGAAGGGGTCTAGCCATGCTGTGTCATCTAGGAAGGTCTGCAACTGCTCCATTGCTGCTCTCTCAACCACCTTACCCAGGAACGATAAATTCGAAACCGTGGTAGGGAAGCATTACTGCAGGCAAGGTGGGGTTTGGGGCATGGGGATTTCCCTGCCGCCCTGCCAATTCACTACGGAGGCTGGAGAATCGCCCCTCAGGACCTCATCAATATGACAATGAAATACAGCAATTTGGGTTCGATAACAATGAGGTCCATATGGAGCAGGCTTAGCTCCTAGATTCAGAAATATTTTTCCTGTTTTTGAGAGGAAAACACTCAGGAGATTTTATTTGAACTGTAGAATGTTTCTGCCAGTTCATATGAAAAGGTCTTCATTTGTGGATGGAAGGAGAGTAGTAAGGGAACTTCTATGGGAGAGATTTCCACTGTCTGGGAGCAGCCACTGAGAAGGCTCTTTCCTATATCCTCACCAATTATATGATGGTGAGATTAAGAGAAAGCCCCATTGTGACTATTGCAACAGGAGATTTGACAATATTACTAATGTAACTGCATAGATGCATTAAAAAATAAGTAAGTACTGTTTGCAGGTGTTTACATAGTATACTTTAGTTGTGTCTGAATGTTCCATTCTGGCTACCAGAACTGCCTTTCAGCATTTGGCTAGTATGGATCTTGGTTCTTGGTTGTTTATATTCATTCGGTCATTCCTTCAGTTAGTCTGGATAACCAGTATTTTAAGGGTTTGAGCTTTGATATTGTCTTCTATTTACTTAAATGTCACAGACAACTCTAGGTAACTGCTATGACTACATATTTATGCAAATAGATAAAATCTGCATGTGGAAAAAATTGGTGTGCTCTTTTTCTTCCATTAGATGAACTCATTGATACTGAAATGCCTCTCATGTTGATTGATATATATTAGTAGCAAAGAGTGCTGTTTTAATTCCTAAAAAGATTTGACATTTAAACTTTGCATTTTATTTAAACAAAGACACCATAACAAAATTATTTTTTCCATAGCACTCAGCGTCAGCATCATGCAGTTGAAAGTTAGATGCTGAATAACAGGTCCCCTTAAATAGGAATAATATTCCATTGAAGATGACTTTTCAAGGCTCTTCCTAAATCCCAGCTTCTGACTTTTCTTATATTTATGGTTTCACGAAAATGTTCAGGTAGAGAAATACCTGCACTCATAAATCATTGCAGATAAATGCAGTTCAGACACACTCTGTCCAAGTTGATAATGAATATCTGATCAAAAAAAGGATGTCTTTCCCTGCTCCCCCTTCTCAAAGTTCTTCAGAAGGTGGCAGGACAGTTAAACAAACCATATAAAGCCTTTTTTTTGTTTCCAATCTTATAGTCACTATCAATTTGATTAGTTGGTACCTTAAATACAGAAGTGGGTATTAGAACAAAAAACAAAGAAGCTTTGTTTCTCTAACCATCCAGATCACTTTCAATGAATTTGATGAGTTCCGCTTTTATGTATAATACGTTTCTTGAAGTTTTACTTTTCTTACTGCAAATAAAATGAAAGAGATTATTCATGAACTTATGGAAGTATAACTGGAAAATGAATATTAATGCATTTGTTTAAAAATTATGTCTAAAAAGTTCTGCATAAGCATATATATCTATCACTTTAATTTTAGGTAATATGAATTTCAATTGTTATTGGTCATTTTTTCTGTATTGGTCTATTCACAGTTTGTAGGCCTCTTGATCTAGAGCAGCATTGATCTGATTAGTTGAAAAATGTGATGACCCAAGGCTGAAGTGTATTTATTATTATAGATCTACTTCTGCATTTACTGTATATTTTTGACATCCATAATTTATAATATATTCTCTGAGCATGGCTTCTTGGATTTAAGAATGTGGACACACACTTAAACTGATTCAGTGCCATCTAATAATTCACCTACCTTGCATGAATTCTCAAGAGCTATCTAAGCTGATTTTCCATTGTCAAGCGAAAGCTGAGTGCAGAATTTGTCCTTCTGTAAATGCTTTCTTAATGCTACCAAATCACATTGCATTTGATTTGCTAAAATTAGTTTTAACGATGGTAATGGTTTTTGATACAATGCTTACAAATACCACTGATTTTGTCCTCTAAAGGCCCAAACGTCTATAGTTTTACACATCTTTCATGCATGAAAAATTGAAAGTGCGCGCGTTGATTTGCTGGAAATGAGTCATGCACTGAAATCATGCCATTTCCTTTGTATTCTTATAACCACATAACTAGTATGCACTGAGATGAAAAAGTAGGTGGAGCTGACCTTAAAGAGGTGTTCAAAATTGTTGAAAGCTCTTTGAAAAATTATTATTACGAAAGGGGGAAATGAGAAAAACATAGGAAAACACAAGCCTGCATCGAAAACTGCTTCTGTCAGAGATAGATACTGCAGTATCTCTGAAACATTTTAATAATGCAGAATATTCAGGTCAGTTCTAAAATAGGGCCACATTCAGTTTAGTGGCAATTGGTTTCTGGGATTTTTCATGTATCCCATAAAGCTCAGACATTTTTTACATGAATGCCTGGTAAATTTAATCTTATCTTTGAATTTTGATTGGTCAGTGACCATCTAAAGAAATAATCATATTTTTTTAAAAAAAGAAATGCATTTATAATTACAGTATGTGCAAATTTTGAGGCACGGGAGGCATAGAAATACTTGGGTATGGGCCATGCTCTCGGCCCCACCCACACACCCTCTCCCCGCAAGCACGGCTGGTGGAAACGAGAGAAAGGTCTTTTTCCATGGTTGCCCCCAACCTCTGGAACTCCCTCCCTAAAGAAATAAAGATGCCCCCCCTCTTCTCCTTTAAAAAACAACTGAAGACCTACTTCTCACTAGCGTATGGAGAGGAGGAGGAGTAGATGGTTGAGAGATCACTGCTGGGCCTCTGGTTGAGAACTTTTTGTATTTGGGCTTTCCTGGTTCGTGCCAGCCCAGTGACCTCATTTGATCACATAACCAACCCATACCATTTCGTGAACCCTTGCTCGCTGTTGTACACTAATGTGGGTGTTTTGTTTAGATTTATAGAATTTTGTCTGATTACGTGTAGTTCAATTTATTAATGTCAGATTTAATTTACTAATGCTAGGTCTTAAATTGATGTTAGATTTTAATGTTACTTTTATATGTGGGGGTTTTCTGGGATTTTATGTTAATATCATGTGTTTTATGTAGGCATTAAATGTTTGCCATTGTTATGCTGGAATCTGCCCTGAGTCCCCTCAGGGAAGTAGGGCAGAATACAAATGTTGTTGTTGTTGTTGTTATGGTAGAGTTTTGGAACAAGCGATCTATGGCCTAGGCACAACAAGGGAATCTACGACATTTAGTTTATTTTCTGTTATTGGAAAAATGCATTCAATGCATTCAACTGGGGAAGAGGGTCCATAGATTCAATTAGATTTTTCAAAGAATTCTGTAAGACCAAAGGGTTAAGGACCACTCACTACTGCAAAATCACACCGAGGCTGTGACTACATGGTCAAAATAAAGTAAAGTTATGCTCAGAGGCTTCCTAATGATGTTCCATTTCTGGTGAGGCCACATTGGATGCTAAACCACATAACTAGAACTGTAACATCATCAGCAAGCCTCTGGGAGAAGGCTGTTTGCTGACAATAAGACAGCGGCAGGGGCCCTGATGCTTCGTCAAACTAGCTGACCAAAGGGCTCTCATGGCTGCATCATTAAATAATGTTTTCTAGTGAGGTTGTAGACATCGCATAAATATACTCTTATTTTTTTAAGCAACAGTGTTTCTTTCACTCACTTCCCATGCCACTCCTTTTTAAACCTTTGGATTGAGACACTTGCACCTGCCATTTATAGTTGCAAAAAATGATTTGAAAGTGGTGAATTTGAAAGTAGCTATTGAAACAATTGATATGTTTCTGGTCATTCCTCAGACTGGATTAGGATGGGGATAAATTGATAATTTATACATTGTATTGATAAAATGTTCATTATTTGGCATATTATTTTGCTTAGAGTTTGGCAGGGATATCACAGGTATTAGGTTGGGGAATAAACAATGTGGTGCTGCATCAGGAAATTGACTGAAATAAGGACTGTTCTTTATTCTAAGTGTCTAGAAATGCTTTATTATTAGGGTTGGAGCCATGAGTGAATAGCCATAAGCACATCCTAGACTGTGCTTTGTCAGATATCAAAATGATTTTTGGAAAAGCAAATGGCAGACAACTCTATAAGTCAATAGGCAATAGAATGACAACCTTAATCAAAGATGAAACAATATCATTGTTCCTTTTTGATATGATATCCAGTTGCTCTCATATTTTCAGTGCCATCAATCTTCATAGTTGCTTGATAACAATCTTTTTTCTGTGTTGGAGATGCAGCCATAGAATAATATTAGCTACGGTATCATTTTAAAAGAAAGTTTCAATCTTATCTTTGCAATTATGATCCAGAAGTGTAGCATCAGCAACTTCCTAAACATAGCATGCAGTACTTACATGAGTTAATTGCACAGTAAGGAGATAATACAGTAGCGTTAACACGATTTACTATGTAATTACCATTGCTTCCAATGAAATTATTGTATAGCCACCACCTAGTATCTTATGTTATTTTGTGATAACTGTAAAGTGATTACTGTGATTACTATTTTTGAGAGAATGCATTGATCTCTGCCCCAGGTTTACTGGGCAAATTTCTTCAAAACATAAATGTAAATTTACCCTCCTTCTTAGGAAGAAATTGTTGTCTTCCCATTTAAAACATATACCTCACACTTCATTTTTGGGAGGGAAATTCTGCCAAGTTCAGGTATTGTGTATTCAGCAATGGCCAATCATGTTTTTTGTAATGTTCTAATTTGTCTTAAGATATTCCATTGGGTCATCCAGTTTATGTGTCACATTTTATTATAGCTTGGCATGTCCCACCCCAAATAAAATTTATCTGAAACCTATAAAACACAACGAATACTTTCATGAAATAATTCAGTATTATACAAATAGTCTCCAGATACAGCCATTTATATTTTTCCTTTTTTTCCCTCCTCCTTCCTCTATTGTATTTTTCTCTTTATGAGTTAGTCTTGGGCCCTGGTCCTTTGAGCTGCTATTACAACAGTGGAATTCTGCTCCCATTGTTGTGTCATTGGATCATGGCAAAGATTTACCTCAAGCTGCCACCAGTAATTAAATACAGCAATTTTGGAATGTATATGGATGTTTTATGAGAGGTTACCATATATTCTTGTGTATAAGTTGAGGCAGGTTTGGGGGGGGGGGATGTCAGAATTACTGATTTGGATATAACCCATGAATATGTTTGGAGTAAAACTTTGGCGTTCACTATAAGGTTCATTTTGCAGAGAGGTAAAAGTGCCAGGACCTCTTTGGGGCCAGCTTGCTGGCTACCACCATTATCTTACCCAGCCAGTGCAAAAAGCCACCAGAGGTAGTAAAAGGGGTCAGTGCTTCCTTTAGGTTCTTCACAAATGATCAACATTCTCAGAGGGAGAGCTTAATCTGCCCATGAAGAACCTTAAATAAGCCCCAACTCCAAGACAGGCTAAGGTGATACCACTATCTGTTTCCACTAAGATCACCATAAGTGAAAAATTACTTGAAGGCATACAACAACAACAAAAATGTGATAAAAGTGCTTAAAGATTATTTTGGGACAGGAGTGTGTGCTTGGTGTCCTGGACAAATCTTACTCAGAGATGAAGAGGGCAAAATAGACAGTAGTTTTAAGGAGTGAGCTAGATATCAAGAAGAAGGGGGGGAATCAAAACAGAAGAAAAACAAAAAGTAGGTCTGAGGGACAAATCAGAATCCAGAACTGAAAAACAACCAACATTCAAGTGATGAAATACAGCTCAAGATTTTTTTTAATTGAAGATCTAGCTGCTCATATGGTACTGTAAAAATTGTTAGGTATTTTAACTAAGGCCCCATTTACATTGCCATATAAAATCCAGATTATCTGTTTTGAACTGGTTTATATGGCAGTGTAGACTCATATAGTAAAGGTAAAAGTTTTCCCTGACATTAAATCGAGTTGTGTCCAACTCTGGGTGTGTGTGTTCATCTCCATTTCTAAGCCGAAGAGCTGGCGCCATCTGTAGACATCTCCAAGGTCATGTAGCCAGCATGCCTGCATGGAGTGCAGTTACCTTCCTGCTGAAGCGGTACCTATTGATCTACTCACATTTGCATGTTTTCAAACTGCTATGTTGGCAGAAGCTGGGCCTAACAGTGGGAGCTCATGCTGCTCCCCAAGTTTGAACCTGCGACCATTCAATCAGCAAGTTCAGCAGCTCAGCAGGTTAACCCACTGTGCCTGGATTATCTGATTTGATAATCTGGATTATATGGCAGTGTAGAAGGGGCCTTAGAGAATCTAGTGGGTGAATTTTGTCCAGGACTTGAAGGATCTTTACTAGGAAGTTTCTACCTACAGTTCACTCATTACATGAATCATGGGTGTATTCTACAGCATTCCCAGCTGCTCATATAGGGTATTCGATTAATGCCAGTTTCAATGGAACAGATAAACTGGGACAATATGAAATGCATTCTGGCTTCAGATGAGCGTGGTTACAAAAGCCATATGTAGGCAACATTAGGCATCTCACATCCAACTATGCATCACAATCCAGGTGCCATGCCTGAGTCTACCCTGTATGGGAAATCAAAAACCTGACATGTTATCTGTATTTAGAAACTACTTCAGCATCCATATTACACTTGCTCGATCAAGGTGTTCTTGTGGTCTATTTGTAGCATCACCAAAAGAGCCAAACATACAGCTTTATTCATATCAGTGATATCTGGGTTGCCATATTAGCAATCTCTCTGCCTTTCCCTCTGTATATACATGTACAATTCAAACCCCACATAGGGATCCTTCCCCTCATGAATATTCTTTATGTATGGAAGGGGTTCAGAAGTTCTTTATTGCCATGCAGAGAAAATAACTATTCTTCCTCTCAGTGAAATAACGATTTTGTCAGATACTTCATATCTTGCTCTGTAACATGTTTCAGCTCAGTGCTATTTATGCTAGGCCCTTGACTGTTGACAGAAATGTGAGAAGATATGTCTTTCCCCCCAGTGCAGGTTCTCACAGCATTAGGGATATTGCTGACAGAACCCTAGGAAATTCTTCAGCAGGAAGTTGTTACCCAAGCAAGGGAGAAAACCCCAATTTCTTTCTGCTGAAATTTTCAATGTTTAACTCACATGCCTTCCATATTAATGGCCTCTCTCTTCTACAGCTCATTGTCAGAGAATATATTACATATATGCCTATATGTAGGTTGGCTTGAGTCCCCTCCAGAGTTGAGAAAGATGGGGTATACATAGGGCAAATAAATAAGTAAGTAAATTTTGTTTGCAGACGATCCCAATTTCAATCCCTAGCATCTCTTGTTTAAGATAATCCAGATATCAGGAGTAAAAAAGATCTATGCCATACCCTTGCTAAATTGCTCCAGACACTGGACTAAATGGTATGATGCTCTGATTTATTATGAAGCAGTTCTGGATGTTCTGGGTACAGTAATGAAAATGCGGTTATTGTCTGTTGGACTGTGAAAAAGGGAGCAGCTATTCCCGTGCTACAGGGCGGAAGAAAAGTTGATAAGAAAGGACATGTATGTGATTGTGGGAGAAGAACCCAAAATTGAGTGTTAGTTGCTCCTAAATTGAGATCTGTTCCAAATAGTTTGGAAAGCTACAGCAAAAAAACCCCTAGGTTGAAAATGCTACTGTTTAAGTCAGTGAATGGGAAAACACTGTCATGTCAGTGAATGGGAAAACAACTGTACAGGCAGTCCCCAAGATACAGTAGGTTCTGTAGGTTTGTTCTTAAGTTAGTACAGAATGTGGCGGCCAGACTCCTCATGGGAACCCCTGTGAGGAACGATATAACACCTGTTCTATACTGACTGCACTGGCTTCTGGTCGGGTTCCGCATTACTCACAAGGTGCTGGCTCTAACCTTTAAGGCCTTGCATGGTCAAGGGCCGGCATACCTACAGGAACGCCTCTCTCCATGTCAACCCTTGAGATCGCCTTGATCAGACTATCAGAATCTGTTACAGGTCCCAGGCCCTAAAGATGCCCATTTGACATCAACCCGGCATAGAGCTTTTTCGGTGATCGCCCCATCACTTTGGAATGCCCTCCCTCCTTACATCAGAGCCACCCGTGATCTAAAATGGCTTGTAAAATGTGGCTGTTTGAGAGGGCGTTCGGCTGAGAACTGTTAGACTGTCAATTGTTTATAGATGTTTTTAGATGCTAATTGTTTTTAGATGTTTCAGGTATGTAGCTGTGTGTTTTAACTGTAAATCACCCAGAGCCATCTGGGATGGATGATTAATAAATCCCTAAATAAATAAATAAATATTTGTTTGTAAGTTGAAATAGGCAGATTTTTTAAAGTGTAAACTTTGGATAAACATAGGGAAGGGTTAACACCCCGGTTTGCTCTCTGTGCCCCTGTTTAGAAGATTTCACCTCATTTTTTGTCCCTGTGATAACTGGATTTTGAAAATTTGACTTGTTGTGAAGGCAAGGATTAGTGATAAAGCTTCAGTGGGGACATCTCTTCCCCATTATAACTCTTTCAGGGGTGAATTTCCCTTCTGAGGGGTAGATACCTCGCTTCCTGTTGTCCGATCCCCATTTGTAACTATGAGTACATGGTAAGTTGGATGTTTGTAACGGGGAGGGGGAGGGGGTTTCCTGTATTTACGCTTTGAACTTGGATGAGCAGGCCAAACTGGTTTCTATCACAGAGACCTGGTTGGACATGGCTGGGGAAATTGATTTCCCACTAGGATCCTATGTGCTGCAGCAGGCAAGTTCTGGGGAAAGGGGTGTATATTTGTAATGGTCTATCATGAATCCATCCCTCTGATCATGTATCTTATCACACAGTCTACTTGAATGTGTGTGTATTTAAAGTTAACACAAAATAGGGTGCACCTTCCACACTTCTGGTTGACAGCT
Organism: Anolis apletophallus; assembly: GCA_030556195.1. Classification (NCBI taxonomy): domain Eukaryota; kingdom Metazoa; phylum Chordata; class Lepidosauria; order Squamata; family Anolidae; genus Anolis; species Anolis apletophallus. The sequence goes on from JARBWK010000007.1 coordinate 120,110,721, forward strand.
TCCCTTTATGAGATAACCAAGATGTATCAGAATTAGTGCAGGTGGGGTTTTTTTTGTTGCTTTTGGTGCTGAGGAACCTCAACATGCATGCTGACAATACCCTTTCAGGAACAGTTCATTTCTTTCCCAAGTGGTATCTGGCTGTTCTAATACTGCTGGGCACATTCTGGTCCTTGTCTTGTAAGCTAGATGGGATGATAGTTTTCTTGGATCTGAGGAAATCAGTCCATTGTTATGAACAGATCATTGCCTTGTCAGTTTTAGACTCACTGGGACTCATAAGCTCTGCAGGGGTCAGGGCCGTAGCCAGGATATTGATTCGGGGGGGGTGGGGGGCATAGACTGGGTGGAAGAAGGTCTACCCAAGCAAACATATTTTATTGTTATCCCAATAACCCCATTAATGTGGGATATAATGAGCATGGTGATCAGATCATGATATGAATAAACATAACAGTTTAAATAATGTACCAGTAAGGCCTTTTTGCGGACCAACCTGAGAATTTCGGGAGGGGGGCTGAAGCCCCCTTAGCCCCCCCCCCTTGGCTACATGCCTGGCAGGGGTGGAGGATCAATGAACTCAGATTGACTACTGATAAGCCTTGCAGAATTTCCTGTACTCTCTGCATGTGATTCTGACAAAGTCCTGGATGATTTCTAGAATGAGGAATTGGCCAGAGTGGTGAACACAACAGCTCCTGTAGGTTTTCTCTTAGAGAACAGAGCTGAACTGCCTCTTGGTTCTCTAGGGATCTGGTGGCAGTAAAATGTACGAGATGGTGACAAGAACAATATTGGTAGAAAATCTGGAGTGAAACTGAGTGAACATTGGAAGCCTACTAGAAGACCTTGGAGAGCTGAGAGCCATTACATATATGCTACATCCTTGTCATTCCTGGTTTTTCAAAGAGGCTAGAGCAATGGTTCTCAACCTGTGTGCCCCCAGATGTTTTGGCCTTCAACTCCCAGAAATTCTAACAGCTGGTAAACTGGTTGGGATTTTTGCGAGTTGTAGGCCAAAACACCTTGGGACCCACGGGTTGAGAACCACTGCTCTAGCCTCTTTGAAAAACCAGGAATAACAAGGATGTAGCATATATGTAAACAACATTACCCAAGGAGATCTTCTGCTGTGCTTTCTGCTACCGTACTTGCCTATCTCAGATTGGCCTTTTTAGTCATCAACGTGCTTGTAAAAAGCGTGGGATCAGTCCTTCCTGAATCTTCGTTCGCGAAGTAATGCCGAGAGAGAGCATATATGTAGTGGCTCTCAGTTCTCCAAGGGTCCAATCCACATCCTCAAGCTTTAAGAACATAAGAACATAAGAAGAGCCATGCTGAATCGGGCCTCAGCCCATCTAGTCCAGCATTCTGTGTCACACAGTGGCCCACTAGTTGTACACAGGGATCTCTAGCAGAAAGGAGGGCAAAACCCTCACCTGCTCCCGACCCCCACAACCAGTACCCGGGAAAAGCCTGCCTGCCTCCTTCAACACAGAGGTGGCACTTGGATGTCCATTTCAGTAACTACTGATTCCCTTGGTATCCATGAATCTGTCTAATCCTGCCTTGAAGCTGTCCAGGCTGACAGCTGTCACAACCTCCTCTGGAAGTGAGTTCCATAACCCAATGACCCTCTGGGTGAAGAAATATTTCCCTTTATTAGTCTTAACTTTCCTACCTTGGAGCTTTAGGGAGTGCCCCCTAGTCCTAGTGTTGTGTGACAGAGAAAATATTTTTTCTTTATTCACCTTTTCTATCCCATGCATGATTTTATACACTTCGATCAAGTCACCTCTAAACGCCGTCTTTCAAGGCTGAAGAGACCAAGGCGTTGCAACCTGATTTCATAAGGGAGCTGCTCCATCCCTTGGATCATTTTTGTTGCCCTTCTTTGTACCTTTTCCAGTTCTGTTATATCCTTCTTGAGGTGCGGTGACCAGAATTGTACACAGTACTCCAGATGTGGCCTCACCATAGATTTGTAGAGAGGCAATACAACATTTGCCGACCTATTTTCGATTCCCTTCCTGATCATGCCAAGCATAGAATTTGCTTTGTTCACTGCTGCAGCGCACTGGGTTGACATCTTCATTGAGCTGTCCACCAAAACCCCAAGATCCCTTTCCTGGTTTGTCTCAGAAAGCTTTGATCCCATCAGTTGATAAGTGTATTTGGGGTTCTTTGCCCGATGTGCATGACTTTACACTTGTTTAGGTTAAAATGCATTTGCCACTTTGTTGCCCATTCACTCAATTTTGAGAGATCTTTCTGGAGCTCTTTACAGTCAGTTTCATTTTTAACTACCCTGAACAGTTTAGTGTAATCTGCAAACTTTGCTACCTCACAATTTACTTCTACATCCAGATCATTTATGAATAAATTAAAAAGTAACGGTCCTAAAACTGAACCTTGGGGTATGCCACTTCTCACCTCTTTCCATCCAGAGAAGTGTCCATTTATTACCACCCTTTGTTTCCTACAGTTTAGCCAGGTTCCAATCCAGGACAAGACCTGTCCCCTAATTTCATGGCTGAAGAGCTTATTTAGGAGCCTTTGGTGAGGGACTTTGTCAAAAGCCTTTTGAAAGTCAAGGTAAACAATATCGACTGGGTCCCCTTTATCTATGTGTTTATTTACACCCTCAAATAATTCTATCAAGTTAGTAAGACATGATTTGCCTTTGCAGAAACCATGTTGATTTTCCTTCAGCAAGGCCTGTTCTTCTATGTGCTTAGTAATTTTTCTTTAATAATGGTTTCCATCACTTTGCCTGAAACTGAGGTTAGACTAACTGGCCTGTAATTTCCTGGATCACCCCTGGATCCTTTCTTGAAGATCGGAGTTACATTTGCCTCCCTCCAGTCCTTGGGTACAGTGCCTGATCTTAGAGAAAGGTTATATATTTTGGCTAGAATTTTCAATTTCACACTTGAGTTCCTTAAAACTCTGGGGTGGATGCCATCTGGCCCTGGTGATTTGTTGACATTTAGTTTAGTAAGGCATGTGAGAACATCTTCCTTGTTTATCTCTATCTGGTTTAATTCATTTAATTCCCTCCCTGAAAAAACTGACTCAGCTGCAGGCATATGTTGTCTGTCCTCCTGTGTGAAAACGGAGGCAAAGAAGTCCTTTAGCCGCTCAGCAATCTCCTTGTCTTAACTTATTGTCCCTTTCTTACCATTTTCGTCAAGTGGCCCAACTGCTTTTCTAGTTGGGTTTCTGCTTCTGATGTACTTAAAGAAGTTTTTGCTATTTTTTTTAATGTTCTTAGCTATATGTGCCTCAAAATCTCTCTTGGCTTTCCTGACGGTTGCTTTGCATTTAGTTTGTCAGAGCTTGTGTTCCTTTCTGTTCTCCTCAGTAGGAAGAGCCTTCCATTTCTTAAATGAGTTTTTCTTCTTTCCAATCACATCTTTTACTTCATTTGTAAGCCATACCGATGTCCTCTTGGACTTTCCTGGCCTCTTTCTTATTTTAGGAATGCATTTTAGTTCTTTTCTTTACCATTGCCCAAGCTGAGGTCAAGTCTTCACCCACAAGATGTGAATTTGCTTCAGAAAGGACCTGAGCACTTTTATCTGCCAAATATTAGCAAATTGTTCACAGTGGGCTATCACAGTGGTCTAGAGGAATCTTTTATGGATCAAAGTGTAAAAAGCCTCTGATGACTGCAAATGCATTGGTGGCAGAGAGGACAAAATACTTTTCTGCTGCCTGCATTGCCATGGAGTAGGCCTTCAAGTAGGCTGTAGCTTGTGTTCAGCCAGTTTAACTCCTTGTTTTCTGCCAATAATACTCTAGTCACCAGCTCACTCATTTCATTGCTACCAGATTCCTAGAACCTCTTCACATGGGCTATATTCTGGTGGTGGCAGCGGGTATTTTCCAGTTCTGCCACACAGCCTGATTGCTCCCATCACACCCTAGAGAAGTACTCCTGGGGCTGTTCCATGACTGAACTGACAGAAAACCCTTGCCACTGTTGAAAAAAGGCCTTATTTTTTGCAATGGTATGAAATTGTGCACATTTTTGTACAAGTTTCTAATTTTTAAAAATCAGTAAATCAGAGGTTTTATGTGTGAAAAGGTTGAGATGTGCAAAAAAAAGTTACATGAGATACTGATGGGAAAACATGATTTGCTGGCACATAAGTGACGGTACTAGAAATCTGGAAGTGTGATGCAAAACCTTACACTAAGAACTGGCAAAAGTAATGTTCTGGAAAATCATGATGAGTAGGTAAGGTAACCTCGATTATTAAAATGTTAAGTACCAGGTGAGAAATTACCAGTTTTAAGGAACACCATAAAAATCTGCACTTTATTGGAAAGTAATCATTCCCATGAGTATATAAGCATAGACTCTATCAATGTATTAAGGTGGTCGGGAGACATTGATATATATATGCTACATAATGGCTGCTTAATTTTTATTTTATTTTTCTTTCTTTTTACTCATGACAACTAATGATTATATTTTGAAGATTATTGTATATTTTAATAATTTATTTAAATAAAATATTTCAAGACTGTTCTACTCTATACAGAATATATATTTTTGTATGGGGTGGATTCAGAGAAAGATACCCTGACTGAAAGAGAACAAATAAATCACCACTTATGTGCAGATTAAACACAGCCTTTCATTAGTTCACAAACGGCACACCAATTTCTTCATTGTATAATCAAGTGTTTAAAAAGAAAAAAAGGAGTGATAGAAATGTATTTATAGAAAATAAGAAGGCAAATATTGTGGTTTTAGCCTAATGTGCTTGATTTAATCATTTTTTGCACATAGATGTTAGTATTTTTTGTAGATTCTCATAGCAACTGACAAAACCAATAGGCATGAGCATGAAGCATCTTTGCATTTATCAGAAAAGAATCTTTGCAGAAAGGGACATTAATCAGGGGCAGCTGCTTGCTCCTCGGCTGAGAAAAGGAGCAAGCCCAAGAGTCCGGCAGCAGATGACGATCTTATCAGATGGGTTGGAGGGGAGAGACCTGTTCCGTAATATCATCAGCTTGCTCTTGCCAAGTCTGGCATTTCAGTTATCGTTTGTATTTATTGTGAAATGTGGGAGGCAGGAGGCTAGTGTAGAATAGGGTGGAGAAGAAATGAGGAGAGCTACACAAACTACACGTAACCGGGGTAAAGTAACAACTCAGTCTGCTAGATCTGTGCAATGTCACAGTATAATTGGGAATCTTTTCTGTCATTTTGAAGTATCTGTGTAAAAGTGGAGCTCAGGTTAACCATCTCTGGAGAAAGAAAAGTAAGAAACTAGTCACTGTAGCACCCACTGTATTCTTCATGTTTATTCTCCATATATTAAGCAAAGCCATAAACAAGCAAAAGTTATATAGAAAGAAGTTCAAATTGGTATGTGAAAATAAGTTTGTTTTTTTTCTCTTCAAGGTAGTAAGTCAAATTATTTGCATGTTCTTGGAAATTTATTTATTTATTTATTATTTTGACTTGTATACCACCCTTCCCAGTAGGCTCAGGGTGGTTCACAAAAGCATAAAACACAATTCCAAAACAGGAATTTAAAACACAATAAAACCGGTTCTACAAAAACAGAGGAGATGGATTAAGCAGCGCCTCTAAAAGTTGAACGGAACATTGAAGGAAATTGAAGGAACATTTACAACTATTGAAAACTGAGTCAGACCATTGGTTTGTTTAGCCTACTAGTGTCATCATATACTGTCTGTCAGTCTCTAGGGCTCAGAAATGAGTCTTTCCCAGCTACCTGGAAATGTCAAGAACTGAACTTGGGACCCTCTGAATGCAAAGCATGTGATCTGCTATTGAATTTGAGCTCTTCCCAAGGTATGGAGTTCTGAGATGTTATTTGAGTCAAAGGAAAAACTAAAACAAGTAATATGTTTCTGTTCATGGTTGAGTAGTTGAAATCTACAGGTAGCACAAGTAAGAATTCAGCAAATAATTTTTCAATATTAGTACTTTTTGTTGAAAAAAATCATATACAGAGTATAATGTTTAGCTTTCTCAGATCCAGTTCCATCCTATCAGTCTGAACACACTCTGTGTCTTCTGATTTAGTAAACAAAGTAGGATGACCAACCACTAGATAACATTTGGATTTCTAAATAGGGATAGGAAAGAATACTATCCAAAACCTATAGAGCCATGCTGTTATTCTTCTGTATGTTTAAATCATTTCTGATTTCTGGTGATTCTATCACCATGACATCATCTGTTAGTTATCAATTGCTTTCCAACATAGTTCCTAGTTAAACTTGACGGTACTGGGTTAGATGTACCAGTGTTCTGACTATAATGAAAGGAGCTTTGCATGTTTGCATGTAATTCACAAGTTCTATGGAAAACCTTCATTTTGTCACAAGTTTCATAATTCTTTCGAACGACTGAATTCCATATTTCTGTTTGTTGACATCTCCCTGCTTTTTGTCTGGAGGAAAGTGAACACTAGATTTCTGGAAGAGAAATATTTCAAATACCAACTTCTATCTTAATTTTTTTTACTGTAAAATGAGTCCTATTGCCATCATCATCATCACCACCATCACCATTATCCTACCATGCTGCCCTCTTACCATTCACACTAGACTGCCTCTTATTCATCATGTATATGTGCTTTATACAATTTACAAAAAACTCTAAATGCTAAGAAACATTCTAATAGAATAAGATAACAGTTTAACATAACACACTAAGGAAGAATTGAAATAAGTCATAGGGTACATCTGTACTATATGATTAATGCCATTTGACTTTACTTGAAATGTCATGGCAGTTATCTGCAGATGAGAAATTTGGCTTTGGATTGACCATTAGAACTACAGCTAAATATGCTAATCAACACTAGACCTGTCCTAAATTTGGCAAGACATGTAATAGTATTTAAACTCAAATAAGATACATTTCCATGCCTTTCCCCCAGAGAAAGAAATAACTTGTAGTTTTGTAAAAAGGGCATTAAATGTGTATTAGTGCTACAGATTTCCAAGCACTTTTCCTGAGTCTCAGGGAGTAGAGTTCTTTGGGGGAAAGAGATGATGTTAAAACAAGTTAAAAAAGATTAAAGCTGTAGTGTAGATTTCCAGCTGATATGTAAGTATAAATTGTGGCCATTATTTTCCTCTCTGTTCAGTTGGGTATAATCATTGAAACTATATCATTCATCAGATAGCAATTCAAAGTGTTAAGAATATTTTGGAAATTGTAGAATAAAGCAAGACCAAAATTTTAATCTAACACACACTAGAACAGGCTACATTTTAGTGTCTGGTGTATTTGTAAATGTGGAAAAGCATAACATTTAATGATACTGTCATCTAGTCATCTTACTTCTAAACACATTTTTTTTAGAACTATGCTTTCTTAAGTTAATGAAAGGTACTACAATAAATTTTTGGACAATATTTTTGCAGTCTTTTCTCTTTTATTATGTTTTAATATTCTTTCTTTAAGAAGAACATTCTCATTTTGTACCAAGTGTAGAGCAGAGCATGCCCAAGAGTTTGTGTCCACTGGCCCTCTTCCTGGTTTCAACCAGAAGTTGAGTCTGGATGCCCAAATGATGTCTAGGAACTTATGGTCCTTAACATGGGGGTAATCCAGGTTAACCCAGTAATACCCCACATTAAGCAAAGTTGGAGAATGCTTTGGAGTTTCTCTAAAATTCCAGAGCAATCCTGCACTTTGGGGTGCATGTGGACATCACAGCCAGCTCTAATCTGAACTGGGTCCGCTGTCTACATAGGCCAATGTCACCATGCCATTTCCCCTTTGCTCAAGCGGTGCAGGGAATAAAGGATGGATTAGGCCCATGCCATTGCCTTGTCATTGTGGTAGATGATCATGGAGTGTCAGAGAGCACCTGGCTGTCATTGTGTGCTACTCTGACTCTATACCTTGGCTGCAAGTATGAGGTTGTGAAGTATCCCGTAGTTCTCTATTTAACCAGTACTTTCACTAGATAGATGTTGTCAGACAGTGTTCAACTCAACTGGGGAGATGTAAATAGCATTCCAGATGCTTTCATCCAGTAAACCTTGTAAAACGTCATACAACAGTAGGTGAAAAATGATAAAATTCCCAGGAGCTGAGCAGCTATGTTTCTTTCAGAACAACAAGTATAGCACTGAGAGAGAAAGGGAGGAGCAACAAGCATGGCACTGAGAAGGGAGGAGCTATTATATCACATCTAGACATGCAGAAAGCCAAGTGGACCAAACTGCAAAGCAAACACAGTATGCATGCTGGGGCATGACAGGTACCTTTGTTGATATCAGCAAAGGTGTCCACAAAACCAAGTAGAAGGAGGGGGCAGAAAATGCATTTTTTATCTTCAGGAAATTTGTAGTGCACACACACACAAACATTTTTATGACCAAAAGAAGCCTTGTATGCACAGACATCCTAAACTACTTACGGTTTTTGAAAACTGCGCTGTGTTCTGATGATGGTCTCACAGCTAGACAGGACAATACTAAATTTATAAATTATTCTCCATGAGAACAAAATTAATAAAGATTTGCATTTCTGTGCATTAGAAGTTTTATAAGCATGTTATTCACTAGTGTTTCAGTATGGAAGGAACAAAGAGAGGAAGGAAGTCAGGAAAGGGAAGGAGCAAGAAAAAGCAAAAGAGGGAGGGAGGCCAGGAGAGAGAGGGCCAGTGTAAAATTTAACAGGGGCCACAATTGGCTCCTGGGCCAGACTTTTTGGCATGCCTGTTGTATGCCATGTAGATCAAAAGTGTGGCTTGGGAGGTAACCAAAAGTGGACTCTTCTTAAATCATTTGTCTATATTTCAGATTTCAATATTAATATCAAAATACGTAGTATGATTTTACATACGATTAGTGCTACCTGTCATATCCATTCACACTTTTGGAAAATACCCAGATTTGTTCTTTTATTCAAATATTCATTTCAAAATAAATGACGTACACAAGCTGATTCTTGGTATGACCTTTTAAGGTGGCACTTGGAAACACTTTTAACAGGTCTCTCGAAATGTTTATTGTCTCCGGATCTTACAACACCACATGCTAAAGTGTCCTCAATTAATTTTTATTTTCAAATAAACAACATTGTCAGCCATATAGAACAAACTCTAAATTTTAAACTTAAAGAAAATTTAGGAAATCACAAAACTGAAGTCAAAAGAGGGAACACTTTATTGTCAAGTCCTTGGTCCATTTCCTTTATAGTGTGTATCTGATTACAGTGATGTTTTTATTGCAAATTCTACATCCCATTTGCAGCCGGTTTTACGATAGCATTGCTGAAAAACCATGTGCTTTATATATCTAGTTTCTACTTCTAAGAAACAGGTGCCATGTTTCTTGTTGTAGAATCCTGAATGAATTCTGTGAAAGGAGGATGTTTCTGTTTTGCCACCTCTATTATGTTATCTGTTCCCGCACAATTACACACTAATTCAGGGTCTTTGTGTTTGGCTAATAGTGTCTGATTCAAGGCTGTCACAGAGTATCTCTTCTTCATGAACTTCTAATGCTTCCTGCCAGTGGCCTGAGCACTTAGCTGTGGAGCACATTTTTCTCTAACCGGATGCTCATCATGGGGAAATCACCAGCCGCCTATCAAGAGCTGATGCTGTCTACTAGAGATACATGTAACTAAAATCACGATTATCAAAAGTATATGATGTTTTTTTGTTTCTTAACCTTGCTTATCCCCCACAATAAATGTAGTTGTCAGCAGTATAAGTTCAACCAACTGATAAGGTCAGAATTTCATTTAGTGACAACTTCCTTCAGAATGAACTTATGAGAGTCCATTTATTAAAGAGTCAGGAAGGATAACATCACTGAATGGCTAGCCTGATTTATTTGGGTTTGACTGAAGTATTTGAAAAGAGAGTGCTGTATTTCAAGTTTATGCTCAAAACTGTAGTTTAATGTGGCTCAAAGATTTGAGTACTGTGGGGCAGCGAGGGATGGGGTGAAAGTGGCAATTGCCACAGCTGCTTCAAGAGATAGCCTAGTAAGGCAGTTTTGTGGCTTCACTACACAGGATGCAGTGCTTGATTTTGGAAAACCATGCAGAAGCATATATGAAATACATTTTTCTTTTCCAATTGAGTCTATCTTTAAGGTGTTTTCCAATGTTCATAATAAATTTTAATCTGTTATTGTTGAGTTTGTTGTTGCTGCATAATTGGGAGAAACTGGAACTACCAAACAGTTTGTGATTTTCAGAACACTTGAGATTTTGAATTTTTGTCTACACTTCAGAACATGTTGCGGTATGCATGTTCATAAAAGATCTTTAGATCCAAAAGTTCCATGTGGTAAAGAACTAGGTATTTCTCCATTTAAAAGAATCATTCTACTGGAGAAAGGAAGCTCAGTGTTGTGGAGTCATGAGAGTTGTAGTTTGGTGAAGCACCAGCACTCTTTAGCAGAGAAGGCTAAAGACCTTTAAAAGCCATAACTCCCATGGTCCCACAGCCTTAAGCCATGACAGTTAGTGGTGTCAAACTGCATTGATTCTACAGTGTAGATGCAGGCTTCATCCTTGGAGCAGAAGACAACTAGCTTCCTCTATTTTCAATATGTTGTTCTTTCAAATATTTAAACATGGCTGTCATGTCACCTAGGAGCCTCCGGTGGCACAGTTGGTTAAAGCGCTGAGCTGCTGAACTTGCTGACCAAAAGGTTGCAGGCTCGAATCCAGGGAGCGGCGTGAGCTCCTGCTGTTAGCCTAGCCCCAGCTTCTGCCAACCTAGCAGTTCGAAAACATGCAAATGTGAGTAGAACAATAGGTACTGCTCTGGCAGGAAGGTAACAGAACTCCATTAAGTCATGCTGGCGACATGACCTTGGAGGTGTCTACGGACAACACTGGCTTTTCGGCTTCGAAATGGAGATGAGCACCAACCCACAGAGTCAGACACAATTGGACTTAATGTCAGGGGAAAACCTTTACCTATCATGTCACCTGTTTGTTTTATGTATCTTAATGTATTTGCTTACATACTATTAAGAGTCACCATCTATTTTTGAATCTATGAAAATTATTAAAGCTTTCTTCTACAAACTATGCATGATAATAAATTATTTAATACATTTAATACATTATTTAATAATTAAAGTACTTTTAACCACCCCACATCCTTATTGATGTGTAAAACCCTCCTGTTTGTCCAAGCCTTTGGTGCATAGACATATCTAGGCCATGAACGATAATGCAGGCCTAAGAGTCTTTTAAATGTATATTTATGTGTTTAAATTTAATATGTGGACACTGGTCCGTTTTATTGTGTTTTTATGGTTTTATATGTGTGTAAGTCGCCCCGAGCCTCTCGGAAGGGGCAACTAATAAATCAAAATAATAAATAAGTAAATAAATAAATTGATAGCAGTGTGGTTTAAAACTATTACTAATGATTGAAAAGTCACACACTATAAATGTTTGTACTAGATACTAAACGTGCTTTGATATCTGGTAAAAGGGATAGGAAGTAGATATTTTCACTAATTTTTATTTCCACTACAGATAAACAAGAAAAATCTTGGGTAAAGTTGAAGTCTTGTGTTCTGGCCTAGTATCTACTAAGGTGGGCTGATTATCTTAAGAGCCATGGGATGTTTTGTAGCTGAACTAGTGATCCATGACTTGGGGCTTCTTTTACGGTGTAGATATTATACGTCTTTGAGTAATCACAGACTTTAGAAGTATGCTATATCAACAAGATAAGAGGAGGAGCCCACAGCACTGGAAGCATTTATCTTTTAACCAAAATTGATTAGTGTGTACCATAGGTCTCACATACTTTGCGAGCTGGAAACATGAGGAATGTGTTTGTGTTTGTGTGGGGGGGTGGGTACAGAGAACCTTGATGTGAAGCTCTCATTTTCAAAATAACAAAAGGCTAAAAATGTGTCTGAAATCTTCATTTTTAGAGAGAAATTAGATTTAAGGGGGATTATTCCCAAAAAGTGTAACTAGGAATATGTAAATCAGAGCATTACACACTTCAAAGTTCCTGAAATATAGGGTGTTTGACATGTTCAGGATGAATCTAGGAATGTACTGGACAGAACACAAAATGGCAATTGATTTAGTTCAGTGCACTCGTGGGACAAATCAAATGTGCTTGGTTTTCTTTCCTTGAAAAATGTGCCATAAAATCATAATATTTCCCAAAAATTACCCATTCTTTGGACAAAAGTAGAACTTCACATTTTTGGTAGGATAGAAACTGCCTCAATAGCTTATACCATTATGATTGTTATTATCTTTATGAATGAGAGACCCAAGTTTTCCAGATTTAGGGCTGTAGTTACCTTGACTGAGTCTATACGTTTGGAATCTGGTTTTCCTCTTTACCAAACATTTTTTGTCTTTTTATTGAGATGCATTTTGTGTCGATAGCCAAAGTATGATAGCCTCAGTTTAGTTATCTTGGCTTCGAGTGAGAGTTCAGTTTTAATTTGTTCTGGAGCTGATTTATTTGCCTTTTTAGCAGTATCCATAGAATGCTCTTCTTCAGCTACCACATCTCAAATAAATTGATTTTCTTCCAATCAGTTTTTTTTCTTGTCCCATTTTCACAACCATTTTTGAATCTTTGAAATTATCTTTGTGGATAACCTGCCACTGGAATTGCTGGATTAATCACAGCCAAGTTCTTTCCTTCTCTACTTCTCTTGGCCTTCCAAAAGGGTATTGTGTTTATGCCATTTTATGATACGTTCTAAAACAATGTTTTAAAGGAAAACTCAATGACAAAAGAAAATATGGACAGAAAGGAAATTTGAGTTCCCAACCCCTAATGTGGGAAGAAAAGAAGCATTGTTAAAGACATCTGTTGGGAAATTTGAGATTTCCCATCACTACTGGAGAGTAACTGCAAATATCTACTAGAAAAAATTTATCTGAGTTTATTTTTCTTTAGACCCTAAAGGGGTTAAAACATTGTTAGCATTAATATGTTAGTGGGGAGGAAAGAATATTTAAAAATGTTCAAAGATGTGTTTTTAATACACAATAAGAATAATGCTGACTTCAATAAAATCTTCGCATGTTATGTTATGGAACAGAGACGTCAGTAGCTGAGTCCAGGAGTTAAAAAGATAACAAAAGTTTATTTGAACAACAAATGGAGGAAGGACTAACAAAAAATAGCCAAAGTCCAGCTTAAAAACCCACAATAATCCCAGGAAACCAAACAAAAATGCTGTGGAGAAGAAAACTCAAAAACAAACACCAGACGTCCGTCTGCGTCATCCAATCAGGGGGGGCATACACGAAGAGGGGTCTGACAGCCAGTCTGAGGATCATAGGTAGGAGAATAGCAGAAGAAAAGAAGGAGGAGACTTGCCAGGAGCTAAGTATTAAAAAGTACATAATTCACAGCCCCCATAAAACACAGCCTCTACCCCCTCCATCTCATACGATACCAACACTCTGCAGCAGGAACTCACAGTAGTCACAGCGAAGGTCAAGAGGAACACGGCAGCAGCTAAACAGAGAAGCAGACATTGAATCCCAACCCCCCCACCTTTTCCCAATATCAGCTAGAGCTGCCACAGCAGCTCACCCAAGGAACAAAGTGGATAAGTAACCCATAAACTCACGAGTAACTGGAAACCAGGATCAAAGATACATGAAGACAGGAACACAGGATATAGCACTAATAATCAGAGACATCAGAAAGCCCGCCCTGTTCCAGAGCAGCGCATTCTCATTCCTTGCAGCTGTTGAACTATGCCCAGACTTCCAAGCTAGCCAAAGATCTTGTTGACTTAAAGGGTCCCACTCAGCTTCTGAATGTGTAGACGGCCAATCTCGGTCCGTCTCAAACCCCAGAAATGTGCTGTCCCCAGAGTCTGCATTGCATACATCTCTCACTTCCTGAACTAATGCCGAATCTAAGTCCGTATCACTTTCTTCTGACTGTAGTTCTGCATTCCCGGAAAACCCTTCAAAGTTATCGGACTCAGTAGGATCCCTAAGTATATGCTGGATCTTTCTCCTCTGTTCTCTGCCTTCATCAAGGCTTGAAGCACTAACAGCTCTTTTGATCCCAGCTGCAGAAGCCTGATCATCCAGAGCCACGCCCAAAACCAAGCTACTGCTTGATGCTACTGACTCAGCATCTTCCCCAATGCTACTAGCTGTAGTAGCTGAAGGCTCATTCACAACATGTTAGATCTTATTCTTTTTAAAAATGCATGTGTTTTTTTTGCTCACAAAACATGATTTTTTTTATACAGAAAACAGCACTTTGTGAGGAAATTATATTATTTCTATTTAATAGCAATAAAAATAATAGAAATAAGAATACAAAACTTATGATATACAAGCTGTCCTGGGATACAAACAAGATAGGTTCTGTAGTTTTGTTGCTATGTTGTATTTGTATGTACATTTTTAAGTGTAACTCCAACCATTTTAAAAAAGTTTTTGATAGCAGAGGAAAGGGTTAACAACCCTGTAGTGTTTGTTTTGCTGTCTTTGCCCCTGTTCAGAAAATTCCACCTCACTTTCTGTCCCTTTGACAACTGGATTTTGAAAATTTCGTGTTGTCGTGGAAACAAGAATTGGTGATAAAGTTTCTGTGGACACACTACCCCCCTTATGATAACTCTTACATGAGTGAATTTCCCTTTCTAGGGGTAGATTTTTTCATTTCCTGTTGTCTTAACTGCTGTTTGTAACTAGGAATCATATGTAAGTTGGGTGTTTGTAATTCAGGGACTTCCTGTAATTACACCTGTGCATTCCTTAGCAAAAATATTATTTTCTGCACAAAAAATGCTGTTTTCAGTGCAATGAAGAATCCCATATGTTAAATTTGTGCAAACTAAGTCCTGAACTGCAAATCGTCTTTGAAAATTACACTTTTTTTTACTTTAATGCTTCAGGAAGAACACTAGTAATTTTACTCATTGGTTCCTGTGAGACTTGATTTTACAAAGAATTACCTCCAAAGTTTGATAACTTTTCTCACCTACTCCAATTGTAATGTTTGATAGTAGAACTAGTAGCTGTGTATTTGCATGATTAGAGTTGGATTTAATTATGTGTTTATAAAATGTAAACTTTCTGCCTTTTCACAACTTGCAGATAAGCAGTTTGTGGTATTGGGCCAGAAACAGTTTGCTGACCAAGATGGTTGTATACCTCTGTATTTCTCAGTTTGAGTCTTGAAGTAAAGGTTTCAGGGAAATGCACAGCTCATCACCAGTTGGATAGTGGATAGCATCCTTGTGAGTCTCACCTCCTATTGTTTCCTATTTCCAGCAGGTGAACTGGGATTCAGCCCACCTCTGATAGGTGGATCACTTGAAGTCTGGATCTGTTTCTCTCTGTCATACCAAGACTCATTAGCTGTAATCAACAGTTTGGTGTTTCATACTCAAACAAAATGTTTCACTAGTGGAACTTCTGCCTACACACTAGTTTTCACAGCTCAGGTCACAAATTGGGATTGACTTGAGAATAAGACTGGAAACAAGGAAGGAGCCTTCACTGAGTATTAGATGTTGGGAACCATCTGTTTCCCAAAGGGATATGTCTATACATTTTTCATCCATTTGCTCCCGTAATACTGAAAGGCTTGTCAGATTTATGTGGTAATGAAAATGTGTACAAGAACAAAAAAGTAAAATAGCCCAAAATGTGAGCTAGGCATCTTATTGGGAAGAGGTGGCAAGTTTCAGTTTAACTGAATGATTGTAGGTTTAAGACATTCTTTCAAAAGAGTTACCTTCAAAGTTGGGGGTATTTCTGTCATTTGTGAAAGACAATATATTGGCATAATATTGATTTTGGTCTGTTTACATGTAAAAGCATGTATTCATCCCCAGTGCCAAACCACAGGATTAGATATCTTCCATGGCTGTGGAGCACAAAGCATGATGTGGATACCTTCCCCATAGTAGACATTATTTGGTTGTTAAGCACGTTTGGTCCTTATTGAGTTGTTTTGCAAGGTTGAGATGGAGCAGTGACCCATTCAGCTTTAATAATGGTAGGTTACATACCTGTGACCATCTTTCTTCGAGTGAAGCTCTGTGAATCCACACTTTTTGCGCCAGCGGCTTTAACGGAAACTTTTCCAGTTTGAAACTTTTGGCGGTAGCTCCGCCCCAGCCAACCCGGAGGGCGCCTCCAGGCGCCCACGCCACCCCCACGCCACATAGCAACAAGGAAAGGGTGGTTTGAAAAGAGGGGATGGTTATGGAATGTGGATTCACAGAGCTTCACTGAAGAAAGATGGTCACAGGTATGTAACCTACCATTCTTCTTCGAGAGCTCTGTGAATGCACACTTATGAAGATTTACCGAGCTAAGGTAAAGGAGGTGGGAACAAACCAGCCAGATTGTAGAAAAATGAACAGGTTTATTGCAACCAGCAACCTGAATAAATAACATGTCAAAAACACCTAATATGAGTAGGAGGTAGGCTCCTACTTGTGTAAACACAGTGCAACAAGCACCATTCTGTGTCAGGCACATGGGCCTCATAACAGTAGTGCAACAAGCACAACCTGAGAACAAAGGTGCACAACTGGTGCAACCTACCCTTAAAATGGAGTAGCGCGCTTTTAACCGGTAGACTAGTCTCACTGGGGCATGGTACATATAACATTGACAGTACAATGAACAAGGGGGAGTTTGATCGACGCAGCCGTCGATCGACCAGTGCTAAAAAACAAGGGAGGTCGGGG
>JARBWK010000007.1:120127527-120187203 GCA_030556195.1 Anolis apletophallus
AGGAGAAAACACTGCTGTGTATGTTCATGAGCATATATTTTTCTATGAATTAATCCGAACTGGGGAGAGGTACTTTAAAAAAAAACATTATGTTGTTGTGTAAAACAAATGCAAGCTATTTTTCCATCTCTTACAAAAAGTGCCTATAGGAGTATGAGAAGGAAATACATCACCATGCAGTAGAGTATGAGGGATCTGGTCCAGTAGTTTCTGGTCCCATTATTGACTAGGCTGGATATGTATTTTCCTTTGCAGTTGTTTACATATGTGTACTTATGACTCAAACCAGATCTGAATAAAGATCCAGACCTTTACACAAAGCTGGTGACAATAAAAGGACCAGGGTAGCATTACAAGATGAAAAATGTTGGCAACCTGGGATTGCATCTTTTTACCCATCCAGAGACATGGGAATGTAAAAAGGTTTTCGTTTTTCAGATCAGCAATGCCAAATAGTCAAGTGTGATTAGCTACAGTGTGCCATGATGTCATCATATTTAAAATGTGATCCTTGATTGACCCAAATCGCAACCAAGAAACTCTAAATATGCAATTCCAACAACAGTGTGCCAGGGCAATGAGTAGGCATAAAAATGTGAAGATGAGTTAGGCAAAGTATTGGATGGGTAGGGGACTTTTCACACACCCTAATTTCATTTTTCAGTTCAAAAACATTGAAGTGTAAAAAATTGGCACTGCACTGTTCACAAAACATGTTAATTAAATTTCATTTTTCTGTATCTATGAATATTTGGGAAGAATATAAGTGGAATTTAAATAATTCATATTTAAAATACTTTCCAGTGTTCATATTGCCTTTTGCATATGTCTGAAACTATCACTGTGATGGATGCTTTTTCCTTTCCACAGATCCGTAGCCAGTGTATATCAATACAACTATGCACAAAGCCACATCAGGATTATGCAGATTTAAAGTATCTGAGAAAGCATGCATAATTTTAGTGGTCTATTTTGGGAATTTGCAAAATCAAATACAATATTTTTTAGTGCAAGAAGGAAAAGCCACATGTGCAGGCTGTTAAATTTATTGCAAATCTATAATTTTGTAGGCCCGTGTACCCTGCATTATTAGATATGTTTTAGACTGTTCAAACCTCATGTGAAATTATTGAGGTTCCTAAAATGCTGGAAAACATGCTTTTGAAAAATTATAGTCACTGATTTTTGTAAATTCCTTTATGACTTTTTCATAGATGTGATTTCATTTTTGGGGTATTAGTATCCTATCCCTTAGTTTGTCATGGATTTCAAAGTGGCATACATGGGTTTCCCAATGGACCTATATCTAAGAAATATCTTAATGCAGGCTGCTGGTGACAGCAAGGTGGCTTATAGTATGTTGAAACTAAGAACGTTGGACAGCATACATTAACTCAAAGTCTATCTAGTTCTATTTTTACATACCTATCTAATAAAAGATGGCATCCAGAGGTTTTCTGTCTCTGATTCCAGAACACACAGTCTTCACTCTATTTCCCTGCACTGCTGTAACTGAGTTACAGTACATCATGTAATGGCCTCTGTGGGACTCTGTTTTGGCAGGGCAGAGAAATGGAGGAAATAATGTATGGAATAAAGTCCTAAGACTTTTAGCCACTGGCAGCCTTATCCTCTAAGTACCTTTTAAAGCCATCAAAGACTTTGCGTCACTACCTCTGCAAATGAAGAGACCACACACATGATTTGGTTAACTAAGGGCAGCTTTTATTATTGCTACATAATTAGAAATCAATAACAACCCCCCCCCCCCGCGCAATCACAAAGTACACTCTTGCCTTGGCTGTGAACTTGGCAATGAACTTAGAAATGAACTTGCTGAGGGTACTCCCATTTCCAGGATTATTAATGTCATACTCCTAATTCCAAGGACATTCTCATTTGTCCTGCCCTCTTTTATTTACATTATAGGGCCAGGTTACAGTTGTTGGCCTATTAAATGGACCAGTAGTTGGGGGGAAAGGGGAGCAGGAGGCTCAACCCCACCCCTCCTCCAACAGCACACTTATGGACCTCAAGTCCTCCGGCAGTTGTCCTCTCTCCTCGCCATTGACAAGGAACTGAGGAGGGTGGTATGCCTGCCATGGCTCTGCCCTCCCTGAAAGTAGTCCCAGAGGGACTACTTTTAGGCATGCCTCTTGGGCGGTGGATGTGGCAGAAACCTCCCTTGCCCCAGCTTCGCTTGTCTATGTTATGTGTCTAGGCCCTTGTCTACGGTATGCGAAATATATTGACGTACTCTACTCTGGACTGCTTCAGATATATCATGGGAGTGCACCAAAACCATTATGCTGTCCAGGGAGTCAGTGCATTACAACACTTTCCTGTCTTCTTAGGGGACACTGCTGCCATTCCCTTGCCTACCAAAATCAGATCTGTGGCAGAGCCTTGCTTGTAATGTCACTTGTGAGATCACAAAGGAATGGCCAGCCATGTAATCACCAGAATTGATGTTGCCAGCAAGGCTCTGTCAGGGAGCTACTTCTGGCTAGAAAACAGCTGTGGATCTTTTCAATGTGTGAACACTGGAGTGTTTGAGATCCAGCCTGTCTACACATCAAAAACATCAAGGATTGCTCCAGAATTTCCTGAAAATTCTGGAGTAATCTGTGGTGATTTTTGTTCCCGTTTAACACCTTGAACCTGTACTGCTGCATAACCAACCATATTCCATGTGTAGTTAGTGGCTATCAACAGATCTTGTGGCAGTGAATTCTATTATTTAGTTACGTGCTGTTTGAAAAAGTAACCATTCCGACTGGAAAGGTGACCCATTTATTTTGTCTGCATCATTTTCCGCTTTTTCTGTTCTTCCTTCAGATTTCCCAGATCCTTTTTGAGTTGTGCTGACCAAAATAGTACATGGTTGCATCCTCTACAGGTATCCTCAAACCTTTTAAGCAGAGGGCCAGTTCACAGTCCCCAGATTGTTTGTGGACAATGACTGTAGTTTGAAAAAAAAGAACAAATTTCTATGCACACTGCACATATCTTATTTGTAGTGCAAAAATATATGAAAGAACAAAACAATATTTTAAGAACAACCAAACCAACATGCACTTACCAGTATTTTAATGGGAAGTTTGGGTCTGATTTTGGCTGATGAGATAGTCAAGTTAATTAGGATTGTTGTTGTTGTATGTCTTCAAGTCATTTCAGACTTAGGGAGACTATAAGTTTAACGTTTAGGCCAGGAGCTGGTTAAAGGACCTTGGAGAGCCACTTCTGGCCCATGGGCCTTAGTTTAGGGACCCATGCTCTACACCATCTTTAAAAGCAGAGCTATGCAGTGGTTCAGCTATGAAGTTGTGAGCGTGGGGATTACCGAGGCTTGGCTGTTTTGTTTAACATAAAAATTCAGATAATGAGAATAATCATAAGGGGAACAATTTGTTTCACATTTTCCAAGATGGCAAAGTGTAATTATTTTCTGTATGGGCTCTCTAATAATTGGCCCAGAAAGGTGGCTGTTGGAGTTCTTATAAGCAGTTATTTTGTTTGTTTCTCAGGGGAGCTGGAAATTTTTCAAAGAGATGGGGAACGCAAGATCCAGAGTCGACAGCAGCTTCCAGTTGGAACAACATGGGGACCATTTGCTGGGAAGATGGATTTGAATAACAACACACTGGTATGTTGAAATACTGCATGCTAAAGTACAATTTACTGTTCTTTAAGGGGTATAATGTATTATTAGAGTGATATGCAGGGAATGGAAGGAGGAAGTTGATGAAGAAATGCTACATTTACTTTGGCATGAGGTTGTTTTCCTTGTTGGTTTCCGCATTTCAGCAAACCTTTGAATTCCTGAAGCTATAGTTTATAACAGGAGGATGGGGAACCCTTATTAGCCCAAGGGATTAATTTAATTTAATTCTTAAGGGCTTCCTTCTAGTGGCTACACCAGAAATGTGAAAATCTTGGGGGGGGGGGATTCCAGAAGACATTTTTTCCTCACAAAAGTTGAAAAATAGGATTTTTTTCTTTTACAATGATTAATACAATGTTTAAGACAAGATGTTCACATGTTGTTGTTGTTGTTGTTGTTTGTCTCCAACTTAACCCCAACTTATGCCAACCCTAACATGGAGGGAGGTTTGGAGGTGTTTTTTTTGGCAAGATGTATTCAGCAAATGTTTGCATTGCCTTCCTCTGAGACTCAGAGTATGTGATTTTTCCAGGCTCATCTAGTGGGATTTCCTGACTGAGAAGGGATTGAAGACCAGATCTCAAAGATAATTTGCCCAACACTTCAACTGTACACCAGGCTGACTTTCGTTGTTTACATGTTTATTGTCCCTTAATCAATCATAAAAGGAGGTTTTTATATAGGACCATATACAGTAACCGATCATTACAATTCTTGGTCTTGGTTTCCTTTTCTCAGTTCTTTTTTGAGAATATTTTTTGTTATTGATGCTATTGAAGATGAATAGAAACTAGTAGAATACGTTTGTGTTTTGTTGATGTTCATGATTTCTTATAATGTTTTTGAGCTTTTTTCTCCTTGGAACTCAAATTGGCAAAACTGAGGACATTCCTTATAGCTCAGGTGCCCATTATATTTCAGGACCTTGTAGTTCTATTTGTAAAAAAGGTTAAAAAAGCAATTTTAATGATATTCTGAAAAAACTACTTTTGTGGTATCATACATTTTAAATTAATCCAATCAATGTATAATGTGTTTTTGTTCCTATGTTCCTAAACTGCTTGCCTTTCAATCTGTAAAGAGTGACAATACTATAAAAACAGTACAGTTTTTACTGAAATGTTACTCCCTGCTGCCCCATGTGGGAAAACAAGAGAAAGGGTATTTTTCCTAATGCTACAAAATTTCTAGAAAATTTAATTTCTATGTGGGACAAAACACATATTTTATTTTGATGCTCTTGTTGCCAGTAACTGAACATTAGGAGAGGCATTTTACTATTCTAGAATTGAGAGGGAGTGGCACAAAAGCTAGGAAATCATGACATGGAGAAGGTTGTGCCAATACATCAGGAAACCAAGAGGCCTGGATGGAGTGCTGGAGTTTTCTCCATTGTCTGAAGTTCCTTACCTCTCCACCAGTAGACTGCACAACTTACTTTCCATGTAGTTTCTGTCCGGTACCAAATTTTCAGTAAAAGAAATAATGCCCAGGAACATATCTACTTTTTAAACTGAGAAACCCCTATATTAGGAAAAATGTGTATATGATTTTTAGAAATATTTTTTATTTTAAGAAAGAAGAAGAGAAAATAGAAACAAAATGAAATAAACCTAAAGCTGAGAAAATGACAATCTGACAACCCAGAATTGTCTCAGATTTTTCCATCCCTAAATTATGTCAACATCCTGCCCTGGAAAAATATGTAGTAAAATTGAGAGAAGATATCACACATGAGTAACTGAAACAGAAATGATACAAAACAATAATAGATAATTTCATTTAGTTTTACACAAATCATATCCCTTTTCCTACTCATAATTCTGCTTCTGACAGTGTCTCTATAACACTGTATAACAATATCTGAACAAAGTTCTGTTACCGGTTTGAGAGTGTTATTTCCTGTTTAACTGTGCATGTGCAATACTTACTTTGAAAGTAGTTGTTATACTCCAGAAACTTCATTTTTTTGTAGCTGCTACAAACTATGTTGAATTGGTCAAGACTCTATGAGATATTCTTTTTAAAATGTATAGCAAATGTGCTGCAGGATGTCCACAAAAACAAAGTATTTGCAATTTAATAAACTTTCTCCATGTTTTTATGACAGAACCAATTAGGAAATTATATTTATAACCTAGGAATGAAAATTGTGTTGAATAATGTAATCAGTCTACAGCAGGCATAGGCAAACTTGGGCCCTCTAGATGTTTTAGACTTCAATTATTTATTTATTTATTTATTTCCGGCATTTTACCCCGCTCTTCTCAACCCCCGAGGGGGGACTCAGAGCGGCTTCCAAAAAGGCACAGTTCGATGCCAATTGTGGGAGTTGAAGTCCAAAACACCTGAAGTGCCAAGATTTGTCCATGCCTGGTTTATAGTAATAACAAGAACACAGTACCTTCACCATTTAACCCACTGCATCCTTTCTGCATTTTCTATCTATAGCTAAGTAGCAAAACAAACAAACAAAAAAACAATCCTAAACCATTTCTTCCTCTGGCACAGTTAATACCACCACTCACAAGTTAGAAAGGAATATGTTCAAAGTTGCTACTTAGCTAGAGTTTTTAATCAATATTTAAAACTATTATGTTGATATCTTCAATCTATTCAAAAAGTTAATATTTCTAGTTCTATATTTCAAAAAAGGAGCCAGAAAATTATTTGATAATTAACCAAAGGAACAGTTGGGTATTTGTGGTATACTTCTTGACCTTATCTTTCTTTAGATTTGAGAAAATGATCTACTTATGGTCTTGATGTTTTACGTCATTAAACTAAATAACTGGTGTTCCTAAAGGGATTTGTGGTTTTATACTTGACTGCTATTATTTATTATTATTCCCTTTGACACTTAATAGAGGGACACCAATTTGCAGTATTATTACTCATACAACTTTGTGTCAAATAAAACCTAAACAGTGCATACCTTTTCCAATCATTTCAGCAGCATTGCGAATTGAATTTAGACTTGGTGGTAGTTGGCTCAGAGGAGCCAGCCGACTAATTAATTCAGTAAAGTAATTAATTGAGTCACTGTGCCAGATGTCAAACACTTTCTAGATCTTTCAAGTTCTTATCTTAAATCGCGTTAACAATATACATGTCACAACACTGAGAGGTTGGGTACACTGAATAAACTGATTGAAGTGTCATTTCTCACTGCAACAACAGCAACAGACACTTGGTCAAATTTAGCTAGCATTGATGAAGAATCACAGAGGCAGTTAGCCAAAGAACTGGACTCCATTAACCTAAGCAGAGTATGCTAACATGAGGTCACGGAGGGGAAGCTCTTGCAGATGAACTTGGAAGGAAATGTGCCAAATGTTTCTGATTCATAAATTAGTCAAGAGTTACACTTACATAATAACAGAATGTTGGTATCAGATAGTTCGTATTGTTTCACTGATTGCTTGTCATAGAAAGCATTTAAATACTTTTACTTTTCACATATTAATATTCTTTCCAAATTAGAAAGGTTCATATGATTGTTTGTAGGCATGCAGTAGCATTTTGTTTTTAGCTTTTTTCTTTATCAGATAGGTTTTCTTAACATTTGTATGCAATTAGTGTAGTAAAATACACAGATTTTGTTCTAAAAAGAATAACAATTTTTTTAAAAAATAATTTTTATTGAAGATAATATGTGTAAAGAAAAAATAATAATGGAAATAAAAATAAAAAATAAAGGAAAAATTCAAGAGAAGAAAGGGAGAGAGTTTTTCTTTACATCTAAAGTGGGAGAACAATAATTCAAAAGGAAAGTAGGAAAGGGGAAAGAGAAGGGAAAGAGAAAGAAAAAAAATGTGTTCTGTGACTTCCATCTACTCCTCGGTGTTCCGTTATATCTTCATTGTCTTGATCTCATTTTTGATGTTTTTTGAATCCCCAGTCAAACAATGAGTATCTCAAGAACTCTGTTTTCATTTCTACTTTTCCTATTCTATATTTTTAGCTCTAATTTTAATTGTTTAAAATAGTGTTTACCGAGTCCCAGTACGTCTGTATTTTGGGTAACCCTTGATTAGGTCACTTAGGTGAAAAGGATAACAGTTTTTAATGAAGACACGTGTCATGATTATTTTGGTCTGTGCTTGGCCAAAAAACCCCAAACAAACCTGAACGACTTGGGTGTCATACCTTGAGAGTGGAACGGACTGCTTCCAGAGGTCCAGCACTTCAACTCTTCTTACTATGAGGATGTTTCCTTTAAAAAAAATTGCTGACATCTGCTTTCCTGAAGTGTTCACCCATTGATTTTCGGCCTGTTTTTTCAAGTTTGCTTTATTATCTGCATAGCAACTTTTCAGATATTTATGTTATCATGTCTCCTTTTAATCTTTTATTCTGCAAACTAAACATGCCCCACTATAATGGTTCAGTATAGGATGAGGCTTTCTGACCTCAACCATCCTAGTCACCCTGTGCTGCAATAGCAATTAGTCATGGTACTTCTCAAAACCAGTCATAGTATTCCTGATGCAGACTGCTTCTGCACTGAGAGAATATAAAGGGACTGTTAATTGTTCTGATCTGAACATTAAGCTTCTCTTAATGCATCTAAGATTTAAAGGTTTTCTTAGGTGTGTCATCAACTGAGATACCCAGATCTTTGTTAAATATATTGCTGTGAAGCCAGGTCTTCCCAGCCCTATATTTCTAATGTTTTATACCTTAATGTGTGCTTTGCTGGATTTTGATAGATTTTGCATCAGGATACAGTCCTTTCAGGAGCATTGTGAATTTTATTACTATATTCTGTGGTGTTAAATGTTGCCGCCCAATTTAATATCTGCATATTTGCTGGGCATCCACTTTCTTATAAAAGCTTCAATCCAGGCCAGATTTCTTCAGCTTTCTACTTGCAACCTTCTTATAGATTGACACATAGCCATTCATGAGTGCTGCTTATTGGTTATGCCTGTTCACCATCCCTGAAGGTCACTGAATTAGGATTCACCTAAAAGTTGCATTGTTGCTTTTCTGTTAACATGAATTTGATGAGAGACTTTGTTAAATGTGTTGTTAAAATTAAACTTTAGCCAAAGAATTTCCATAATGTAACAAACTGACTAGTTGGACTACTATAACTTACTCTTGATAACACTATGCTTGGAATCAATGCATTATTTTATAGAGACTTAAAAGCAAATCCATAATAACCCATTCCAGAATTTTGCCTTGTTTCAACATCTATTATTTAACATCTACATATGTCCCTTGGCCCAGTTGGTGCGCAGCTTTGGTCTGGAGTGTCACCAGTACGCTGATGGCACCCAGCTAGTACTGAGGATGGAAGGCCAGCCGGATTCCGTATGCGATTCTTTCCAACAGTGCCTTGAGGCCGTGACTGGATGGCTACATTCCAGCTGGTTGAAGGTGAATCCCTTGAAGATGGAGATCTTGTAGCTGGGTTGTCCGGGTTGGGGGGGGAGTGCCAGTTGCCTATGCTGGATGGCGAAGCATTACACCCATCATCGCTAGTAAAAAGCTTAGGGGCCCAATTGGATCCATTGCTGTCCATGGAGACCCAGGTTTCCACGGTCACCAAAATTGCATTTTTCCATCTGCGTCAAGCGAGGCGACTTGTGCCCTACCTCTCCGTGAATGACCTGGCCACGGTGATCCAGGTGACGGTCATCTCGAGATTGGATTACTGTAACGCCCTGTACATTGGCCTACCCTTGGGATTGATCTGGAAGCTCAAGATAGTGCAGAATGCCGTGGCACGTCTCCTCGCTGGGGCTCCGGCGAGATGCCACATTACACCAATATTGCGACAACTGCACTGGCTGCCTATCGAGCACCAGATCTCCTTCAAGGAGCTGGTACTAACCTCTAAGGCCTTGCATGGTCTTGGGCCAGTGTACCTAAGGGACCGCTTCTCCCCATACTGCCCCCAGAGATCCTTATGCTTCGGCGAAAAAAATCTCCTCAAAGTCCCCTCCATCCGGCAATACCATCTTTCCTCAGCAAGACAAAAGGCATTCTCGGTGGTGGCACCAGCGTTGTGGAATGCCCTTCCTGAGGAAGTCAGAGGAATTGGAGAACTGTCTTCTTTTCGTTGGGCCTGCAAGGCGGCTCTCTTTTGCTTGGCTTTCCCAGCCGAGTAATTGTTTTGCCTACTGCCTAGTCTAGTTTAGAAATAATTTAGTATTAGTAACAATATTAGATTAATCTTGGTGTCTATTTGCTTGTTTTATACTGTATGTTTTATATTGCCTGCATACACTGCTGTAAACCGCTCCGAGCTTCTAGAGGGAGCGGTCTAGAAGCCGAAATACAAAATAAATAAATAAATAAATAAATAAAATCTAACTCAGCAGCTGCAATTTCCCCCAAAACTGCTTGACTCTGCATTTTTGTTGTTGTTGTTGGTGGTGGTGATAATGCTAGTATTATAGTTATTATTCATATCTCCCCTTCTCCCCAAAATGGGACTTAGAGTTGGCTACAATATTTTTTAAAAAACCACACATGGAATTATACAATCGTAGAGTTGGGAGAGACCCCAAGGGCTATTCAGCCCAGCCCCCTGACATGCAGAAAAACACAATCAAAGTAATTCCAACAGATTGATACCCATCCTCTGCTTACAAACTTCCAGAGAAGGAGACTCCACCACCCTTTGAGGCAGCAGATTATTTTCCTGATCCATATCCTAGTTTCTAAAGCAGCAGAAAATAAGCTTGCTCCCTCCTTACAATGTGATTAAACTAATATACAATGGAGTAATAAAATTGTGTTCCTTATATAAAATGCAAAATTCACAGTTTGCATTTTGGAATGTGTTTCTTTGGAATATTTTCCAGTCATGAATGGTTGAATCCTCAGATACGGAATCCATGGATAGAGAAGGTCGACTGTGTTAATGTTAATCACTGACCTCTTCTTCACAACTTTAAGGAAATAAAAAGGAGAGGGGAAACTGAAACGATTTCTTACTGAAACAGATCAGGGGAGAAGTGGCAAAGAATGTAGAGCACATGATGAAAGTAAAACAGTGGTCTGTGCCATTACTTCATTAATCAAGTGAAGGCATTCTGAAAAATGTTTTTCTTTGGCTGCAGCCATCTATTTTTTGGTGTTAATCTATGCCCTGTGGCAGGGTTTTGTGAAACAAAACAATGAGTGGTTGTATCATATCCCCCCTCCCCTCATTGCCATTGCCCCTGTCAGAAGGGAGAGAGGACGATTCAGGTCTGTATCAGCCTGATAAGAAAAAAGGATTCAAATACCTGGGTGGAGAATCTGTGAGGTGTTTTGGGCCAGGCTACTAGTAGGATACAGTAGAAGCATTTAAATGGCATTCTGAAGATTAACTGGTAAAGCTCTTGCTACTTCTGGGAGATATCAATGAAATAGTTTGTTTAGAAACTACCATGTGATTGATTCAGGAGCAAAATTTCAAAATACAGTTAGGATATTCACTTGCTAATCTGTCACTGGATCAGTTAAGGGCACAAACCCTCCTGTCTTTAAAGACCCAGTCTGTTAAATTATTTTTATATT
The DNA here is from genome assembly GCA_030556195.1 of Anolis apletophallus. Taxonomy (NCBI): domain Eukaryota; kingdom Metazoa; phylum Chordata; class Lepidosauria; order Squamata; family Anolidae; genus Anolis; species Anolis apletophallus. The sequence goes on from JARBWK010000007.1 coordinate 120,138,713, forward strand.
TTAAATATTGGTATTTAGCAGCCTTTAAAACACAAATAAAAACAAGAAATACCATTGAAACTATTGACAACTGCACCTCCTCATGATGGCTGACTTTTTAAATAATAAATTTATTTTTTTAAAAATTATTCCATCCTCCAAAATGGTTCTGAATAGTTTTCCTTAGAGTGCTTGTCTTCAAGGCAGCAGAATAAGATGTAAATAAATCTATTTTCTTTACTCATTATTTTGTACTCATATTCTATAGTTCTTTTCCTCCTGACCTGATCTAAAAGCTACTTTTGCCATGAAACTTTCCATTTTTGCTATTTTCTACCACTCATCCATAATGTATTGCATCATTCCTTAAGTGAATTATGGTCATTTTGTGAATACTATACGATTGGAAATCACTGGGGGATGGGGAAACTCATTGTGAGATAATTTCATACTTATATTCTGCCTTGGATTCACCAACTTTGGTGGCACATTTATCATGTGTTAACTCAGGGACAGGTACATTTTTTGGTTTTGATAGCTCCCATCAGACCTTGCCAGCACAGACATTGGTGAAGGATAATGGTACATGCAGTTCAAAAATATTTGGAGGGTCGCAGTTGTCCAGTCGGGTTTTAGAAGAATTGGTGTCTCTACCCTGTTACATCCAAATCCTAAAAATACCCAAGTCAACATTCTGGTGATGCAGTAGTGAAATAATAATCATTAAAAAAATTTACTCAGTCCCTAAGATGTTTTAGCTTCTTGCAAAAAGTTGTCTGACTCCCCTCATTTTTGTTAAGAATCTGTGTTCACTTGTTGCTGTTATGTACTTTAAAATTGTGATTCCGCCATAGGGTCTTCTTGGCCAGATGTTTTGAGATGAGGTCTGCCATAGCTGCCCTCTAAGGGTTGGAAAGGGCAGTGTTCTAATGTCACTCAATGAGTTTCCATGGCTGAACAGGAACTCAGTCATCTCTCCCATAGTTCTAGTTCAACACTCAAACTTACTACACGAAACGTCAGGAGAGAATGCCTCTAGAACATGGCCATTTAGCCCGAAAAAACCTACAACAACGCAGGGTTGGAAAGGCTTGTATTTTGCAACTCTCCAAAGGTTGATGAATTCAGATATGTTTAAATGTAGCTTGGGGCATTTCTGTGCACAAGCTAGAAAATTGTATCTGACTTTGATATATTTGCATATCGTCTTTCTTCTCAGAGGTGTGTCTCTTGCATATCTATAAAACATATCCTATTTACTAAACAAAGAGTGCTTCTGATTTCATATGCATTTGATACCTTGTTTCAAACAAGCTTCTAATAACTTGATGCTGACTAAAAGCACCCCCATTAAGTAGAATTTATGCTAATACCATCCTAATTAAGCAGTAGTTATTACCAATCATTATCATTAAGCTAAATCAGTTCCCTGGGAGACATCTCAATAAAGCAGCTGTCCCATTTCATCATGTCATAATTCTGTACTTCAGTGTGTCACATTTCTGTACTTCAAATAACATTTTACATTTATGTAGTAGTTTTTAATTTGAGTAGCCTCATTTCTATACAGCCACTATCCTTAAAGTGAAAAAAGCATCTCCAATGGAGCAGATGATCTCTAAAAGATGTATAAGCTCATACCTGAGATCTCCCTTAAATACGTCATTGAAAGGTCCTTGTAAAGGCCCATGACCCACTTACTCTCTCCACTATTACTTTATTCCAGGTGGCTAAGTTGTGTGTGTCCTATATTCAATAAATTCTTACATGCAGGTAAGTAGAAACGCAACCAGTCTCTATTCAATGGAGGAAAGTTCCTCTTGCAATTTACTCATGGAAAAGAAGTCCCAAGGTGTTCAGTAAACAGTCCATTGAATAGACTGGTTGCGTTCCTACTTACCTGCGTGTAAGAATTTATTGAATATAAATTCCCCCTTACACTGCGGGGTCCCTCAGGGGGCCATCCTCTCCCCGCTGTTATTTAACATCTACATGCGACCACTCGCCCAATTGGTGCGGAGTTTTGGGCTGGAACGTCATCAGTACGCTGATGACACCCAGCTCGTTTTGAGGGTGGATGCTGGGGCGGAATCTGTACCTGATAATTTCCAACTTTGCCTAGAAGCCGTAACTGGATGGCTGCGAGCCAGTAAGTTGAAGGTGAATCTGGCAAAGACTGAGATCTTGTGGCTGGGCCGCACAGGTGGGGGGGGGGAGAACCAGCTGCCGACATTCAACGGCGTGGCACTGTGCCTGCAGTCCTCAGTTAAGAGCCTTGGGGTCTGGCTGGACCCCCAGCTGTCTATGGAGGCACAAATTGCTTGTGCCTGCAAGACAGCCTTCTTCCATCTGCGGCAAGCAAAATGCCTGGCTCCCTACCTTTCCCACTGCTACCTAGCCACGGTGATCCAAGCCACGGTAATCTTGAGGCTCGATTACTGTAACACACTATAATTGGCCTACCTTTGTCAGCAAACCAGAAACTTAAACTGGTGCAGAATGCGGCTGCACGCCTTCTGCTAAGAGCTACTAGAACAGCTCGCATAACACCTCTCCTGCGCGAACTGCACTGGTTACCGATCGAATTCCGGATCTCCTTCAAAGTGTTAGTCTTGACTTTCAATGCCTTACATGGTTTGGGGCCAGTGTACTTGAGGGAGCGGCTTACCCCATTCACGCCCAGGGCACAACCCTCTGAGCCCAGAAGATCACTGCGCTCAGAGGGTTACAATTTGCTCGAGGTCCCGGGTGTAAAGTCCTATAGGTTGGCTAGCACCCGACAGAGAGCATTCTCGGTGGCTGCTCCGGCCCTGTGGAACTCGCTGCCAGCCGAGACGCGGGCCCTGCGGGACCTGATGGCCTTTCGTAGGTCTTGTAAGACCTGGCTATTCAGGCAAGCATTCGGTGATTGATTAACGTCTGAACACTAACCTCTCCACCTAGTGCTGCTTCTGTATTCTATTGCAGATCGGCTTTGTTCCGATCCACTGTGACACTTTTATACTATTCGAATGGTTTTAGGAATGTTTTATGATGTTTTTATACTATTGTGTGATTTTATCTGTTGGAAACCGCCCCGAGCCTTGGGAGGGGCGGTCTAGTAAGTCCAAATAATAAATAAATAAATAAATAAATAAATGCTGTGTGGTTACAAGATCTAGTAAGATCTTTACCATATACTGTATTGTCATGATTCTTGTATATTTTCCTTATTTTCTTTTGGAGTGAATGTAACTACTGTACTTTATATTAATATTTGGGTTTATATACTTACCAGAATACATTCGTAATAACAGAACCTTTGTTGATATTTGAATTTTCTGAACACTCTCAGTATTTACTTGATACTTCAAGGAGTACCTGTGTCCTCCCCTTCCCCTTTCTTCCCTTAGTTTGAGCAGTCTTCAGTTTTTCAATCTTTGCTGATGAAGGCATGGGAGAAAAATAGAGTGGATGAAATTTGTTATTCATCCCAAACAGAAAGATAGCATGTGTTTTTTGTTTGTTTGTTTTTTGTAAAAAAGAATTGGGGAGATTGTATTTTTGAACTTACACCATATTGCCCTTAGTTTTAGAATTTCTCTGCTCATGGGTTTGCCTGCCCACTGTTCATTTCATATGCCTTTCAAAATGAATAGATATACTCCCTCTAGTGAGGTCAATTCATACATATTATAGAGAAGTTTCACTTCAGCAAATATGCATAGGATTCCAGCCAAAGATATTCAGTTAGATGCATTTTATTCCACACAGCCTGTGCAATATTGTACTACTATTCTATAGCGGAGTACTTTACACATGCTGTGCTGGGGGAAATGAAGTGGCATAAATTGTGGTTCCTGCCTTCACTTGAGCATGGTGACAGAGGACTTGGACTTCATACAATCATTTCAATTGTAGTTGAGCTAAGCAATCACGTGAAAGCATTCCTTGTGAATTATCCTAGAAATAACTCCCCTGAGACTTGCTTAGTCTTGCGATCCTTAATCATATATTGTTCTTTGAAAATTACTTCCTACAAAATTTGAAACTGTTCTCATTTTGCTATTTGATGCAGAGAAGTGAGGAAGAAGAAAACAGCACATTGTTTTTAAAATAGAACTTGACCCCACTTGTTTCTTGCCAAGTTCTTTTCCTTCTTCTTCTTTTTTGTTTTGGTCTTACCTTTTTCAAGAAGCATTGTACTGATTTATAAGCATCATTGTCCCTGGTGTCTGAGCCTCAGATCTGAGAGGTAGGAGCAGTTGGATTGCATTTTCAGGATGCCAAATGTATACTCTTTGATCTGGTGGCATAGTCTGCCTCAGGGAATAAGTTCAATCTTGATTCCTTTAGTCAATCATCCACTATCAGGTACCTGGGTCCTGATTAGGAGTCTGAAAAAAGAAAGGAGCACACATCACAGGGTATGTTGGATGCAGAAACATTTGTGAGAAGGCTGCTGGCATCACAGAAAACCTTCTTTCTCATGCTGCAGCAATAGCTTCTGATACGAGAAATCGCCTTTATATATCAAGACATAAGAAAGAGAAATGCACTTTACACATAAATGACTGCATTCCCACTGATGAATCTTGGTAACTTTTGAATCTTCATCTCTTTTTTAATCTTCCAAAGAAATAAAATGAAAACTGTGTCCAAGTTTTTTTTTATTTTGACCTCTGTGAATGGCTTGGAACACTGACAAAGTTGTGCCTTCTTAACATTCCTTGCATTCTCTGATTCATGTCAGTATTTAGCACTTGATGAGTGTCAGAAGAGACTGTTAGATCTGTACTGACAATTCATGTTATCATTCCAAAACCAAATCACAACATGGCATTTTTGTTTGAACTGGGCCTCTGGGAGGTATACTTAATCCATAATGCAAAAATAGCATAATTGTATCCTTCAAGTACAATTAGGAAAAAATGTAAGTACACTCAGTTAACATGGGAGTTAAAGCACTTCATTTTCTCTCAATCAAATTAAAGAAATGCCAGAGAGATCCACAGATTCAAAAATATTTAGTGATTGATTGCTTCCCCCCAATTAACCAAATAAGTTTCAACATTTAATTGGGTAAAAGTTAACTATGTATATTACTTAATGCTAAAAGTACTATTCTTTTTAAAGGGAGGAGTAAACAGTTTCATTTTTATCATATTATACCAAAACTTACATAGATTAAGGGACCACAATAATAAAGACACTAATGGCAAGTTAATGACTTTATTATGGTGAAGGTTTTCGTGGGATAGAGCTCATTCATTAGGTGTATGTGGTTAGGGATGCAAATAATATTCAAAAATATTTGAAAAAATGTTTGAAAGATTTTTTTTGAGTGTTGGAAAACCCAGATTAAAAGAATTCAGGACTGGTAAGAATTTTCAGTTTGAGACTCATTCTATGCAAAATTTGCGCATAGGCATTTTGTCTAAAAACTATATTTTCTTCTTAGAGAACAATTTTTCTGCCCTGAAATACTATTTTCTATGAAAAATATTTGTTTTCTGTGCAAAAATGTTATTTTTGGTGTAGAAAGTAGTATTTTCTGCACAAAATATCTATTATTTATTCGTTTGTTTGTTTTGTTTATTTATGGCATTTGTAGCCCGCCTTTCTCTGCCTTAAAGAGACTGAAGGCAGCTAACGGAAATTGGCAGAATTTGATGCAATACATTCATAAAGTACAATTAAAAACATTCAAAAAAAATTCCATAGTATAAAAACCATACAAACCATTAAAAACATATCATCACCAGTGTCATCTTGTTAAAATTATTGTCCAGCAGCATTGTCTAGTCTAAATGTGTATTTTGTTCAGATCAGCATTGATTTAAAAATAGCATTTTAAAAACTGTGGTTTTTGGAGACTTCCTCACAGCAGGAAGAAAACTGGTGGAATGATATGCTTCCTTCATTATTAAACTTAGTGAATTATATCCCTAATCTAGCTACTACATAATAATAATAATAATATTAATAATAATAATAAATTTGTAAACTGTAGACTGCCCTATCTCCTCAAAGGAACTGAGGGCAGTTTCCAACACACACACAAAGTAACAACCAAATTTCCCCTCCTTTCTAATTTCAATAGCACAGGGACTGTAAAACACTGCAAGCACCTACTGCCTTCTGTTTCTTCCACATGCAAAATATGTAAAATTCCTCCCTATGTAGGAACACAGGAAATAGATTTCTTATTGTGCAGTATAAAAATTAAGCTATGTAAACAATGTAGATGTCCTGTGCCAGTTCACATTATATATACATGCCCATAGTCCTATAATTACCATACAATCATATCTAGAGAGCCAAATAGAAGACTGAAGAACATCCCATGTCAATTGTGGTATTGATTATTATTATTTACATAATTTATATCCCACCTTTCTCACCAGGGGGACTTAAGGTGGCTATTTAGCTTGGTAATTCTTTTTTCTTTTTTCTTTTTACAAATTTATAATATTAGATATATATACAGTCGGCCCTTCACATTCACTGGGGTTAGGTACATAGGACCCATGTGAAAGTGAAAAAAATGTGAATAAGGGAATTGCTATTTTTTAAGCCTGAGATCATTCCAGGAATTTCTTCATCTTTCAGCATGACTCTTCTGCTGGAAGCTGTTCATGGAGGTGCACTAGAGGACTTTGAGATTCCTCAAGATGTGTTTTCTCTAGCAATCTCTAGATCCTCCTGTGTGAAAAAGTTGATCATAGAATAGGGCTGAAGCACCTAGAGATTTCTGGAAAGAACATTCTGGTCACCGCACCTCAAGAAGGATATAACGGAACTGGAAAAGGTACAAAGAAGGGCAACAAATATGATCCAAGGGATGGAGCAGCTCCCTTATGAAACCAGGTTGCAACGCCTTGGTCTTTTCAGCCTTGAAAGACGGCGTTTAAGAGGTGACTTGATCGAAGTGTATAAAATCATGCATGGGATAGAAAAGGTGAATAAAGAAAAATTATTTTCTCTGTCACACAATACTAGGACTAGGGGGCACTCCCTAAAGCTCCAAGGTAGGAAAGTTAGGACTAATAAAGGGAAATATTTCTTCACCCAGAGGGTCATTGGGTTATGGAACTCACTTCCAGAGGAGGTTGTGACAGCTGTCAGCCTGGACAGCTTCAAGGCAGGATTAGACAGATTCATGGATACCAAGGGAATCAGTAGCTACTGAAATGGACATCCAAGTGCCACCTCTGTGTTGATGGAGGCAGGCAGGATTTTCCCGGGTACTGGTTGTGGGGGGTCGGGAGCAGGTGAGGGTTTTGCCCTCCTTTCTGCTAGAGATCCCTGTGTACAACTAGTGGGCCACTGTGTGACACAGAATGCTGGACTAGATGGGCTGAGGCCCGATTCAGCATGGCTCTTCTTATGTTCTTATGTAAATCAAATCTGTAAAAGTGAGAACTGCAGATGTGAAGGAACAACTAACTATATAAGACAACCATTACTATTTGCTGACTTGTCCTTCTTTACTTTGAGTCAGATAAGAATTTCAGTTACTTTCATTCATGCCCTGTTCTCCTATTTCTTCACTTTCTTCACAGGGTGATCCACTTGCTTACTTTGTTGCTCCTCTGGCAACTAAAAAGAAGGTCTTTCTCTCATTAATCAATAATAATAATGTTAATAATAATTGAGGTCATACAGCAGATGAAAAATGGCAAGGCAGCCGGGATCAATGAAATCCCACCTGAAGCTTGGAAACAGGGAAGTCACGTACTTCATGCTAAATTCCACGAGCTCCTTGTGTGTTGCTGGGAAAACGGTGAACTGCCATCAGATCTCCGAGATGCAGTTATCATCACCCTGTATAAGAAAAAAGAAACAAAATCCAATTGCTCAAACTATCGAGGTATAACACTGCTCTCCATTGCTGGAAAAATCCTTGCAAGGATACTCCTGAACAGATTAGTTCCTGCTATTGCAGAAGAATTTCTTCCTGAAAGCCAATGCCGCTTCAGAGCTAATAGGAGCACCACAGATATGGTTTTGGCCCTTAGACAACTGCAAGAGAAATGTAGAGAGCAGAACAAAGGACTCTATGTAACATTTGTCAACCTCACTAAAGCCTTCGACACTGTGAGCAAAAAAGGTCTATGACAGATTCTGGAACTTCTAGGATGTCCCCCCAAATTCCTCAAAATGATTATCCTATTACATGAGGGCCAGCGCGGTCAAGTCAGATACGGTGATGCTCTGTCAGAGCCCTTTCTAATAACTAATAGAGTGAAACAAGGTTGTGTTCTTGCACCAACTCTATTTACAATCTTCTTCAGCATGATGCTCCAAAGGGCTAAGGCGGACCTCGAAGAAGAAGATGGCATATATATATGCTATTGTACTGATGGTAGCTTGTTCAACTTAAGCCATCTGAGGGCTCACACTAAGACTCTAAACTATCTAGTCCGTGAGCTGCTTTTTGCTGATGATGCTGTCCTTGTCGCCCATACAGAAGCAGCTCTGCAGCGCCTAACATCCTGCTTTGCAACAGCTGCAGAGCTGTTTGGGCTAGAAATCAGCCTGAAGAAAACAGAAGTCCTCTACCAGGCCACACCACAGGAAGAACACCATCATCCTCACGTCAGCATAGGCAAATCTGTGCTTAAGTCTGTTCAGCAGTTCACATCATCTCTTCAGATGCCAAGATTGATAAAGAGATAGATCACAGATTAGCAAAGGCATAGAGTGCATTTGGAAGTCTTCACAAAAGAGTCTGGAGCAACAAGCACCTGAGGCAAAGCACAAAAATCAGTGTGTACAGAGCTATCATACTGTCTATTTTCCTTTATGGGTCTGAAACATGGGTCACCTATTGGCAACACCTACGACTCCTTGAACGCTTTCATCAGCGCTGTCTTCGCACAATCCTAAATATACACTGGACTGATTATGTGATGAATGTTGCTGTCCTTGAGCAAGCAGGGATCACCAGCATTGAGGCCATGCTATTGAAAACACAGCTGCACTGGGCAGGACACGTCTCTAGGATGGAGGACCACCGTCTCCCTAAGATACCATTCTACGGTGAACTCGCCATGGGTCAGTGCAAGAGAGGTGCCCCCCAAAAGAGCCTGAAACAACATCTCAGGCTTGCCAGATTGATCACCTCACATCGGGAGGCATGGAGACGCACTATCCACAATGCTGCGGCCTCTTTCGAGAAGTCAAGCCGAACGGGTCTTGAAGGAAAATGACGACGCAGAAAGAACTGCAACTTGGAAACAACATCACTCAAGGAGACTTTCTGCTGTGCTTTCTGCAACTGGACTTGCCTATCTCAGATTGGCCTTCTTAGTCAACAACGCGCTTGTAGAAAGCGTGGGATGAGTCCTTTCTGATTCTTTGTTTGCGAAGAAAAATCAAGAGACAGTTCTTACAAAATCATGCTCATATTTTACAATACTAATAAGATGAGCATACTTTTAAAAAAATACATAGAAACATTCTTTAGTTTGATGGTAAGCTACTGGAGTGCCATGTGAAATTATTCATCTTTGTTGTTGATTTTTAATTCGCTGTTATATTTTAACAGTATTTTTTATGTATTTTGATGTTTAAAATGAAATTGAGTAGATATATAATCGAGGCTATGAAAAATTCATAGTCATAGCTCCTTAATGAGAGGTTTGGAGATTTGTATATGTAACATTAACCTAAGAAATGTAAGTGGATATTCTGTTTCTTTGCATTCCAACATATCTCTCAGCACCATTTAACTGAAATGATGGAAATGCACGAATACAGTTTTGGGGACCAGTATCCCACAAAAGTGTCTGCAACTGGGAGCCAAATTCTGTCAATTTAGCCTTTATGGTGTTCAGTTTTGAAGTCTGCCTTTGGCAACTTCCCTTGTACATTTTTAGCACTCCCTTAAGTATAATTACTACTAGGACAAACCTTGCAAGATGTTTAAACACCCTGACAGCTTGAATGCCGTAAGATTCCATGATACTAAGTATATATAAATCTCTATCTTTTGTGGCATTTGAACTTGATAATGGAACAAGTTTTATAGAGATAAAGTCAGTGAATGCATTATAGTTAGACAAGATACCAAGTATGCAGAAGGCTCGGCATTACTGTGGTATGTTAACAGCTGGTAGCGTTCAGTGTTCCACATATTCTTGATAGCAGTGATACATTCAACCTCAGTGATTATCAAAAAAGATTTCAGAGCTCTGGAATTAATCACACATTTGAGAAGGCCAGCAGATAGAGATAAGTAGGAAAGTTATATTTGTCTTTTACCATTAGAGCAACCATTGCCACTATTTGCTTTTACTAATACTTTATTAGTAAATTATTAACAAATTAACAATTATTTATAATTTTAAACTATAGGAATATTTTATGTACCATGCATGCCTCCACGAAGTAAGCTCCCTTGTATTCAATAGGCCATACTTCAACATAAATAAGAACAAGATAGAACACTTAATTAATTAATGTTTTAATGGTTGTGTTACATGATGTCTAAAAGAATGGTTACAAAAGGAATTGTGATAAAATGTATAGACTATTATTGTCGTCAACGTCCTCCTCCTCCTCCTTTTCCCCTAAAATTGAAACTCAAAATCTTTGAGATTTGAACTAAGACTACTGGGATAAAAATCCTGGTAAAGCTGTAATAATGTTGATCTATGCATCTATATGCTTCCACTGTACATTTAAACTTTTACATTTTATATTATATATTTCCAGTTCTTTGTGTCTGTGTATTATGTATAAGTGCATGTGCTTTGAGTTATGTGCCTTTAAGTCATTTCCAATCTACAGCGACCCTAAAGAAAACCCTTCACAGTTTCTTTGGCAGGATTTGTTTGAGGAGGGGCTTGTCTTTGCCTTTCTTTGAAGTGGAGAGAGTGTGACTTGCTAAAGGGCATCCAGTGGTTTTCCATGGGCAATAAAGGATTTCAACCTTGTTTTCCAGAGTCCTAGCCCAATGTTTAAACCACTAATCTATGTTGGTTCCTTCAGTACATCATTTTAATATTAATGAATTGAAAATGCCCCACTGCCAAGAGTGTCTGATTAAGTATATACTTTTCTTTCTTGTCCTTCTTTCACATACCAAAATGACTCAGGTACTTGTAACAGTGATAGCTTCTCTGTTTAAAACATATTGTGACTCCTCAAAGCCTGAATGTGCAAAGAGAGAGTAGGAAATAAGGTAGTTGTGGGTGAGCTGGGGTTAGTGGTGTGCACCAACTCCTGCTTTTTGCCACTCCCGTGTAAATACATACATACAATCTCATCTGATGGGATGATTTGCCTATTATATGCTGCTTCACCTCCATTTATGGCAAGGAACCCTTTGCAAGATGTAAAGCAGTGGTTCCCAATCTGTGGTCCGTGGACCACCAGTGGTCCGCAAGAATGAAAATATGGTTTGCGGCCTCACCATTACTACACCATTGCCTTGAACCCATGTGGCAACAAGAGTGACTGGTCTTGCAAAACCCTCTTATAGTGCAGAGGCAACGAGGATGTCAGGAGTGGAGAGGCTGACTACCCACAAAATATTACTACTACTACATCTACTCTAGACTACCAAATATGGTTTTCTGTGGGCGAACAGATATGACTACTGGATGGCATATATTCTGAATCAGAAACTAGAGCTGATGTGGTCTATCAAATGCAATCTTCTGATTCAGCATCTCAAATAACCAAACTGAATCTAAAGTTGACCAAAAACTGATTTGTAACCCTTTTGATATTAATGTTGGGGAATGGTTCCCGGTCAAAGTAGTCCCTGGTCAAGTGGTCACTGGTCACATGGTACCTGGTCAAAAAAAGGTTGGGGACCACTGATGTAAAGGGACTTCCAGCCAGGCTCCATGACGAAAAGGGAGGTGAAGCCATACACATCACCATGGCAGCAATATGGGAGCCTTCCTGTGCTGCCTTCCCTTCAATGGGGGGAACCTGGGTGGCTACACTTCCCCCCATGGGATGAAGAAGAGGTAAGGCAGGAAATGTGGGGCATGGAGAGGTGAGAGCTACCACATGTATTCTAGATCCTTGCACATCTTGGCTGAACAAACAGGCCGGAGGGAGACTGGCAGAATGGATGAAGGTGGTGGTCAATTCCACCTTGGAACAAGATAAAGTTCCAACTTGCCTAAAGGAGGCAGTTGTGAGACCTATATTTTAAAAGCCATCCCTGAACCCCTCTGTAATGGGCAATTGCCAGCCAGTGTTCAACCTCCCCTTTCTGAGTAATGTCTTGCAACATGTGGTGGCCTCCCAGCTGCAGGGATTTCTGGATGAAACAGATTATGTAGATCCATTTCAATCTAGTTTCAGACCTAACTATGGAACAGAGACCGCTTTGGTCACATCCACCAAGGTGACCAAGGCTGTCTCTGTTCCATACTTAGGCCTTGGTGGATGGCCTATGCAGAGAGCTAGACAGGGGAAGTGTGTCCCTGTTGGTTGTCCTGGCTCTTCCAGTGGCTTTTGATACAATTGACCATGGTATCCTCCTGGGTTGTCTCGCAGGGATGGGACTTGGAGGCACTGTTTTACACTGACTTCGATCTTTCCTGGAGGGCTGTACCCAGAAGGTGGTGCTGGAGGACTCCTATTTGAACCCCTGGCTGTTCACTTGTGGGGTTCCTCAGGGTTCAGTCCCCCCCCCCCATTCTGTTTAACATATACATGATACTGCTTGGTGAGGTTATCCAGAGTTTTGGAATATGGTGACACCTACAGTATATGCAGCTGACACCCAATTCTACTACTCCTTTTGCCAAGGAAGCTGTTCTGACCCCAAACCAGTGCCTGTCATCAGTAAAGGACTGGATGAGGGCAAACAAATTTAAACTTAATCAAGACAAGACAGAGATACTCCTGGTCAGTCAGAAGGCAGACCAGGGAATAGGGATCCAGCCTGTGCAGGGTGGTGTTACAGTCCTCCTGAAGACATAGGTACACAGTTTGGGGATCCTTCTGGACTCAGGGCCAAACCTGGAGGCCCAGGTATTGATTTCCATTCCCATATAGCCGTCACTACGATTGAGCTAACTATAAAAGAAGCAGCCAGAAAGCTTCCCTGACTCTGAGATGATGTGACTCTGCAAGCACTACCGAATCCAGCCAAAGTTGGTTCTTCAAAGATTAATAATAATAATACCTTGCTTTATCTCCCCAAAGGGGATGCAGTCTGCCAAATAGCCTGAATCTGAACTGTCTAAGACTTTAACTGTCATAACCAGCACTTTGAATTGTGCCTGGTAACAGACTGGCAGCCAGTGGAGCTGCTGGGGTTGTCCGCTCTTGTAGCCAGCCTCAGTTAGCAACCTGGCTGCAGCTCTTTGGACCAGCTGAAGTTTCCAAGCACTTTCCAGTGACAGATGGCCACCCAGCCTTAATAATAATAATAATAGTTTTCACCTCCTGGCCCAGGAAGTTTAGGCAGGCAGGAAAGCAGGCAGGTCGCTATGAGTGGAGGTCCTCCTACGCTGTGCCCGCTGCATCCTCCGTGCCCAGTGCAGGCCAGCATGAGGAAGCAGGCCAAAGGCGACCTTCGGGAGTGGCGTGGTATAGGCCAGACACTCCATTGGGCCCCAGCTGGGCCCAGGAAGAATGGAAGAAGCATGAAGAAGGAGGCAGGAAGCAGCAGTGGGCACACTCTCCAACCTGTTCATTCAGCCAGAGGCAGCTTTGCCATAAGTGAGGTTGACTGGCTGAAGAGATCCACTGGCCGGGCAGTGGAGCATGGCCCCTGGATGTGTGCTCCCAGGACCTCTTCCCACACACACTTCCCAACGCTGGGGGAGAGAGGTGCCCCGGCGTTGGCGAGCACACACCCAGGGGCTGGTGAAGCACTCAGAGGAGAGAAAGAGGAAATTCATCCACTTGAGCCAAGGCCAGGGACCAGAAGTGAGGAATCGCTGAATCATTTCCGACTCACCGCTTTGGAACAGAAATGGCGGAAAAAGCTTTGGAAGGGCAAAGGGACTTCCGGTTTCCTTAAAAGCTTCAAAAAGCAAATCTTTCCGAATTTATTCCAAATTATGAAGATTCCGACCAAACCTTATTATGTCCACTGTGGACAGATCTGGCTTTTCAAGGAACTGGTGCAGTTGGAAAACAAGTTTCAATTGTGCAAAGGTCCTCCTGGCCACCACAGTTTGAAGCTAGTATCGAACTGCATCAGATGGACAGTGTAGATTGGGCCTTAGTTAATTTATATGGAGCTGAAAGGCTTTAATGTGGACTGAGTGAAAAGGCATTCCTTCACTTCAAGTCCTCAAGGAATTAAACATGTAGCAGCTTGCCACTCATTCCTAGTTGTAGTCTTTCAGGACATACCCAGCACATAGGAAAAATCCAAGTGAGCAGACAATGTCAAGGACGAAGAACTGAACTTCTGTAACTTTTCAATACAAGCTAAACAGCCTTTCCCTCCTGTACTGAATAGCAGTCATTTAAAAATTTGAGGAATGAGCTGGCTGACTCTTTCTTGAGTACAAATAACTTCTGTTTTAGTGCCACAATCCAGATAAAACTTGTTTTATTCTGTCCTAGTGAAATTTGTTTATGTCTTGCTAGCAGCTGCTCTCCCCTGTTTGCCAATATCTATTAATGATAATTACCCTGAATACTATACCAAGTCTGTGATGCCATCACATCATTGTGAGGAAGATTGTGATCTTATCTAAAGCTATTCTGTTTAACTCTGACACTCCTTCTATTATAGTGGAGTGCTGATAACATCATGCCTGTTAGGATCAGACATTAGTTGGAATCAATATTTGAAAATGTGCCTGTTTTTGCTTAATAGCAAAGTTAGTACAAGGGTCACAGCAAGATCATTTGTTGGATGAGATTGTACAGCTTCATCTTGTCAGGGAAAGGGGATTCTTTGGACCATTTGCTACTGGAAGTGAAACAAAACTAAACCTCTACCTGCCTTATAATAAAGTCCACTTACTGCAATAACATGTTGTTGCTGGGGGAATTGCATTCATATTCCAAATATAGACTTCCCATAAGTAAAACTGGCTGCTGTGAACAGAATGCTGGGCTTGGTAGACTTTTGGTTAAACCCCAAAAGGATTGTCCCATGTACTAGTTTCTTCCACCTAAACGAAGACTATTTAATTCATATCCCATCTTTTCATCTTGCAGAAACAGAATTCGAAGAGGATAACAATAAAGAGGGACCATATAGTATAGTAGTTGACTATTGGAGTCCAACTCCAGAAATTAGGGTTTGAATCCCTTCTCAGTCATGGAAACCAACTGGGTGGTCTTGGGCAAGCCTCCGGGTCACACATTCTTAGCTCCCCAAAACTTTATGATAGAATGGAAATTGATTGAATGCATAATGTTCTACAAATACGCAGGGATGCTGGGCCAATATAGCCGTATAGGTAACTCTCGGTAAAATTTCAGTACCTTCAGAAAGGTGTTTATATTATAGCTTTGGAAATGTGCACGTGTATTAAAATTTAATGAAAAGCCTGAATGGTTGATCACTTATATTTCATCATTTCCTAATCCTTTTAATTATACATAAAATACATAATTTAATGTGACATTCTGGACATTAGGAAAGAACGATCAGAAACAGACATAGATTCCACTTTCTTACTTAATTGTGTTCAGTTGACCTCATTCATTTTTGGATTTATCTCTGTGTGTGTGTGTGTGTGAGAGTGAGAGAGAGAGAGAGAGAGAGAGAGAGAGAGAGAGAGCTTTCTGAAGCATCAGGTCTATGCCATCCTCAGGGGTAAGAAGGGATGGGCAGTAGTCTGATCTTATACAATAAAAGTTTAGTGATATGTTGACAGCCTCTTAACTTGCCAATAAACATGTTGCAATAATAGATGGACTGACATTTCTTCCCAATGTCTTATCTAAAAAGTGCCCCAAATGAAAATGATTAGTAATCTTCAGCTAAATTTCATGCAGTAACTGAACTTACTCCAGGCATGATGTGCCACTATATGTCAGAAATGCATAAGAAAATCAGACCACTGTTAATTTGAGGTTGAAGAAAGTGTGTCTATTTCTGCAGCTTCTATGAGTCTTTAAACTGGTCTTCACACATGCACTGATCACCATTCACGTCAGATGTTAAAGCTGACCAAATTTTAGAGGGAAGGAAAGAATAACAGAGAAAACTTGCAAAAATGTTGGTTATACTAATGAAATAATCCTGCTTCCCTGATCTGGTGTGGAGAAAAGAAAAGAACGAAGAAATTGAATTGAAAAATACATTAGGTAATGCCTGATCTAGGAATTAATCTGCTTACTTACACACAGCAGAGATACAAATTCTCTTGAGATAGCTAACTTAGTTCCCGATGTTTATACAAGCATTCTTAAATTACACTGAATTTTAAAGTGAAAGGAGTTCTAAGTAAAACAGAAAGTGAAATAGGGGAAAGTTGTTTTTTTAAAAAAAAAATCCCTCCCATGTCCTTAATGTGACATGTACGTAAGATTTTTTCAATTGTTTGAATGTGCTCAGTATGAAGAAGATTATTTAGATATGTATTATTCTTACAAAGAGGTCTTATAAGAAATCCTTGAAGTTATTGTTTAGTGGGGCTTCAATCTCAATGGAAATGAAGATGCTAGAATCAAACTTTCAATCTTTTCTAAATTTCTTTTTTATTGGCAGTTTGAATGGTGCACTTTATTCCTTGGTAGTAGGATTCCCCATTAGGCATTTGTCTTGTTGACATGTGAATATCCTGTTGTCACAGATTAACGTAGCAGTGTGCTCGGAAGCAGGATGCCATTTAAGATAGTCCTTGAGCAAACACCTAGATCAGGGGATGGTCATCTGGTGGCTTATGGACAAGTTGGCACATTCCTTGCAGTTTATTGGATTTGTAACATTAAACAATTGCCTCACCTTCCAAACTTAAAAGTGTAATTATAGGAACAACAAATTGTGCTTGATGTCAGTGAGACACCTTTCAGTGGCAACAGTTGATACTTATTTTGGTGGTGGTTGTGCTGGGATCAGGAAAAAAGAAACAGTAATGACGAACATTCTCAACTGTGGTATTAAGATAATTGAAATAACGAAAAGAGTCTTATAAAGGCCATTAAAGCATATAGATCATTACTTGTTCAAATTATATACATTAATACAGATGATATCTTTATGGCTGGACTATAGTTACCCGGAACCATGTTTGTGACCGAATATCATTAAATTGTTTGATTCACCCTAAAGGACCTATGTAACCTCTCTAAGAATTTTCTAGATCCGCCAGGGCAACTCTATGGTAACTACTGGGGAATCATATTTTTGAATTGCTTGGAGGACCTAGAAAATTCCTAGTGACTATTTTTCCCCTGCTGCAGGTAAATGAAACCGTGGATATGGGTTCCATGGTTATGGGTTTTTTACTGTATAATTCTGTTAGTGCCACAGCATCCAGTTTTCATTATTATTATTCTTTGTCAAGGTGTAATTCTCCATGTTCCTGTTAATGGGTTGCAGAGATGTGATGAATTAATCAACTCCTATATCTTATTTATTTTATTTATTTTATTTATTATTCGGGCTTCTATGCCGCCGACTCCCTGAGGCTCGTGGCGGCTTACAGGAGCCGAAGGGCACAGTAAAATACAGGCAATAAGCAGTTAAAAACAATTAAAAACAACAGCAGTATAGTAATTAATAACACAGTTAACACAATGAACAGCACATCATCCTCAGAAGAACGAATAGATGGCGGGGCATGGGCAGGACTTACTCACCAAAGGCCTGCTTAAACAGGTATGTTTTACAGGCCCGTCTAAACGGGAGCAAGTCCTTCATAGCCCGAGTTCCGGCCGGAGGGCGTTCCACAGCGTAGGTGCTATGACAGAGAACGCCCTCCCGGCCGGTAGCAGTCAGCCTTGCGAGTTTAGCTGAAGGTATCTCCAGGAGATTGGAGTCCTCAGACCGAGTGATCTCGGAGGGCAATATGGGGTGAGACGGTCCCTCAAATACGCTGGCCCCAGGCCGTGTAAGGCCTTAAAGGTGAGGACCAACACTTGGAAGGTGATCCGGTGCTCAATTGGCAGCCAGTGCAGATCCTGCAAAACAGGTGTTATGTGGGCGCCAGCTGGCGTGCCAGACAGGAGCCGGACGGCAGTGTTCTGCACTAGCCTGAGCTTCGGGTCACCCGACAGAGGAAGGCCAACGTAGAGCGCGTTGCAGTAATCCAGCCTTGAGATGACTGTGGCTTGGATCACCGTGGCCAGATCGTTCCGGGAGAGATAGGGGGCCCTCCTGCCTGTCGCAGATGAAAAAAAAGCGATCTTGCTGACCGCAGAGACCTGGGCCTCCATGGTCAGCTGGGAGTCCAAATGGACCCCCAGGCTCTTTACGGAAGGCGATGGGCATAACACCGCACCGTCCAGGCTCGGAAGCTGGACATTAACATCACCCGGGCGACCCGCCACAAGATCTCCGTCTTCGCCGGATTCACCCTCAACCTACTGGCTCGCAGCCATATCTGAAAAAGCATCCAAACCTTTCCATGCAAGTTGAACAGATTTCAAATTTGTGGTATTATTAATGGTGAAGGGTATTTTACTTAGGTAAGAGCATTCTATGTTTTTGTGAGAGGATAAATTCAGAAGGTTGTTCTGGCGGATTCCTGTTCAACCTTTTAGCCATTTTCTTTGGAAGATTTCGGCTGGGTTTTGTCACACAATCTATTTACTATGTACATAAAACTTATGGGAAAGGTTGTCAGGAATTTGGGGGACTGGTGTCATGATTTTGTGAATGACACATAGCCTATTGTTTGGCAGGATTTGATGGCTGATTGTTAATGGAGGGGAAAACCTTTATTTATTTACTATATTTCTATCTTGCTCTATCTCAAACCATGGAGAACACAGAGCAGCTTACAATTCTGGCAATTATTCAATACCACATTGTAATGAAAAGTATACAAATTTTATTTATTAATTTTTATATATTATTTATATTCCGCCCTTCTCACCCCAAAGGGGACTCAGGGTGGATCACGGAACACATATATGTTAAACATTCAATGCCAATTATACAATGACAAGACAGACAACAGATAGAGGTATATTTAGGTTTCTTTCCTCATCATTTGGCATCTTTTGGAGGCTGTGCTCAATTCTAGCCACGGGGGGGGGGGGGGATGCTGATGCTCCATCTCCTTGCCAAAGGGCTTCATTCGTAAACTTTCCTCCAAAATGCTGTGCCTAAAACATTTCCCCACTTAATGCAGTTCCGATTTATCTACTCACATTGCTGTTTTCAATCTTCCCACAGGTCATGTGATGAGGCTCCAAGTTTCTGCGTTTTGCTACTCTTTTCTGAAAAGGGGAGCCCCCCTACTTTTGAGTTTAGATAAACTAGTCCCAATGATCCATGGATAAATTGACCCAGTTTTTTGGACTTTTTTTACTGAAATCTTTAGACTTTGTACATAAGTATGGGGTATTGAGAGTATTGCTGATTAATTAGTGAGGTACATATTCAAAGTTGCATAGTTAACTAGCAGTTATCAATCAGCAAAAATATGAAGTCCTTTAATGATAGAATATAGTACGTTAGGGAGGTCATGAACTTCATGCTAGTTAAAAATGAAACTGATTGTAAAGAGCTCCAGAAAGATCTCTCGAAATTGAGTGAATGGGCAACAAAGTGGCAAATGAATTTTAACCTAAACAAGTGTAAAGTCATGCACATCGGGGCAAAGAACCCCAACTACACCTACCAATTGATGGGGTCAAAGCTTTCCGAGACAAACCAGGAAAGGGATCTTGGGGTTTTGGTGGACAGCTCAATGAAGATGTCAACCCAGTGCGCAGCAGCAGTAAAAAAAGCAAATTCTATGCTTGGCATGATCAGGAAGGGAATCGAAAATAGGTCGGCAAATGTTGTATTGCCTCTCTACAAATCTATGGTGAGGCCACATCTGGAGTACTGTGTACAATTCTGGTCACCGCACCTCAAGAAGGATATAACGGAACTGGAAAAGGTACAGAAAAGGGCAACAAAAATGATCCAAGGGATGGAGCAGCTCCCTTACGAAATCAGGTTGCAACGCCTTGGTCTTTTCAGCCTTGAAAGACGGCATTTAAGAGGTGACTTGATCGAAGTGTATAAAATCATGCATGGGATAGAAAGGGTGAATAGAGAAAAAATATTTTCTCTGTCACACAACACTAGGACTAGGGGGCACTCCCTAAAGCTCCAAGGTAGGAAAGTTAGGACTAATAAAGGAAATATTTCTTCACCCAGAGGGTCATTGGGTTATGGAACTCACTTCCAGAGGAGGTTGTGACAGCGGTCAGCCTGGACAGCTTCAAGGCAGGATTAGACAGATTCATGGATACCAAGGGAATCAGTAGCTACTGAAATGGACATCCAAGTGCCACCTCTGTGTTGATGGAGGCAGGCAGGATTTCCCGGGTACTGGTTGTGGGGGTCGGGAGCAGGTGAGGGTTTTGCCCTCCTTTCTGCTAGAGATCCCCGTGTACAACCAGTGGGCCACTGTGTGACACAGAATGCTGGACTAGATGGGCTGAGGCCCGATTCAGCATGGCTCTTCTTATGTTCTTATGTTCTTATGCTAAATTCCACGAGCTCCTTGTGAGTTGCTGGGAAAAAGGTGAACTGCCATCAGATCTCCGAGATGCAGTTATCATCACCCTGTATAAGAAAAAAGAAACAAAATCCGATTGCTCAAACTATCGAGGTATAACACTGCTCTCCTTTGCTGGGAAAATCCTTGCAAGGATACTCCTGAACAGATTAGTTCCTGCTATTGCAGAAGAATTTCTCCCTGAAAGCCAATGCAGCTTCAGAGCTAATAGGAGCACCACAGATATGGTTTTTGCCCTTAGACAACTGCAAGAGAAATGTAGAGAGCAGAACAAAGGACTCTATGTAACATTTGTCGACCTCACCAAAGCCTTTGACACTGTGAGCAGAAAAGGTCTGTGGCAGATCCTGGAACGTCTAGGATGTCCCCCCAAATTCCTCAAAATGATTATCCTATTACATGAGGGCCAGCGCGGTCAAGTCAGATACGGCGATGCTCTCTTGGAGCCTTTTCTCATAACTAATGGAGTGAAACAAGGTTGTGTTCTTGCACCAACTCTATTTACAATCTTCTTCAGCATGATGCTTCAAAGGGCTAAGGCAGACCTCGAAGAAGAGGACGGCATATATATACGCTATCGTACTGATGTTAGCTTGTTCAACTTAAGCCGTCAGAGGGCTCGCACTAAGACTTTAAACTATCTAGTCCGTGAGCTGCTTTTTGCTGATGCTGCTGCCCTTGTCGCCCATTCAGAAGCAGCCCTGCAGCGTCTAACATCCTGCTTTGCCGCAGCTGCAGAGCTGTTTAGGATGGAAGTCAGCCTGAAGAAAACGAAAGTCCTCTACCAGTCCACACCACAGGAAGAACACCATCATCCCCACATCAGCATAGGCAAATCTGTGCTTAAGTCCGTTCAGCAGTTCACCTATCTGGGAAGCATCATCTCTTCAGATGCCAAGATTGGCAAAGAGATAGATTACAGATTAGCAAAGGCATATAGTGCATTTGGAAGGCTTCACAAAAGAGTCTGGAGCAACAAGCACCTGAGGCAAAGCATCAAAATCAGTGTGTACAGAGCTATCGTACTGCCTATTCTCCTCTATAGGTCTGAAACATGGGTCACCTATCGCCAACACCTACGACTCCTCGAATGCTTTCATCAGCGCTGTCTTCGCACAATCTTAAATATACACTGGACCGACTATGTGACTAATGTTGTTGTCCTTGAGCAAGCAGGGATCACCAGCATTGAGGCCATTCTATTGAGAACATAGCTGCATTGGGCAGGGCACGTCTCTAGGATGGAGGACCACCACCTCCCAAAGATACTACTCTATGGTGAACTTGCCACGGGTCGGCGCAAGAGAGGCGCACCCAAAAAGTGATATAAGGACTCCCTGAAACCACATCTCAGGCTCGGCCAGATTGATCACCAACAATGGTCCACCCTGGCCTCACATTGGGAGGCATGGAGTTGCACTATCCACAATGCTGCAGCCTCTTTCGAGAAGACACGCCAAACAGGTCTCGAAGAGAAACGACAATGCAGAAAGAACCGCAACTGGGAAACAACATCACCCAAGGAGACTTTCTACTGTGCCTTCTGTTCTGCAATCGAACTTGCCTATCTCAGATTGGCCTTTTTAGGCTTCAATGCACTTGTAAAAAGCATGGGATGAGTCCTTCCTAAGAATCTTCATTTGCGAAATAATGCCGAGAGAGAGATAGTACTTTAGTACTGTCCTGGGAGAAAGGTCAGATAGAAAATAAATAAATAAAATACCAGATGGGTGCTTTTGTGGGTCTCCATATATACCCATCTCTCACCCATCTCCCACCCAGGTAATTTGCTGTGGCTTAGAGTGACAATTTGACCACCTTACACTACATAGAAATAGCTCTTAAGAACATTTTATGATAAGAAAAGAAGAACAATTATTACTGAAGAAAACCATCTTGCTTGGGCTACAATGAAAAGTACTGAGAGCTTGTCCAATTGAACTATACAAACAATATACACTTTAAGCTCCAAGAATCAGTATGAACCAGAAATCAGCTTTACAGATGAAACCTTATAATGCTAGCAGACTGTTTTACCTGGTGTAAATGTTTCTGTTCATATGCTTCAGTTAATGATGATTGCGAACAGATGTTTCCAACCAGATGTTTTTAGCAGGATGTTAAAAATAATTTGTACATATATTTCCATAATTCGGGTCTTGATCATCTGTTTCGATGTGGCATACAAGGAGTAAAGAGAAAGTGTAATGTTTGTAATTACAATAGTAGGGACAAGCTCAGCTGCTGCTGCCACTGCTCCTCCTCTTTTTTCCCCACTATTATTTTTACCCAGCTTTCTTTCAAAATTGAGACTCAAGGTGTCTTGAGAAATAGTGCGAATAAACTGTTAGGGAAGTTTTCTTTTTGTTACATGTGGATATATATACATTGGAAAAAAAAAATGTGCAGATGCTTATGCTGGGGATAACTTAATGGTTGAAAGAACAATAATTGCATTTTATTATACTTATACATTCTTCTTTCTTGCAAATGTCTAAAGTGCAATATAATAATTTTGATATTTTAAGTTCTGATTTAATCATGATATCATTGTATTCATATTGTTAAAATGCACCTAGTGCAAGTGATACTTTACTGCTATTTTGAGCATTGTATTTTCCTAAATCTTTAAACATAGTTATATTTCCTAAGATTTCATTTGTACACTTTGGAATTAACACAAGGAAAAACTTATACTATTTTTCTGTCTTGCCAATGCAATTCTAACTTGAAGACATGCCATTAATAGTGGAGTAAAATAAAACTTTTGTAGCATCGAAAATCACTTCTGTCAACAAAGCCTGCTCCTGTCAGATGGTCCTGTAGTCTGCTAACATAGCAATCTGCAAATATCTGCAGCTGACTAAGATCTGGTAGAATGGTCAAAAAGGGATGGAGAAATCAAGCTATACCAAATCCAGACCACTTCCAATATTTATTTATTTATTTAAAACTTTTGTATCCCATTCTTCTCTACCTCCATAGAGGGACTCAGAACAGCTAACAGCAAGAATTCAATGCTAACAGTAATCAACTTTAAAAACATCATACATAAACAATAGGTTAAAAGTACATATAAGATTTTTTTTAAACCATATAAACCATTCACCAAGGAATAATTCAATCTGTTCTCTTTGCCTTGATACTTTAAAATATTGTTTGTCTTACTTTTACATATGGTATTTACACTTCAATACATTATTGTAAATAATGGGACTTGAGCATCCTCAGATTTTGGTATGGAGGGTGAAGAGGAGGTTTGTGGAAACAAACCTCTGTGAATACCAATGGCTGTTTGCATTATTTTTGACACTAAGAGTTGTACTGAGTAGTTGGTTGTGTCAGTGATCTCCCCCCCCCTCTATGAAAATATAACCAGCATGTGATGAGGTGGTTATTTGTGTTATATTAAGTGGTCACGTTATGGACAGACCACAAAGGGTTGGCTGTGATAATGGAGGCAGTTCCCTCCTGGGGAATGTGTTGCCATGGTGATGGTGGGCGGAGCCAACCAGAAGGCTAGCTCGAATTCTTAGAGAGAGTCAGTGGGTGCCTGGCTATCAAGCCAGAAGGTTCGGTTAGATTCTGCTCTGAGGAGAGGAGTAGGAATCACGTTATTGAAACTGCAGAGAGAGCAGTTAGAGTTTTCCTGTCAGCGAGCGAGAGTGTATCTTCGGCTGGGGAATCTGTTTCGAGAGCTGTAGGGAGACAGTTCTGTAAAGCCTGAGGGCTAGATAGAGGCAAGGTGCCTTTAGAAGACAAAAGTGCCTGTATGTTTGAGATTGTTAGACGCTGATCTAACTAAGTAATAGCAATAGTTAAACATTGCAACTGTGTATTAGTTACAAATAGAAACTTTGTAACCTTTTTAAGTCGTGCCTCTTCGGAAGAGTTATATTAAGTATCAAACCAAGTTTTGTGCCCAGTTGTGTGAAATAAACTATTTAAGTTTTGATTCAAAACTCTCTCTCCGTGACTTCATTTGGATTACCAGTCTCCTCACCACTCTTTACAAGTCAATGGTCAAGCCTAAATAAATTAATGGTGGCAGCGAAATACAAGTTAACGTCGAATCTCAACACAGCAATACCTATTACCAATTACAAGGAAAGCTTTCTTATTTAGAAGAAAATCCTGCTATATTCACCAAATTACTTTTAGCTAACACACCAAACTGTTGAAGTTAAAGACAGTATCGCTATTCGCTGCAATATTAAACAAAAATATTGATTTACATTTCTGCCTTAACATTTACATAAAATGACAAGAATACATATCAACCACTAACATCTTACCAGCAATAAGGTGACACCAAAAGTTGAGCAAAAGACCATGGGCCCGGCCAAGTCTGTTTCATTCATGATGCTGCCATCAGCTTCTTTCAGTGGGTGGAGCACTGTTAGGGTCTTCTGCCAGATGTGATCAAAATTGATGACTAGTTTTTCCAGTAAAGATGGTTCATCTTCAAAATTGCTTCCATAAAAAGACTGTGGTGAGGATGGAGTATATGTTGGTGTGGACTGAAAAATCTGACCAGTGTAAGGTTGCTGTTGGGGCATAATCTTTGAAAGAACAAAGCCATCTTGCTGAGAATATTCATAGCCAGCATATTGTTTGCTGTATGTTCCTCCCCCGTGGTCTTCTCCATATTGCTGTGATTGGTCATCATTGCTATAACTTGTCTGATAGAAATCTGTATTGAAGTTGTCAAACCCAGACATTGCAACCTATCTTTGTGGTCTTCTTCAGCAAGGTGATGCTCCCTCTCCTGATGCCCCCAATGCCACCCAGCCCCGGTTATCACCTCGCTTCCAACCCAGGATCATAACTTCAATGCTGCTATAAAGTTAAACTAGGACAATGATAGTCCTAAGAATTTTCATTATCTGTAGGCCAGATGGGATACAACTTTAAATTGTTCAGGTGTATCTTGGTCAGGTAGAGTTGTGCTCTTACTCAACAATCTTTTTCGAGGAGAAAAATCAGGCACTCAAATGCACCGAATAAAATATTTCTTTTATTTTTGCATGTGATAATATTGCATGATGATATTGCATGGGTATTTTCATCATGGTCAAAGCAGAAGGGATTAGTGAGATATTATATTTTCATAATAATAATAATACACTTTATTTATATTCCGCTCTTCTCACCCAGCAGGGGACTCAGAGCGGATTACAGGTACACATACTTGGCAAACAATTCCTGCCATTTTCCACATACACAACATATAGATGAACAGAGGCAAACTCTGGCCACCAGGGGGAGCTGACACACTCCTCATCTCTCAGCATTCCCAGCATCCCTTGTTGTTCCTTCCGCATTCCTGGAGTTCTTTAATGGCCTCATAATTCAGTCAAAATTTACCTCCCCACTTAATGTGGTACCTTTATCACCTAGTTGACAGATGCAACTGTCTTTTAGGCTGCAAAGGTCGACAGCAGGCTACACTTAAAGGTCGAGCACCCACCTCGACCCGGGCAGGCCTCAAACTCATGACCTATTGGTCAGAGAGATCTTATGCAGCTGACACTTAGCCAGCTGCGCCACATTCATAGTGATAGATGGAGGAATAATTGCAAGTCATCCGGGAATACTTGGCCACGCTCAACAAATTCGAGTCCCCAGGGCCAGATCAACTTCATCCAAGAGTATTGAAGGAACTAGCGGAAGTTTTTTCAGAACCACTTGGCAATCATCTTTGAGAATTCTTGGAGAATGGGAAAAGTCCCAGGAAATTGGAGGAGGGCAAATGTGGTCCCCATCTTCAAGTAGGGAAAAAGGATGACCTAAACAATTACTGTCTGGTCAGCTCAGCCTCACATCGATACTAGGCAAAATTCTAGAAAAGATAGTTAAGAAAGTGGTCTGAAAACACTTAGAAACTAATGCAGTCATTGCTAACAGTCAACACAGATTGATCAAAAACAATTCATGTCAGACTAATCTGATCTCTTTTTTCAATAGAGTTACAAACTGGATAGATGCAGGGAATGCCATGGATGTAGCGCATCTGGATTTCAGTAAGACCTTCGACAAGGTCCCCCATGACCTTCTGGCAAACAAACTAGTCAAATGTGGGCTAGGCAAAACTATGGTTAGGTGTATCTATAATTGGTTAAGCGAATGAACCCAAAGGCTGCTCACCAATGCAACCTTTTTGTCTTGGAAAGAAGTGACAAGTGAAGTGCCTCAAGGTTCCATCCTAGGTCTGGATCTATTCAACATCTTTATTAATGACTTAGATGAAGGGTAAGAAGGCATGATCATCAAGTTTGCAGATGACACCAAATTGGACGGGATAGCAAATATCCCAGAAGACAGGAGCAAAATTCAAAACAATCTTAACAGATTAAAGAGATTGGCCAAAACTAACAAAATGAAGTTCAACAGTGACAAATGCAAGATACTCCACTTAGGCAGAAAAAATGAAATGCAAAGATACAGAATGGGGAATTCCTGGCTCGACAGCAGTACATGAGAAAAAGATATTGGAGTCTCATGGACAACAAGTTAAACATGAAGCAACAATGTGATGTGGCAGCAAAAAAAGCCAATGGGATTTTGGCCTGCAAAAATAGGAGTATAGTATCTAGATCCAGGGAAGTCATGCTACCCCTCTATTTTGCCTTGGTCAGACCGCACTTGGAATACTGTGTCCAGTTCTGGGCACTGGAATTAAAGGGAAATGTTGGCAATCTGGAATGTGTCCAGGGGAGGGCAACTAAAATGATCAAGGGTCTGGAGAACAAGCCCTATGAGGAATGACTTAAAGAGCTTGGCATGTTTAAACTCCACACTGGACTAAATTCAAGAGAATTTTGTAGTAATGCAGACACCATTAGACTAAGAATCAAATTAGTTTAATAGTTCATACAGACTTAAAATCCAGCAAGACAAGTTGTTTGATTCTTCAGCTTGCTTGAAGATTACCTGAGATGGAGCAAATGGCTGTTGCAGATTAATGAGAATAAAATCTTCAGACTTCACTTTGAATCAATAGTGAACAATTAATTATTCCAGTTCTGGCAGCATGATTTTAAAGTGTTCTATACTCGACCTATAAAGCTGCGGCAATTAACACCTTCTTACATTTCCTCACTGTAAAACCTCATCTGTAAAGAATGTCACCTTGGCCATACCATATCTGCAGAATGCCCAGGAACTATCTCAGCCAACTGTAACTGCATGATAATATTAAAATAAATATATTGTTTCAAAATACATAGTTGTGTTTCACAATGGTGAAAGAAATTGTTGGTGCCTAGTTCCCCCAATCAAATACAACAATAGCTGGTGAAGAAGATTCACACATATAAGGTGGCTGTTGCAGAGCAACTAAAGAAGAGAAGATCCCTCATCAGGTATGCTGGAGAAATTTGAATGCATATATAGTTCCATTGCAAGAACTACGAGGGTTGAATGAAAAGTAATGCCTCCACCTTTGTAACTCTTCAACAGATGGCAGTACTGGTATGCGGCAGGTACTGGCTTATTCAGTAGACTCTCCTCTACAGTTCCATTTTGGCGGGAAGCCTTAGCATTGAACGGTTGTGTTGTTAAAGTGCAAAGTATGGAACCCTGCGCAGATGGTTGGTCAATGCAACTTAAGCAATATGCAGTCATTGAATTCTTGGCAGCAGAAGGTGTCACCCCAAAGGAGATTCATCAGAGCATGCAAGCTGTTTATGGTGATTGTGTTGATGTGAGTATTGTGTGTCGTTGGGCGAATAAGTTTAAAGATGTTGAGGTGGGAACATCTGACTTGCGTGACAAACAAATAGTTGGATGTTCTGTGACAGCAACCACCGAGTTTCACAAGCAAAAGGTTGACAGATTGATTCAGGATGATCATCATATCACTCAGAGAGAAATTTCAAGCATAATTGGCATTTCACAAGAATATGTGGGCCACATTATTGCTTTGCTTGGCTATCAGAAGATCTGTGCACAATGGGTACCCAGGGTGCTGACGCCTGAAATATCAGATGCCACCACATGTTACCTCAGCAGAACTTCAGAGACTGGATCTCACCACCGTACGGCATCCTCCATACAGTCCAGATTTATCACTGTCTGACTCCCATTTGTTCCTGATAATGAAAGAAGATCTGCAGGAGCATCATTATGCTTCTGATAAAGACATTGAGAGAACTGTGAGATGCTGGTTGCGGAAACAGAGCATAGACTTCTTTCATGACGGCTTCAGAAAACCTGTTCATCGTTGGCAGAAATGTATCTAATTGTCTGGTGATTATGTGGAAAAGTGAATAGGGCTAGTTAAAGAGCACATTCTAAGGATTATTTCTGCATTTGATTTATTAAAATCTTCCCATCTAAACCCAAGTAATCAAGGTGAAGGCATTACATTTCATTCAACCTTCGTATATAGGGTTGGGTGCATAAATGCCTTCGGAATCTACAGGCAAATTCATAAATTCACACGTAAGCAAAACAATACACATAAACTTACATAAAAGCTTCTATAAAAGGCTAAGGTGTTTTGACATATTCTGTACCTTGGGACAGAGGCCTATGCGTCATTGCCTTACTATTGAGTTAACTTCCAATTCTTCTCTGCCTTCTGTTCCCTCTTCCCTTTCTCTTTCCCAGTGAGACCTCATTTTGCTTAAGAGCCAAACATTAGGTTGAGAAGGAGGTCAAGTTATATTAGATCCAAACCACTTTCAGCCTAGGCCTATTGACCATAATGCTACTGCGAAGTTAGGCTAGGGCAATGGTAATTTCCAATATTTGCTACACACATATACGCTTAATTCAGAGCAGAACTTTGTTCTCTTATAGTTTTATTATACTATCCCTGCTAATTTAATGTAATCCACAAATCTGAAAAGCATGCCATCTATTCTGTCATCAACGTCATTTCTGACAATGCTGTATAGCGCTGGATTCGGAATTGAACTCTGTGGCACTCCAATAGCCACCTCTCTCCAGGGTGAAGAAGACCCATTTGTGTAAAATTGTGCCTTCAATTTTAGGAAATTCCCATGCAACATGAACTCCATTCTCATTTAGACCACAAGATCACACCCTGTTTTTCCCTAACTGCACTTAAATCTGTTTTGTAGAATGTGTGTTTGACTATACTTGGCTTCTATTTCCCACTGTATAACAAAGGCCACAAGAACATGATCACTCCCACCTAAGGATCCCACCAGTTCTATCCCATTAACCAGGTAAACACTGTTGGTTGGGATCCTATATCGTCTTTATGGTGCCTCTTCTACCTTCTGGACAATGCATTGTCTGCAAGACAAGTGAGAAATTTGTTGCAGCTTACATTCTTGGCAGAGTTTGACTTCCAAGTACATGCCATCAGATAGCCTTTCAAACAACTCCACCTGAAAGATGTGGCTGACTGAAAAACAGAAAAGGCTTCTCAGTGCTACATTATGTTTTTAATTTTTTAAATGACATTCAGTAAAATACAAAAAACAAATTAAAAATCAATTTAATTCACAAAGAGCAAAACACAATACTGGAGGCGTTAAACTATATTAATATATAAAGAAATCTTCTGCAAATTATTACATACATTTTTTAAAAAAAGTAATCCTAGTAAGATGTTTTTCCATAAATTACTATGTTTTGATGGAATTAAATAACAATTTGTATAGTTATAATTTGTATGATGATTATTGTGCTATACTATTCTCATGGAATTCCTTGCCAGTAAGACTATATTAAAAAAAATACTTGAGATAAACATGCCTCTTTCATGTGCTCTATTTGAAAGGCAGTATAAAATTCAGGAAATATATAAATAATTTCCTTATAAAAGTTATATTTATGTGTTTTAAGGTCATTTTGTCATCCCTCTTTTAATAATGGGTCTTGTAGCCTCAGACTCGACTACAGCGATCAGCATAAAGTTAATCTATTCTAAGATAACTGATTCTTTCACTGTGCTGAATTTTAGCTGTGCGTTGGGCAGAACGGATGAGGAAAATCCTGTCCAAAAATCTTAAACTTAATATAAGGGGAGAAATAAGGAAAAGGGTCAATGCAATTCCAATCCTTTTTTCAAAAAAATATCTTCAGGAAACTCCTTAATGGACTTGATGATAAGTGTAGGGACTGTCTCCATTTGAAAGGCATGATTTTTTGAGGTATTAAAATATAAAAATACTGGCTTAGTGTCATCACCCCCCCCCCCCACTCCTCAATATATTGACCCGCTCAGGTTTGCAGTCATTGCGGATGGAGTATGCATGTATGAAGTTGCCCTTAGCTGATGATACCCAGGTTGTAGGTAAAATATTCAGTTTCTAAGAGCTGAAGGAAAGCTATTACATCTCTCATCATCCAGTCACCCTGGGACAGTGCTTTGTAGAATCAGAGATGGTTTGGGGCTGTTCTTTGAAAAAGACTGTTTTTGATACACTGTGAGATTGCCTTAAAGATATCAGCAGTCTAATTTACTCTTACCGTAGTAACAGGTGGAAATCTAATATAATGAAGCATATATATTAGTAGCCTTTCATAGAGTAGTTGTTCGCTAAATATGAATCAAAAGCCAAACAGAAAAATGAAAGTAATGAAACAGTAAATTACCTGTCTTAGAAGAAAATGCAAGTTCCCAGAAGAAAAAAAAATACTGGGTAGGCAACAGGATGATGAAAATAGGAGACAAAAGGAAAATGATAAGGATTTTTAAAAACTCTCTAAAGCAAAAATATGATAAACATTTTAAATTAGTCCTCAAAATGCAGGGAGCCTAGCTTTAAAATTCTATCTGATCACTATTAAGCTTACATACGATTACAAAAGGCTGCTGATAATAGAGTTAAATTCAATTTCAAAGCACTGCAGTGGGGACAATGGAACTACAATGGGGCTATAAGAAGGAAAAAAGTACTCCTAGGAAAAAAAAAGACCAAGTTAGACGCTGTTTACAGTGTAACTGATATCCAGGCTAATTTTGCCCCTGATGTATCAGATGAGATGTGAACATAGAAAATCATTGCTATTAAGGAAGGAGAATTTCAGCCCTCCTTTCATTTTGATAAAGGAGATACCTTTGAGCATCATGTTCAGCTATTGGGATTCTTTTTGTGGGTTTGATTCTAGATTTGTTTTATTGAAGCCAATGTCAAATAATTGAACAATATTGCCTTGGAAAACAAAGAACAAACTAGGCTTAAATACTTTCCTTTCACAGAATAATCTTTCCTTTAAATGCATCTTCTTTGCATGTGAACCAAATAGAAAACTTAACTGGCTGGGAAAACAGTATATGACTCCAGTACTGAATAAACAGGGAAAAGGGTAAAATCCTAAGGAGAAATCTGCTATGGGTACATGTCAGATGTTTTCCATTTCTTTTCTTTCCCTTGCTTTTTAATGCACACAAACACCCATATGCACACACACACATATTAATATATATAATGTATGCAGATATTGATGGAATTCTATGAGTTGAAAGAGAAGGAAGATGTCTTTAAGGATCCATATCTCTCCCAGCAGATATACATTATCACTGGAACGTGGCCTTCAGTCTTGAAACAGTTAAAAGAGTTCTATGGTCACAAAAGAAGAGATTTCTTCAGAATTATCTCCCGCCTCACATTTGCTCTTAGGCAAGCAGTTTAAAAAAGCCCAGTGATTGAGCCAGTGATCCAATTTGAAATGCAGAAATGATTAGAGCTGCTTGCCTCATTTCATATCGAAATTCTCTGATTTATGACAGGGCTGCAGCCAAGATCTATCTCCAAAGGGAATTAGTGTGCAAGTTTGCATATTTTTGTTATTTAGGTTTCTGATAGCAGCTTCTAGCTAGAAATACTCAACTAGGAGGTGGTGGTACTGCTGGTTTTTTTCAGCCATTGAAGCACAGAAAGATAAGACCCTTATGTTTTGGACATTTAGACCCCTTGACCATCTTCTCGTGCAGTATTTTTTAAAAGAAAACAGATTGCATAAATGCAAGAATCCAATGGAATAGTTAATTGTAGCTGTGAAGAAGGGAATTACCAAAATTCTGTCTCCATGTTTTAACTAGGAGAATTTTAATGAGGCAGAAAACTTCAATCATGTAAGTGACCTATGGGGCAGAGTATAGAACATATAATGAAACAGAAATAGAATTCTGAAAAAAATTATTACCTTATCTGGCATTTACATGAAGTGTTAACAGGAAATTATGCAGTAGTTATAAATGAAAAAATATGGGATTTAATGTACTTATTAATAAAGATTTGTTACATACATGATACTAGTGTCCCAAATCTGCTGTCCGCAGCTGTCCCCAATTTCCTTCGTGTTTCTTCTCAAATGCATTTAGTATCTTATTCTTAACGAAACTAAGACCAATTTTCCTTTAATACTGGTCCTTAAGACACATGGGAACATCTTGGTGGAGGAACTGAGAATTGCAGATTTCCTTCCCCTTTTCAGCAGCCTTCAGAAACCAGTATAACTAGTACAATTCTAAGTATGCCTACATGAGATACTTAATTTTGAATGTGTACATCCTCATTAGGCAGTGGTAAAAGACTGAAAAGTTAGTTTCTATTTTTATACCCATCTAATGGAAGACAATGTAAGTAAATTCCAGAGAACACTAACTATGCGCCAAGCAGAGCACTGTATAAAAATGTTTTTGCACATAAAATGCTGAATACATGGACTTTCTGCACATAAAACCCACATATTTGTGCAGAAAATACCAGCAACATTATTTTCTATGCAGAAAATGCTGTTATCTTCATACAAAAATCATGTGTGGATTTTGTTCCCGTGAAGATGTTCATCCATCTAGAATTCTCCATGTCAGGATCTCTTGACACTCAAGAAATTATTTTTTTTCATTCATGTTTTGACTACTTTAGAATATTTTCCATCCTTGCTCAAATTATGTATCACTATCACTAACATAAACACTTTATGGCATTTGTTGTGAAATATAAATTGCACAATGCATTCTTACCTGGGTAAAATTTTACCTGGCCTTCTCTGAAGATACTGGTGTTTTACATAATACTAAATCAGAACTGGCATTTGTGCAACCCTTGGAAAGTGTATGGTCCTTGGGATGACTTGCATACCTGGAGCACTCCCATTTTCCCACTGGTGCATGCAAGCACCAACCATTTTACCTGGGTTTTTTAAGCTGTGACTTTATTTTGGCATGCAGTTATGCTTTACAATATTAGTTTTAGGGGTCCCACACACCAAAGAGTAAAAAGTAGCTCCTGAAACATCCTAGAAATTACATCTAGACCACTTCTAGGTTAATGATAAAAGAGTTCTATGGTACAGCATGCCAAAAGTATCTTTGCACATGACTTCCCTGCTCTAAACTATGGCTTAGGTCAGGCATGGGCAAACTGCGCCCCTCCAGGTGTTTTGGACTCCCAACTCCCACAATTCCTAACAGCCTACCAGCTGTTAGGAATTGTGGGAGTTGGAGTCCAAAACACCTGGAGGGCCGCAGTTTGCCCATGCCTGGCTTAGGTGCATCTTGAAACTATCAGGATGAGCTATAACAAGCATAATTCATGTGCATTTCTGTTTCTTCGCTCCACTTTTTGCTGTAGCTGTGTTGTAGAATTTTAAATATTCATTTTCATTGTATGTCAACAGCATGTTTTACAGTCTTCTTCCCCTCTAGAAATATACTTTGATGAAATAAGTCACCCTCAAAATGCAGTTTTTGATGAAGCTGGCTGGTTTCAATAATAATAATAATAATAATAATCTTTATTTATACCCTGCCACCACCTCCCCTAGAGGGAACTCAGAGCAGCTTACATGAGGCCAAGCCCAACGATACATTACATTTCATTACAATGAAATAAATAAGATATTCAAGTAAAATGAATAGTGCAAAATAACATGACAAAGAATCAAACACAGTGGGCGGGCCAAATGCATAACATAAAATGATAAAACTCTGGATGAGATAGCAGTGAAAAGGGTATATTTATGAAGGAAGAGCTCCTAGGGGACAGAACAATGGAGTTAGGTGGTTGAGGTTAACCAAGATTTAGAGTTCAGACCATACAGTAAACTTGGATTAATTTCAAACAAAAACAGAAGCTTCTGATCCTGTACCTGAAGAAGTGAGTGTAGAGGAGACAGTGCAAGTCCAAATTTTCAGAATAATATTTTGGACTACATTCTATTAGTGTGTTTAGTAGTTAAAATTTGCTTTGTTTTTCTCTGATAGCATTGTAGAAAAAGTCAAATTTTCTATAATGACAAAGAAGTGTCCTTCAGCATTTCCTTTCCTGCCTTCCCATTCATTTTTGCATGTACTATTCTCCTGTGACTTACTGAAGTTCCAAATATGGAGAATGGTGTTGATGTCCAAAATAGAGGGCATAGAAGAGATTATGCTTCCTTTCCCCCTTCTCTTTCTATGCCTGTTATTTAAACTTTCTTTCTTTCTTTCCTAGTGCAATATTATGCCCACAGTTCACTGTTTTTATGTGCATGCACATCTTCATTATTGTATTCAATACAGTTTAGAAGAATCTAACTGACACAGATGAAAAATCAATGCATAGCGCATAAAGCAACTATCAGTAAACTTGGTAGTTCATCCTGAATAGGTCATCTAGTATAAGTGAAATTGAGGCATCTGTAGCAAGAACAGTAAGTAAGATTTTCTTTCTTTCCTTGTCCCATTGTTCTATTCAATACAACATTCCTTATGTAAAATGGCATTTGTGGCTAGTTTTGCTAAGCATAACTGGGATTCAGAAACATTGCCTTACATGAGAGTGTTGTTTTTGCAACATTCTTGCTGATTAATTACTTAAGACTTGCTCCTGACCTAATGATCTGGGAAGACAACAAGTTAAAGAGTATCCCTTAGTAGGTTCCAGGGACAGAAACAAAAATGGTATGTAATGGGGAGGCACTGGAAGTCAGCAAGAATTAAAAAACAACTGTTAACCACAAAAAAGAACAATTAAAATTTTCTAGTGGCATTACTTAGATTAAAAAAATAAAGTCAAATTGGCTTTAAATCAATGAGGTTCTACCATTCACTCCAGAAACATTGATCATTCTCATAATAGAATATCATTTGAGGGAAAACTCCCTTGCTACGGCAACTCCACTGGCTGTCTATTAGCTTCCAAGGACAATTCAAAGTGCTGGTTTTAACCTATAAAGCCCTAAATGGTGCCAACCCAGTTTACCTGTCTGAATGTATCTGCCTCTACGAACCACCAAGGACCTTAAGATCAGCTGAGGAGGCCTTCCTCTTCATCCTACCACCATCACAGTCATGTTTGGTGGGGATGAGACAGGGCCTTCTCCATGGTGGCCCCTTGGCTGTGGAATCCCTTCCTAATGAGGTTAGATCTGCCCCCTCTCTCTTGACCTTCTGGAAGAAACTTAAATCCTAGTTATGGGATCAAGCGTTGGCAGAATAGACTGTTTTACTGGTGAAGATAAGATTTTATTGGACCACATTTGGACTGATCTGAATGACAATTTTAACCTGGCAAACTGTTTTAATGTATATTTATAATTATATGAATATATTTTATTGTGTTTGATATTGTGTTGGCATTGAATTGTTGCCTGTTTGGAAGCTGTCCTGAGTCCCTCCTCGGAGGTCAAGAAGGACGGGATATAAATGTGCTAAGTAATAAATAAATAAATAGATAATGCCTTATTAATATTAGTAATGAAACATAATGGAAGGGGTAGTTAACTAGATGTGGAAGAGAAAGTGTGGCTTAGGTTGCATCTACACTGTAGAATTAATGCAGTTTGATGCCAGTTTAAATGTCATGGCTCAGTGCTATGGTATCATGGGAATTGTGGTTTTACAAGGTCTTCTCTGCCAAAGAATGTGGTGCCTCACTAGCCATGGCATTTAAAGTTGGCTCAAGCTGCATTGATTCTGCAATGTAGATGCACCCTAAGTTTATCTGATTAAATTAACTGCTGAATAAAACATGCAAAATGGGTAATGGGACTTTTTTTCCCCTGAGCAAACTGATTGAAGTGAAAAGGACAGCAAACACTCACAGGGAAATTTTACACAGAAATAAAAGGCAGACTTACTTCCAAATTGTACACTGATTTCTGGATGGCAGTCTGATCATAAACATGTTTAATCAGTAGTAAGCTTTTCTGATGATGGTACAACAGAGATCCTCTTTAGGATGAGTGACTGTGTTTCTTGTCTCCAAAGTGGAAAGGGAAGCATTACTCCAAAACTGGGGTGCTTAGTATGAAATTTATTTATTTATTTATTTATTTATTTATTTATTATTTCAATTTGCTAAACCGCCCTTCCCGAGGCTCAGGGCGGTTTCCAAACATATAAAACACATCGAGATAAAACATCCTAAAAACACCCTAAAATACCATAACAATCATTCACAGACACCTAAAATCGCATAAAACATACTAATCAGAGCAAAGGGAAATAAAGGGACATTCAAGCATTTCAATCTAAGATATCTGGTATAGCACAAATTCAACCCATGTTACATAGACACTTTATTTAGGAATGTAGTGCAAGGCATGCAGCCTCTCAATGACTATTCCACATATGTTTGCCTGATTTGCTTTCTAACAACTTTTAAGTCTGTAATATAGAAGATGGGGAAATTTTGAGGAGGGAGTAGAGAATGCAGATAGAATGACTTCTAATTTTAAAGACGGGACCAAGAGAGGTAATGAATGATTTTTAAAACCCTTTTTATGAAGTATGAGATGAAGAAAATCCCCGGCTTTCTTACTTTGATCAATCAATGATTACACTGAACACAGTTTCTCCAGTTATGAATTAAGTGGACAGCACAGATATAGAGTTCCAAAGTATATTGAAGTTTTTATGATTTATAACTTATTTCACTTAAATCCAGTATTTACATATTTGATGAGAAATTGCAGCATTTGTTTAAACATTTTGTTTTTGATTGAAAGAGACTGTGGAAATTGAATTAGAATGAGTTTCTTCATATGCCTGTGTGTGACGGCATGCTCTCTCTCTCTCTCTCTCTCTCTCTCTCTCTCTCTAACATACATACATACATACATACATACATACATACATACACAAATTTACTTTCCAAAGCTGAAGCAAAAGATACAGCTGCTCTAGTAACTCACCTTTTGGAATGAATGCTGCAGAGTTCCATGAAAATGAATCAGCAGCCATTTAATGCCTCAGTTCTTTCCTAATCCATCACCTACCTTTGTAACATGCAAAATATTTCTGCTGTCTATTGTAGTCAACTAATGTTCTATAGTTTTCCTGTGGTTTCTTAGTAAAATACATAAAAAAAAATCCCTGCCATGCGCTTGTCAATTTTTTAAAAAGGAGGCCACAGTGTTCCCTAAGGGTTGTGAGAGAAGTTCATCCCATTGAACTGGTCAGCAAGATATCATTAGCTTGTTGTGTACATGAAATCCAGGGGTTAGAGCTCCAAGCGTCACAAGCCAGTTTCTTTACCTCCTTGAGCTGATCAGAGGATCAGAGTATCAAGGAAGGATTAGCACTGACTTGGGATTTGTGTGATTGGTTAATTTATTGCGGCGATGGCAGGCCTTTCATCTATGGCAACATTTAATCAGCACGGCCATGGAGGCTATTACGGGTTAGCTCTTTTCTCAAGTCATCCAGGGCTGCACCATCAGCCCTATCACAATTCCCCTGAAATTTCCAAATTATCTGGAACAGGCTTTAGCCTCACAGTAATAAAAATTAGAAGAGATCCCTGATAGCAGTGGTGGAAAAGCTTTTACTTGCACAGGGCAAATTATAAATAGTATGAACGTGCACTTAAAAAAAATTCTCCACCTCTTAAGAGATGTGCAGGACTTATCACCTCTGCTCTGATCCAAATCCTTGTGGTTGAAAATTTATATTAGATTTTATCAGAGAGGCCTAAGTCTAGAAAAATCAATGAAGGTTATCTTTTATGTTGCAGGAACTTGTGGAAATATTGATTTTCATTTTATAGTGAATTTGGAGCATGAGTTGGTAATCACTGCTGAGCTGACTACAATGTTTGCCTACTGTATCTTTTACTGAGTTTTTTTGCTTGAGTATTTAAGATCGTATATTCCTGTTGATTTTTTAGTGTGTAATTTGAAATCAGATGGTTCTTAAATATAAATTTGTGCAGCTGTTCTGTAATATGTAAGTGATCCACCTAGCAAATCATTGCTGGTAGTGAGTGGCGCTATTTTTTGTATGTCATGCATTTGTAGCAAGCACACATGTCGTCTAGGTTTTATTTTTCTGTATGGACGTATGTGTTCATGTATTATCCCTGTAATAACTGAACAATGAAAAAAAATCAGAACAGCTTAGTAATGGAGTAAGGCAGACAAATGGTTCTCTCCTGTGCTCTCCCTCATTATGATGGGATGTATTTGTGATGACAGAGAAAAGATTTTCTGCCCTAACATCTATGTTGGTTATGTTTGATCCAAAGATTATACTCTTGATTGCATTTTTTTAACAAAATGCTACTGGATTAATGACTAAGTTCAAGGACCATATTGATATTTGTTAAAAATGTTGGGTGATTAAATTTAAAATCCAGAACAATCTTTTCGTGAATCTATCCAATTGCCTCTTAGTACAATTCAGATGTCATTTTCCCCATAACAGAAAGAATGTATGACAACCACTAGAATACTCACTAGATAATTGGGCTAAATTTGCTTTGAGTTGCTGATTAAGATCAGCCTATATCTGTATGCAGGAAGTCCTAGATACTTCGGTTCTTTTATTGGTTATGCTTAGAGTATGAAAAAGGGGAGTAGAATGCCAAGCTTGGGGCCGCTCTGATATAGAGCAGATAAATCTGTGTTCATGTTAGGAGGGCAATAACTTACTGAAATAAACAGTAGCCTTTAAATTAATCATATATTAGGGTCAATATTCATTATTCTATGTCTAATATTCAATCTTTATACATTTTATAATATGCTCTGGGTATCCTCTGTGACATGTTTTTGTATCCTTTGAAGATTGCTTTTTTATACAGTTGGAAAAATCCCTTGAGTGTCAGCACATATTTGCTTGAAGGCTTTAGAGAAATTCATTCTGAATTGTGTTTGCACAGTCTATATTTCTCAGTGTTGAACTCTGTATGAAGCTCTCATCGTAGGAAATAAGTGGTGGAATCTTACTGCAAGTATTGGCAGGGCAAGGTATGGTCTGCTGTATCTACCATGTAACCCTGAGAATAACAAAAGTGTTGCTCTCCATAGGTTATTGGTCTGCGGTTTCCAATATTTTAACTAGTATAGCCAAAGCCAAGAAAGTATATTCCAACAATATCAGAAAGGCTGTATGTTGTCTTTTCCTGACATCAACTATTAGGAAATTTGAATCTGAATCTAAGAAGCTGCCTTATACCTTTGGCCCTGGATGCAGAACTTTTGGGCTTATTGAGCATTGACCTTTCCCCCTTTTAACTCGGCTTCTGAATCCCCTGTTGCCTATTGGAACTGCTGTGACCACTGCTACTTATGTCCCAGAAGCAGCCATCTGATCAGGGTCACGGGAGAGAGGAAGGAGGAAAGAGGCTATATTGCTTGATCTTCTTCTGCTCCAAGCAAACCTGAAACTTCCTCTCTTGCCCAGCATGTGTGTGTGAATACTTTGGAGTGCTGCAACAAGCTATTCAATCTTTATTTAATATGTTTCTCAGGAGCTACAAAGGTTGTGTAGCCCTGATGTACTAGGACTTTCTTCATACAAACTAGGACCTCATCACTTTGATGAGGCTCTGGGAGCTTGGGGACAAGGAATGGCATCTATCAAGATCCCTAATCCATACAAAAATGGTGCAGTTCACTGCTCAGCAGCTGGAGTGAAAATATCTAGAGCATCAAGATGATCAGAGAAGGGAGACGTGATTGTTCCTTCCCCCTTCCCTTTCTTGCATTGCCTCATTGCTTTTGATATCATCATTCCAGTCACTGATCAGAGTCAGAACTTCTTTTTCAGGCACCACAAGTGCCAGATCATGGGGACAGATAAGGGTCATGGGTGAGTTGTGCCAAACCAGTTTCAGTGCTGCTTGGCCATGCAACTCCATCCAGCTGTCAGGATAGTTTGGGTGTGTGGACCGTAGCCTCCATTCATCTCCTGAGACAGCTTGGGTGCATAGAGTGTAGCCTCTGATAGTGCTGATCCAAAATACCCCACTTCAGATCAGCATTTTATAATAATTTACCTACTTTACTTATCAAGCTCCAGGTCAATTATGAACACATAACTGTTTTTTTATTTGTTTGTTTTTTAAAAACCTTTTGCAATGCCTATAGCCTGCTTTTCGCATTCATAAAATCTTTGCTTTTGTTTATAGCTGGTAGAGTGGCCTGTGAATTTTTGGTGAGGGACTTTTGTCAAAAGCCTTCT
Source organism: Anolis apletophallus (assembly GCA_030556195.1). NCBI lineage: Eukaryota > Metazoa > Chordata > Lepidosauria > Squamata > Anolidae > Anolis > Anolis apletophallus. Next base: position 120,179,681 of record JARBWK010000007.1, read on the forward strand.
GAGGCTCTATACATAACACACACACACACACACACACACACACACATATATATAGAGAGAGAGAGATTGATATTGATATTAGGGTTGTGTACAATATCGTTTTGGTGTACCAGATTCAAGGGATTTAGCTGCTGAATCCATGAAAATGAGCCTGGTGAGAGGCAGCTGAAACCTTATGAATATGAGCCTGGCGAGAGGCAGCTGAAACCTTAGCTGATACAGATCACAACAACTGGATCTCAGCTAATGGGGGCTAATGAGGCTGAGTGGCATCCTACCTAAGGCAGAGGCGGTTTGTGGGCTGGGCACTGCAGCCTCACAAATCAGGCAAGTGGTGGCTTCTCCTCTTTCTTCCCTGGCAGCCTCCTTCATCCCTTCCCAAAGGCCCCCCCCCCCCAGTGCCTGCTTGAGACAAATATGTATGCGGGTCTACCGCTGTCCACGACTCGGAGGTTGAGACTTGTTCAGAATGCAGCAGCCAGACTCATTTCCGGGGCATCGGCTAGGAACCATATCTCACCAATCCTAAAAGTTCTTCATTGGCTGCCTACAGAGTTCAGAGTGATCTATAAACTCATGGCGCTAACCTTCAAAGCACGGCAAAGAACCGGACCAGCCTATCTGGGCGATCGGCTGTCAGACCAACGCAGTGAAAGACCAGCGCGTGCAATAAATGGTGACCGTATAGCTATCCCACGGGTGAGAGAGGCCCGGCTGACAAAGACCCGACGGAGAGCCTTCTCTGTGGTGGCCCCTGTGATCTGGAATACACTTCCGCCTGCTCTCAGGGCCACATCGGCCCCAGCCAGATTTCTGTCCGACTTGAAAACTTGGCTCTTCTGCCAGGTGTTTGGGGATTGACTAGATAACCTGGAGGCTGGGCCCTTTATGGGTCTCTGTACATGTGTTTTTAATTGATGTACCTGTGTTTTTAAATGATGTAAGTCGCCCGGAGCACCAACGGTGGAGGGCGACTCACAAGAAATAAAGTTATTATTATTATTATTATTATTATTATTAAATAGAAACTCACTTTCCCAGCAGCACTTTGTGCAGCGCAGACATTGAAGGAGCCTCTGTTCTCCCTCCCGGGGCATGATGGGATTTGAGGGTTCTGTGTGTGCGTGTTTCTCACTTTCTTTCTCAGCCAATCAGAGGCCTAGTTAACTGTGTCCATTCTCCTCCTTTCTTGTGCTGTGCATTTGTGGCTTCAATTCCCAGAACCCCCTCTTGTGTGTGTATGTTTTTTAAAAAAAGTTACAGTAAAATCTTTATTTTTTCGCAAAAAATCAGTGGTTTGTTGAAACATTCTGAAACTTGACAGGCTTATAGTCATAAATGGGTCCTATAACTTAGGTGAGTTTTATGCTGATAGGCCTAAAATTGATGGAGAAATTATACTCTAAAGTTTCCTCATTGGCACCAATGGACCAAATCTTGCAGGATCAATACAGAACACCCCTCCCGATTTTGAGAACCAAGGTGGGGTGGGGGGAGCAGCACAGGTTTTTGCTAAGGCGCACACCCGTAATAGATATTCATGTACAGTATGTCTTCCATAAAGTTCCATATTTTGGGGGGGATATCTATACATGATTTGTCACTGGTGGCGGCAAGATATTTTTGCCTAGAGAAAATTAGTCATATCTTTCTGTACCTCAAATCAGGATACAGAAAGGAATCTGTCTTGGAATAATTTACAGTTACTACCCCTGTGGGGATGGTTTGTCCCCTCTAGGCATGGAAAGAATATTTGGAAATATTCTGCACAAATTAGAAATTATTCTGCACAAACTTTTACATGGCAGTTTTGTGCAGAAATCAGCCTTTTCTGCATAGTAAACAGCTGTTTCAATTTAGAAATATTGATTCCTGTGGAGAAAGGAAGGGCTGTTTCTTGCACAGGGAATGCTGTTTTCTATGCAAATCAACCATGTGTGAATTTTATGCAGAATACATTCCCAATTACAACATTTCTGTATATTCTTCTCTGTGTGAAAATGGATGAAAAATTATTTACAAGATTTCTTGTGAAACAACCACATGGACGTTTTGTTGCAGAATATATCCTCTGTGGTTTTTGAAGACTTCCTTGTAGATGGAAGAAAATTGCTTAAAATACTGCTTAAATTACTCATTGGGATTAGTCATTCTTCAAGAAGAAACTTAGTAAGGAATTGCACCACAAGTCCCTTCAGAGTGGAGATATTGAAGATCTCCTTTAGATTCTTTGCCAAAACAGACAACACAGAGTCCAAGTATTTTCTTGTTCTTAGTTCTTCAATCAAGTGGAAATATCTTCAATAGTATCAGATATTTCAGAATAAGAAAATATGTCAGTTTGAGGAGCTAAATTGCAATTTTATGAAAAGAAAATTAATTAAAGCATCTTGCAAGTATAGGGTAACATTTTTCTTAGTTACATTCCATATTTGGCAATTTCTGGCAAATGAAATTGTGTACGTGCTCACTGTCTTGGCTAAGCAATAAGACTATTTTGAAGCTATTCCTGGGAAATCAGCCAAGGCTGATAAATAAGCTTGATGTTTGGGAAGCCTCTAGGACTGTCTAATCTGGTGATCATAATATTATTAAACATGAAATGTACTCCTAGAGAAAATGATGTGTTTGCTTTTAAAAACAATCCCTGTTTATATAAGAGGTATACCTTGTGTTGAAAATCCAGAGTTTATATACAATATGCTACAAAGAAGTAAGAATTTATAATGTGTAGGAAAGTTTGCTATATTTCCCACTCAATCTAAATTGTATTATTGCTGTTCAACATAGCTAAGTATTCTAGATGTCTCCATGCACATACGTTTGTTGATATAGCTCCCCAGTATTCGGACTGTAAATTCCATGTTGAACTGTAGATGTCTGTTGATGTACTGTAGCTGCATAACCATGATTCTGAACCAAACCTCAGATTATACATCCCATAGTTGTAGGTGATCTGTCTTTTTTTTTGAAGCAGAAACAGTGTTTCTGAATTATTTTCATACTTTATACATTCCATGTTTTAACACTTTACTTTCACTAAAGTTGCCCTGTTGGTTCAATTACTAGGTTTAAACTGTCTAAGTTACTTTACCTTTTTGCTATTGCATGATTGATTGTTAATAGTGTCCATCAGGTACTTCTTATATTGTATTGATTTTTAAATGATAATATGCATTTAACATCTTTTTGCTCAGTAGCTTAAGAGTATTCATATTGAAGGTTATTTGATGAATTAATTAATAGGTAGGAGTGTTTTTGAATCATAAGTGCTCGCGGTTTTTCCTACTCTCAAGGATATTGGAAGTGCTATTTTTGTCTATCTTTTAACATCTCTTTTTGCGTAGAATACTTATCTTAGAGCATTGACTTAAATATCTGAGAAACATAATGAATGTCACTTTCATACTAATGTGGTCCATACTCGCTGAGCTCCTTGCATTAATTCTATAATGCATCAGTATCTTGATAGGTTAATAATAATATTATGTGTGATTTCAGTGCTGCTGGGTGGTTGGATTGACAGCTCAGTGGCAGATAAGTGGGTGCATAGCAGACACTGAGGTACAAATTCTGGAAATAAAACAATTCAGTTGGACTCAGTAGTACTTCTGTGAAGTGAGGAGGTGGTTCATGCAGGTTTCCAGAAATCTATAGAATGGGGTTGTGGGGGGAAAGCATGTTTGGGTCTCTCTCTTTTACAGACGAGGGCTCGACCTCTCATCTCTGGAAACCAAAAAATGGTTGCTAAATTGGCTCAAACCTAGGTGCAGGGAAATGCAATCACTTGTAAGGGAAGGCATTATTTCTAGTGAATAACGGCACTTTCTGGGAGCTTTCAGAAACAGCATCATGTTTTTGTTGCGCATGGGGAAGTACTTCTGGAGCTCCAGGGACCATATGTCACAACACCATAGGCACAAGCAATGGATCTGACAGAGTTCTTTTTACCCCTACTATAATACAGGGCGAGTGTGTCCCTGTTGGTTCTGCTGGACCTCTCAGCGGCCTTCGATACTGTCGACCACGGTATCCTTCTGAGACTCCTCGCAGGGTTGCTCGCAGAAGGTGTTGCTAGGGGACTCCTGCTCGACCCCACGGCCATTGCACTGTGGGGTCCTGCAGGGCGCAATATGTTATTTAACATATACATGAAGCCGTTGGGGGAGATCATCTGGAGTTTTGGGGTGCGGTGTCATCTGTACACGGATGATGTCCAACTCTGTCACTCCTTCCCACCTGCTACTAAGGAGGGTGTCCAAGTCCTGAACTGCTGCGTGGCCGCTGTAACGGACTGGATGAGGGTGAAGAAATTGAAACTTAATCCAGACAAGACAGAGGTACTCCTGGTCAGTTGCAAGGCCGAACAGGGCATAGGGTTACAACCTGTGCTTGTCAGGGTTACACTCCCCCTGAAGGCGCAGGTTCGTAGTTTGGGAGTGATCCTGGACTCATCGCTGAGCCTGGAGCCCCACGTCTTGATGGTTGCTAGGAGAGCTTTTGCACAGTTAAAGCTTGTGCGCCAGCTGTGCTCGTACCTTGGGAAGTCTGACTTGGCCACGGTAGTCTATGCTCTGGTTACATCTCGAATAGACTACTGCAATGCTCTCTATGTGGGGTTGACTCTGAAGACTGTTCAGAAATTGCAATTAGTCCAACGTTCGGCAGCCAGGTTACTAACAGGAGTGGGGTACAGGGAGCATACAACTCCCTTGTTGTGCCAGCTCCACTGGCTGCCAATTAGTTTCCGAGCTCAATTCAAAGTGCTGGTTTTAACCTACAAAACCCTATACGGTTCCGGCCCAGTTTACTTGTCCGAACAAATTCTCACTTATGAACCATCAAGTACATTAAAATCCTCCAGAGAGGCCCTGCTCTCGATCCCACCATCTTCGCAAGCGCGTCTGGTGGGGACGAGAGACAGGGCCATCTCTGTTGTGGCCCCTCGGCTGTGGAACTCCCTCCCAAGCGATGTTAGATCTGCCCCCTCCCTGTTGTCCTTCAGGAGGTGGGTGAAGACTTGGATGTGGAACGAGGCCTTTCCAGAATAAGCTGAGATTGATTTCAGTCAGAAATGGGTGACCACTTTTATAGACCGAGTTGAATGTGGTTTTAATGGCAATGTGGTTTTTATTTATTTCTGTTTTTATGTATTTTAATATGCTGTTTTAAGATGTTTTACATTTGTATGGCATTGAATTTTGCTGTAAGCCGGTCTGAGTCCCTCCATGGAGGTGAGAAGGTTGGGGTACAAAAATTTAAATAAATAAATAAATAAATAAATAAAAATACTGTAAATAATATAATGTAATATATATTATAAGCACAAAAATAACTATTATATGAATAGTATAATATAATATGGACATACATTATTTAAAATTAAAACAAACCATTATAAAGCTGAGTGTTGAAAAGATATATTTTCTTTGGGATTTTGTAACCAGTGTAGTATAAGAAGTAAACTAAAGTTTATTTTACTCCTTCAGAGCTTACTTCCAGTAAAGAGTCAGTAGGTATCCTATATAGAAAATGCCGACCAGTTCTAGTTCTCTGAGCCTAAGATAGGCTAACCAAAGCGTAACTACTGAGAAGGAACAGAATTATGAATTTCAAGAAAGGGGAAAAGCCAAAGATAAGTGCATTAAAGTCAGCTAACAGTGGTACATGGATGGTTTCAGGAGAGAAAGGGTTAAGCAGATTTTCATTTTAGATAGTTGTCATGGCAACAATCAGAGAGCTCAGGCTGTATCTTTTCTATTTGTGAGAAATGTTTAGATTTACAGAGTTGCTTAGCTTATTATATACCTGCCTCGATTACTGGATAAAGCTCACTGATTAAAAGCAGAATAAGAAACATTTTTATAATACTACTGACGAAGGAAATTTCTATGAAACCAATGATAAAATTTGACCAGAGTTTTGCTAAGCTCTTTGAACAGTCTTTCTGTTGAAAAGATGCAGTTCTGAACCTGAGTTGTAAGTGTAAACTTATACATGCAAATAGGGTCCACTTAAATATCTGGGAACATCGGCCTATGTGTTAAAATTATGTGGGGCTTCCAAAATCAATCAAGATCTGGACACCAATCTTGTTGTGAGACTCTGGAATAATAGTCCCATTGCCAGCCCAATCCCATGGAGGATGAAGATTCTAAACCTTTAATTGGCCTGAGTCAGGACAAATGTCCACAAAATCTGCAAGAGTCCTTTTTCTCGTCTCCCATTTGAGAATTAAAAAAGATATCCAACAGCTTTGAAACAACACATTACAAATATTCAGGTTTTAAAAAAATTAATGAGGCATATCCATGTCTCATTAAGATAGCTACTCTAACCATGTTTAACCTCACTCCATGTTTAATGTGACTATTCTGGTATACCCCGGTTGATTTTATAATTACTTTTATAGTTAAGGCTTTGTCGTCTGTGGCCTCACAACTTGGGCCGGCAACTTTTTTTTACTTTAGCAGCTAGTTCTTATACTAATCAATAATGTGAAAGTAAAGAGTTCCTTTAAAAACACTACTAGAATTGCAACTAATTAGTACATACACTCTTGGAACTATATCTATCCTCCCTATATACTCATGTATACATCTAGAAATTTTAGTTAAATTATCAACCCCTAAAATCTGCGTCAACATATTCACAGTACATTGCAGTAGTATATCTTAACTCTTATCAAAAAAGGAACCATTCCCTTATCTGAGTGAAGTGGTAAAAGGCTTTCCCCTCTCCACAGAATGACCCCTGACCTATCCTTGGGTCTATCAAATCCATAATTTTGGCCCCAAAACCTGCCATCGACTTATACACAAGATCAACTTATACGTGAGTATATAAGGTAAGTATTTTAAAAGCTCTGTAGCTGCTTTAGTCTGGAGAAGGTGCAGATGTGGAATACATATTTAAAATGATTTATTGCCAAGTTTCTATGGTTTTGTTAAATCTAAATTTTATTGATATGTAAATATGTGATGCATTATTTTATCTCATTGTGTTTTTATTCCTATATAGCCAGCCACACTTGAATTAAGATCCACATAAAGAGTAAGCTTCAGAATACATATCCATACATTTTATTTGTCTTCATTAAGGACCAGATCCACACAGAAGGGGTGGTGGAGAGACAGGGGCGGTCCTACAGGTAGGCCAAGGAAGCGGTCGCATGGGCCGCCATCTGGGTAAGGGCGCATTCCCCCGCCCACCAGACAGCATCCGGCCTCCCTCCCTCTCCCTTTCTCCCTCTCCCGGAGCATGCGCACAACCACCACCCCTCTTGCTGTCCCTGGGCTGCGCGCATGGCCAGCCATCTCCACCAGAGCGGCCCCTCAGTTGGGAAGCCACCAGCCGGGCGAAGGCGCGAAGCTAGCCGCTCAGACTTCAGGGCCCATGGCATGAGGGTGGCGAAGGCGGCTCCTTGCTCCTAGTCATAATTATGCGAGTCGCGGACCCGAGAGGCCCCGAGTTGCTGCTGCTGCTGCCGCTATCTCTGCCATGTCCCCCTCGGCCCTGGTGGC
>JARBWK010000007.1:120187303-120284803 GCA_030556195.1 Anolis apletophallus
CTGCAATAAGAAAGAAAAATTAAGTAGTGCAATTTTATCACCTTCTGCATTTGTGACCCAGGCAATCTTTTATATTGTGACCACTAGGCACTGAATCATTTGCTGTATTGGAGCACATACATACAGTGCCCAGGAATGTGGAGCAAGTATTAGAGTGTTTCAATTAGAACAGTGATCTTCAGTTTGCTGTCATGATAAAGAAGAGCATAAGTAAGAGTCTTTCTGATCAAGTTAAGTGTATAAAAAGAATTTATTCCATGCAGCAGATCTTTCAGAAATTTGGTACAATGGGCAGGGAGAACATTGAACAATGTTGCTCTACCTCTGGATAGCTTTAGTCCTACTTTTAGACCCTACTTTCCCCATTCCAGATCAGTCATTCTTTATTAAAGGCAGTTAGATATGTGATTTTGCAAAGGACAAATATGCTCATCCGTTACTAGATTACTGGAAAGTCTTTTGTTGTCTTATTAGATGATCCAATATTCTTATTTCTGTATCTACAAATACCCATGTACCAACAAAAGCCTTTTCAAAATCTGTTGCATTAGGCTTGCATAGAATGGGTGATAATAAGTGAAAAACATGACATTGAATAAGCCCTTGGCATTCACAGTAGATTTTTAAAGTTTATTGGTGACATTTGTCATCTTCTAGGATATTTGTCTCAGCACATCAAAAGCTCATGAGATATACTAGCATTGGCCTAAATCCTGTTTTAGGCCCAACTAGAGTATACTCACTGAATCCACTGGATGTTTATACAAGTTGACTCTTCATTCAACAATTGATTGAAACAAGGGAACAATTTGCAAGAATAATTGTTAACCAAAAAAAGACAGATAAAGTGAAAATACAAAAAGGAGTAAGACAGGGGTGCCCACTCTCCCCCCTCCTATTCATATTGGCCCTAGAAGTACTACTAGAAGAAATTAGGAACGACGATAGGCTAAAAGGATTAAAAATTAAGAAAGAGAGGTTCAAATGCCTAGCCTTTGCAGACGACCTGGCACTAATAGTCGAAAACCCTAGAGAAACCCACTGGCTGTGGACCGAAAAAATAGAAAATTATGGTAAAGTAGCTGGCTTCAAAATAAATAAGGAAAAAACACAAATAATGGTTAAAAATGTATCCGAAAAGGACAAAAGAGATTTGCAAACCAAGATGGGCATGAAAATAACGAACAGCGTGAAATATCTCGGCGTGACCTTAACGCCCAAAAATTCTCAGATATTTAAAAATAACTATACAAATAAATGGAAAGAGATAAAGAAAGATCTGGAAAAATGGTCAAAGCTTAGCCTGTCCTTTCTTGGGAGAATATCGACAATAAAAATGAACGTCCTACCAAAAATGAACTTCCTGTTTGCAACAGTCCCAGTGGTACCAAAAAACTATTATTTTGACTCTTGGAATAGGGATATATCTAAATTCATGTGGGGGGGAAAAAACCGAGAGTCAAAATGAAAGTGATGCAAAACCAGAAGGAGAGAGGAGGACTGGGAGTTCCCAGCCTGAGACTCTACTTCGAAGCCAGTTGTTTAACCTGGCTAAGAAGCTGGTGCAGACTGGAAGAAGAAAAAATATTAACGCTGGAAGGGATGGATTTGAGGTTTGGTCTTCATGGATATCTCTGGTACGACAAAGCAAAGGCAGACAGAAATTTCAATAACCACTTCATAAGGAAACCGCTTCTAAAGGTATGGGAGAAGTATAAAAAACAATTGGGAAAGGAAATACCCCTATGGGTATCCCCAAATGAGGCTTTCCAGATAAGACAATTAGATAATGAAAAATGGATAACGTATAAAGAATTATTAAACAAGGAGGGACCGGAGCTAAGCCTGAAGACCAGACTTCAACTGAAATCGGAGGGCCACGAATTGGGATGGTTTCCGTATTTCCAATTGAGAGACAGACTGAAAGAGGATATGAAAAAAGGTTTTAAAACCCAAAGAAGTGACCTAGAGGAAGCACTCCTGGGCAAAGACGACAAACTGATGTCCAAAATCTATAAAATATTATTTAAAAAGGAAAACGATAAAGACAAGGACGAGGCGCACGTGAGGGAATGGTCCAGGAATATAGGACATAAAATAAAGCCGGAGGTATGGGGAAAAATATGGACCAATAACGCAAATATCTCACTGAGTTATAAATACAGGGAAAACTGGGTGAAGGTACTGTATAGATGGTACCTCACCCCTGTTAAACTATCCAAAATTTACAAGAATTTAAAACCCAATTGTTGGTCCTGTAATAACACTAATGGGACATTCTTCCACATGCTTTGGCTTTGCCCAAAAGCTAAGAAATTCTGGAATCTAATACACAAAGAATTGGAAAAAATGCTTAAAAAGAAAATAACGAAAAGCCCAGGGATGTTCCTCCTAGGAATTCTAGAGGATGATATAAGCAAAAATGAGGGAAGAATATTCATATTGGCAACAACAGCAGCCAAAATGCTCCTAGCAAGTCATTGGAGAACGGAAACCACCCCAACGATACAGGATTGGAGACAGAAAGTCTTAGAAACTTGTCAAATGGAAAAACTAACGGAAGCAATAAGGGAGGGGAACACCAAGAGAAATTATAAGTGGGATTGGGAGTTGCTTAAAAAATATTGCAAAAAAGAGTGCAATGTAGATATTGATATGTAAAGGGATAGATAGGAATTAGAAAAGAAATGAGTATGAAAAGTAGAAATAATACCAATCGCCTCGATGAGTAGATAACATACCTCCCTATTATAGGAACAAAAAGGAAAGGTCGGGAAGCAGAGGAATGCGGTTAACACTGATGTACGAACAAAAGCGATATAGTTCAAAAAAGGAAGAACGATGTATCATTTCCTGGAACTTTTCTGAGCACCACTAATTATTTTTCTTTTCTATTCTATCCCCAAAGGTGGATACTCTATGCGATCTAGCGCTTTACCTTTTTCTTTGCTATCCAAGATACATGGTATCTAGTCTTTTCTTTCACACTGTTACTTTGTTTTTATACTGCAAAAACCAATAAAGATTGTTTTTAAAAAAAACAACAATTGATTGAAACAGTCTATTCTAGTTGGAACTGAACAACAAGATGCTAACCATTTTGTGCAGGATTACATATTCAATACAGGTTATTGAAATTCTGCATTAGTAATGCAATAAAAAAGAGGGTTCTACAATTTATGAGGCTTGCTTTTTCTCCCAGCTGTTTTCCCAAGTAGGGGAGACATGCAAATGCCATAGAACTACCTGGATGATTTCTGCCCATCTCTCTGGTGATTGTTTGCTGCACTCACCAAGAAGCAATTGTCACACTTGGATTAGTGTGATCGTTCAAATCTGATCTCTTACTATTTTCTATGTGCATAAGTGGCCAAATACATTTATTTATTTATCATTCAATTTTATGAAATTTTTGCCACTCCCAAAAGCTCGGAGCGGTTTACAAATAGAATAAAAACAATTTAGAGCTAAAACAATAAAAACAGAATTAACATTCGATTTCAGTAGCCCAGTTCAAAGGCTAGCCGAAAAAGATGGGTCTTACAGGTCCTCCAAAAAGTTGTTAAATCCCGCAGTGCCCAGGTTTCGGCGGGTAGGGCATTCCAAAGTGAGGGGGCCACAATCGAAAAGGCTCTGTGTCTAGTGGCTGTTAGGCTGTAGGTCTTAAAATTAGGGATTTCAAGCAGGTTCTGATCCTCGGAGTGGAGTGATCTCTGGGTTTGGTAGGGGGAAAGACGATCCTTCAAATACACCAGCCCTGGACCATACAAGGCCTTGAAGGTAACTACCATCACTTTGAAAGTAATTTGGTGCTCAATCGGAAGCCAGTGCAGTTGCTGCAGGATTGGAGTTATGTGACACCTCGCCGGTGCCCTAGCGAGAAGTCTGGCCGCAGCATTCTGCAACAGCTTGAGCTTCCGAATCACCACCAAAGGTAGGCCAATGTAGAGGGCGTTACAGTAGCCTAATCTTGAGATGACCGTAGCTTGGATCACTGTAGCTCGGTCGTTCCTAGACAGATAGGGAGCCAATCGCCTAGCTTGGCGCAGATGGAAAAATGCAACTCTGCTAATGGTGGAGATCTGAGCCTCCATCGCCAGCAAAAAGGTCCAGAAGGACTCCCAAGCTTTTTACTGATGATGACGGGTGAAGTGCCTCTCCATCTAGCATAGGTAACTGGACATCCCCACTGCCTGGACGGCCCAGCCATAGGATCTCCGTCTTTGCTGGATTCACCCTCAATCTGCTGGCACGCAGCCATCCAGTCATGGCCTCGAGGCAAAGATGGAAACTATCGGGTACGGAGTCTGTCTGACCCTCCATCTTCAGCACGAGCTGAGTGTCATCGGCATATTGGTAACACTCAAGCCCAAAGCTTCACACCAGCTGAGCAAGCGGTCTCATATAGATGTTAAATAATAGAGGGGAGAGGATGGCCCCCTGAGGGACCCTGCACAAAAGGTGGGATCTCCCAGAGACCAACCCTTCCCACTCCACTTGCTGACCCCGATTGTGGAGAAAGGAAGACACCCAATCAAGGGCCTTCCCCCTAACTCCAGCAACTGTGAGGCGGTGGGTCAAAAGATTGTAATCGACTGTATCAAATGCTGCCATGAGATCCAATAACATGAGCAGCGCCAATCCGCCATGGTCAAGCTGACAACGAAGCTGGTCTGTGATGGCGACCAGCACAGTCTCCGTCTCATGCCCTAAGCAGAAGCCGGACTGAAAGGGATCTAATCCGGCTGTGTCGTCTAAGAAGCTCTGCAACTGCTCCACTACTGCCATCTCAATTACTTTGCCCATAAACGGAAGGTTCGAAACCGGGCAGTAACTGGAGGGAGCTGAACAGTCTAATTCCGGCTTCTTCAGCAGCGGGGAAACAATAGCCTCTTTTAACCCCTCTGGAAAAACCCTTGCTCAAGGCAGTTGTTTATTATGTTCATCAGAGGGCCACGTAGACCCTCCAAGCAGGATTTTTTCCAGCCAGCAGGGGCACGGGTCAAGGGAGCAGGTGGTAGGTCTAGATGCATCTAGAAGCTTGTCGACAGTCCCTGCGTCCAGCGGGATAAACCTATCGAGGGTGGGCCCAGCGAGAGGCCACGGAGTCTCAAGTTCACTTACTGTATCAATAGTGGCGGGGAGGTCCCGGCGGAGCAATGAGATCTTGTCTGTAAAAAAGCTTTGAAAAGTCTTGGCTGTAAGTGTCTGATTATTACTTTTTGGGACAGTAGGAACAGTCATCAAAGATCGAATAAGGAAATAGGCCGTGCCACTGTGTCATGGCATACTCAAAGTGACATCAAATCACTTCTGGGTGCCACTTTCAGCTAAAAACAGGGATTTGTTGAAATTTGAGGATCGGAGTGGATTTGTATTTTTTTCCTGGTATTTTGGACCATTTCCAGTCAAGAAACTACCTGAAAATTAGCCCAGAATATTGAAATGAGGAGGGACATTAGGGGACTAAAGGGAGCTTCAGGGGCTGGAAAAATGGGGTCTTGGGGCTGCATGCAGTCCATAGCCTTAACCATCCCTTCTGTTCTTTTAGTGCTTTCTTAAGTGGGTGCAAACAAAAAATCAGAAGTGCTTCCTAAAGTGATAGTCAATTATCCCCAATACAATTCTTCAATAAAATATAGGGTACCAGTAATCACCACCTTGGATAATTTATTTCAAAGCTGTGTCTACTGTTTGCTTGAGTTTGCACCATCTCCTTGGGTATACATAATCTAAAAATATTTTTCTTCCTCTTGCCCCACAGTGACCCACAATGAATGAATATATAATAGTGCACTTAATTATGTCTGTATTCTAATATATTCACATATGAGAGAGAAAATAGGATTTTACCACATTATCATATATTAAATCAGTGTTAAAATGCTGGCATATACAAACAGCCCTATATTCCATAACCACACAATTGATACAGTGCATTGGAAGGTCAGAGTATTTAGCAGCATATACTCCCCTTGAGACGCAACAGATTTGCTGATATACAGCCTAATCCAAAGTACACATTCTTTAAGTCTTATAAGATCAGACTTGAGCTTTAATTCTCTGAAGGGCTTCTTGCAAGGCTGTGTGGTCCTTTCATCCAAATTAGAATGATTCTTTGAGACCAGCCCAATAATATTTGTTAGGTGGTTGTTGTGTTTAGCATATGTGGAATGTGGCCAGAAATACATTAAAAAAACTACCCCTACTGAATAATTTTTTTTCATTCCTATTGTAAATACTTTTAGTAACATAACCTCAAGTGAGTCCCATAGGTCTTTTATATTTTCAGTGACTACAATATGAAAACAGCTTCTAAGTATGATATAGTGCCTGATTCATTTATTGTATTTTGATGTGTTTGTTTAGAACCAATTTATAAAATATAAAAAGGCTCACTCCTTCAGAGCAGTTACTATTTTAAAACTGAAGACAGATGTAGCCTCCAAATGTGGTCGGTTGCACCTCCTTCTATCCCTGACCTTTTCCCTTGGTGGCTAGAGCTGATAGGAGATAAAGTTCTATAACTCCTAGATGGCATAGGTCATCGCTCTTAAGCAGAAGGAAGTATAGGAACTGGGTGTACAATAAGACTGAAGAAATATACATTTATGCCTTACAAGCAGGCTTAGTTACCACATATTAGGAGTATTGTAGTTTTTCTACCAAATGCTTAAAGCACTCGTGCTATTCTGCTGTGCATACTGGCATTTTCACACACGAATCAGAGACACTGTATCATTTCTTTTACTCCTTAAATGGCCACAATAATTGACCATTTAAGTAGAAATCAATACAGTGGGTTTTCTGTATCCATGGGAATTGGTTCCAAGAGCCCACACAGATACAAAAAGACATTGATGCTCATGTTCCTTAAATAAAGTGACTTTACAGTATTTAAAGTTCTGGGCCACCCAATCTCTTCCACTGTATCACCTTGTGTGCACCATGAAGGCAGCTGCTCTAAATGCATGCCCTTGCCTGTCGTCCCCATCGCCATACTCACTCCTTCTCTACTTTTCTACTACTGAAGGCAGCTGCCACCGCCATGGTTCACTGAGAAAGAGGAGAAGAATGTGAATGTCAGTCTGGGATGAGAGAGAAGGTTGGGGCTGGCATGTACAGTGCAGCCCCCCCTTCCCTTTTCCTCCTTCCACCCCATCTCAGTTACTTCTTCACCTTCAGCTAGGTACGTACATAGTGCTGCTGAACAGTTTCTGCCACAATCCTCTTGCAAGGCCACCAGTCTGGGGAGAAATGAGGTGTTCTACCCTGCTTTTAATAATTTTATAATTCTGTATTTTAATTATTTTTGAATATTTGATTAAAAATTTTTCTTGATCTTCAGATCCAGAACTCACCGATAAAGGGGGCCTATTGTATCTGTTGTAACATTTAATTTACATGTCATATTTATAGCATTCATGTGTACTTTCATTTACCAAATGTGTTGAATTCTATTGCATGCTTCCCATTCATTATATTTTACATTCATTCGTTTTACCCCTATACTGACCTGTCTATTACAGAAAGATTGCCATCACTGAGGGAAAAAGTGTAAATGTTGCTTTTTATTGAAAGATGGCAGCATTCTTACAGTTTCTACACTCCCTCTCTAGATGTTTTCTAAAGAATTTTCACTTTTTTGTTGTGTCAGGAGTGACTTGAGAAACTGCAAGTTGCTTCTGGTGTGAAAGAATTGGCCGTCTGCAAGGACGTTGCCCAGGGGACGCCCAGATGTCTTGATGTGTTACCATCCTTGTGGGAAGCTTCTCTCATGTCCCCGTACGAGTAGCTGGAGCTGATAGAGGGAGCTCATGTATGCTCTCCCCAGATTTGAACCTACAACCTGTTGGTCTTTAGTCCTTCTGGCACAGGGCTTTAACCCACCGCGCCACTGGGGGGCTCCAGAATTTTCACTGAAGGTCCCTCATTGCTAACATCAGTTCATGTGATGAGTAGTACCTTTGAAAATACAATATATCACCCTGGGCCAAATATCTGCAAATCTTCAGTTTTTCTTGTGCACACCAAAAGAATAAACAAATGTGCATGGGAATTGGTCCACATAGTCATATAAAATCTTTGCATGATTTTTACCATAGAACAAAAAGAGCCTGAAGTTTGTATGATGATATGTGATAGAGATAGATGGTCAAATAATGGCAGCCCTTGGAGTGGGGCGGGAAAGTGAGTTGTGTACTGAAATTCTGTCCAGTTCAGAATGTGTTTTGTCGAACACCCAACATGGTGTCAAACTTTTATCCAATATTACAGGATCTGTAATGTGCGGTATACATCTAAAAACAAAATTAAATCAGAGATTTGCAGAATATCTAATTTTCTGCCAGATACCAGATTTTGCACTTCCATTGGTATCATGCGGACTGTTAGCGAAGTCACGTGTGTGCTATCCTGCCCTTTGTTTGTATTATGGGGTCAGCTGAAAGGCATGGCCATTGGCAAATTCTTAAAATTCATATCATGTAAAATGATGCAGATTTGCAATTATGGTAGTGCAGTTTGAATATAGAGTTTCTTCCCCCTCCCTCCCTCTCTAAATTGCTTTTGTTATAAACTCATGGACGTCTGTCAAGTGCAGAAACGGTGTGGCGCTTGTCAAGTGATCATCTCCTGGGGGAAACAGTTGGGTTTCTCTTGTTGCAGGGAATCCCAGCTGTCATGTGGGATTCCATCTGTGAATACTCATTTTTATTTTCCATTCAGTGCTTCATTTCCTTTCTCCATCCCCCTACTCTCAGATAGTTTGGCAACAAACTACTCATGCATTCTATGTTCTGGTGTGATATGTTGTAAAAAAAAAATCCCAACAATAACAGCAGCATTAATAGTAGTGATGGAAAAGGAAAAGTAGAAATGTTAATGTGTTTTTTTTTATTTTCACATTGGAACAATGTAGAATTTGGTAGTAGTGTGGTATCTTGAGATGGGATAGAGGGAAGGAAAGATTCTGGTTATCATATAGCAGAAGGAAATCTGGAACTATGGTCTGGTTCTTGAAAACATCCTTTTATTGAATTACAATTACCCCTTCCTTTTTAATCAAGTGTGAAAGATCGGCATGTGTTATGTCTTAGTTAAGACAATTCTTTCATAAATATTATTTTCTGAAGTATATTAAGAAATGAGAGTTAGAAACATTGGATACTAGAATCAAAAAGACTTATTCATAATGAAACCCCAAAGTTAAACCTGTGGGTATTCTTTACAATAATAAATTTGTTTGCTTGTTTGTTTCAATTACCAGCTGGATATGTTCTTTTATAACCTCACCAAATGGGGGGTTTTTTTCCAGTGGCACAGGCTGGTTCAGTGATAGTTTAGCCATGGAGCCCACTGGCTCCCATCCCATAATGTAATACTACTTCCGGCAGGGCTCCATGGATAAATTGTAGCATAAGAACATAAGAAGAGCCATGCTGAATCGGGCCTCAGCCCATCTAGTCCAGCATTCTGTGTCACACAGTGGCCCACTAGTTGTACACAGGGATCTCTAGCAGAAAGGAGGGCAAAACCCTCACCTGCTCCCGACCCCCACACAACCAGTACCCGGGAAATCCTGCCTGCCTCCATCAACACAGAGGTGGCACTGGATGTCCATTTCAGTAGCTACTGATTCCCTTGGTATCCATGAATCTGTCTAATCCTGCCTTGAAGCTGTCCAGGCTGACCGCTGTCACAACCTCCTCTGGAGCAGAACTGGCATATGCCACCATGATGGCAACACAGGAGGCTTCCCGTGTTGCACCAGAAACAATAAGGCAAAGCTGGATGGCTGACACTTCCCCACATGGGGTGGGGTTACTGGTGAGTCAGATGATTCAGGGTGTAAGGCAACAGGTTCCCCAAGCCCCCTCCCCTGATGAGCACCAATGGATTCACCATGATCTGTGATGATTCTGACAGATATGACTGTAAGCTCTTAGGTTTGTAGTCACTGTATTTCACCAAAAGAAGAAAAAAAAGAATCCAGACTACCAGAAACTTCCATTACTTGTTCTCAAACAGCACCCATTACTTGTTCTCAAACAAAAGCAAACTTCAAGATAATTTCAGATATGCTCATTAGCTCCAACAGCCATTTGGACATTTTTATGTGACAGAGGTCTCAGCAGCAGCTGTCGACAAGTTACTAGCTGCAGCCAGACCAACTACTTGCTCCCTCGACCCGTGCCCCTCCTGGCTTGTTAGAACTTGCCGGGAGGGGTTATGAGGCCCCCTAGGCACGATCATAAATAGCTCCCTTGAGCAAGGAGTCTTCCCGGGGGGATTAAAAGAGGCAATGGTGAGACCGCTGCTGAAGAAGCCGAATTTAGATCCTTCGGCTCCCTCCAATTACCGGCCAGTTTCCAACTTGCCTTTTCTAGGGAAGGTAATTGAGAGGGCAGCAGCGGATCAGCTGCAGAAGTTCTTGGAAGACACAGCTGGACTTGATCCCTACCAGTCCGGCTTCCGTATTGGGCACGGGACGGAGACCGTGCTTGTCGCCATTACAGACCAACTTCGCCGCCAGCTGGACCAGGGCGGATCGGCACTGCTCGTCTTGTTAGATCTGACGGCAGCTTTCGATACTGTAGATCACGCTCTGTTAACCCACCGTTTAGCCGGCGCCGGGGTCGGGGGGACCGCCCTTAAATGGGTGGTCTCCTTCCTCCGGGGCCGGGGACAACGTGTGGAAGGGGGCAGGGAGGTCTCTGGGAGATTCTCACTTGATTGTGGGGTCCCCCAGGGGGCCATCCTCTCCCCCTTATTATTCAACGTGTATATGCGTCCCCTGGCCCAGCTGGCCCGCGACTTTGGTCTGGAGTGTTATCAGTATGCGGATGACACCCAGCTTCTGCTGAGAATGGACGGCAGGCCGGATACCGCACCTGATTGTTTCCATCAGTGCCTCGAAGCCGTGACTGGCTGGCTGCGGGCCAGCGGGCTGAAGGTGAACCCGCCGAAGACGGAGATCTTGTGGCCCGGTCGGCCTGGGGGGGTGAGTGCCGGTTGCCTACCCTGGACGGCGAACGGCTTAACCCGTCGCCTGTTGTTAAGAGCTTAGGTGTTCAGTTGGACCCCCTGCTGACCATGGAGACCCAGGTCTCTGCGGCCAGCAGGGCGTCATTCTTTCACCTACGACAGGCTAGGCGACTGGCACCCTACCTCTCCAGGGATGATCTGGCCACGGTGATCCAAGCGACGGTCATCTCGAGATTAGACTACTGTAACGCCCTCTACGTTGGCCTTCCCTTGGCGACAGTTCAGAAACTCAAGCTAGTGCAGAATGCCGCTGCTCGCTTGCTGACGGGAACGTCGGTAAGGGAGCATATTACGCCCATCCTTAGGCAGCTGCACTGGCTGCCTGTCGAGAACCGAATTGCCTTCAAGGTGTTGGTGTTAACCTTTAAGGCTTTACACGGCCTAGGGCCTGCGTACCTGAGGGACCGCCTTGCCCCATACGTACCCCCGAGATCACTACGTTCAGGGGAGTCTAATCTTCTCCTGATTCCATCGGTCCGCACCTGCCACTTGTCCATGACTAGGCAGAGGGCCTTCTCCGTGGCGGCCCCGGTACTCTGGAACTCTCTCCCAGATGATGTCCGTGCCGCCACGGAGCTCATTCCGTTCCGCAGGGCCTGTAAGACCGCCCTGTTCAAACTGGCTTTTGGCTAGGTGAATAAGCCAAATATACTCATCTCTCGACCAGCACCCAGACCCTGGAATGCCATGGCTTGACACAATTGTTAAACTCGGGACCAATGTTGTTTTTATGTTGTTTTATTGTACGGCGACATGAATGCTACATGTCAGCCGGGTTTTATGATGTTATCCGCCCCGAGCCTGCTGGGAGGAGCGGAATACAAGAAGGAACAAATAAATAAATAAAATAAATAATAATTATAAAGCAAAATTCAGGACTGGTTGTTAAGGACATTTCTGGAGAACTGTTCAGATATTCTACCATTGACCTGTGACAGGGGTAGGAGCAGAGTCCGGACAAACCAGCTGGATCAACCCAGTCTGGCCCTGATGGACAGTTACCCTTTCCTGGTCTGTTGTTTCTGACTCAGCAGCGGCCAACCATGGAGCTCTAAAGGGCTCCTGGCCATTTCTGGGTACAGCAAAGGTGTCCACACAACCAAGGAGTAGGAAAGAAGAGCCTTATTTTCATAGGAGAGAAAAAAGTGATGTAATAACCCTTTCTCTTAAAAATTCACCATTGTTTTAATATTACAGTTTGTTGAATTGTAATAGCAGGGCTATCTGTTATATAATCTTGTTGTGAGCCACCTGGAAACACAGATACTGAGGGTGATACAGGATATAAGTCACATAAACAAAGAAGCAAGTAAACTTTTTATACATTCTAATACTTCAGGATGTTTGTCTGTGTCAGGCTATGATTTTAATATTCACCTTAAGTTAGTGCATGACATAGAATAATTTTGGCTGTAGACATAGGATATCTTCACTGCTGACATGCAATTATTCCATATGAAGTGATTTCATTTCTCATATGGATGCATTCAAGTCTCACATCCTTTGTGAAATAATATAATGCCATAAAGTTTTACTGCTTGATTCTGATCAGTTATGAGTTTAATATATTATATAAAGATGTAAACTGATGCTACAGACATTTCTAAGCAATGTTATTGGAGACTACTGCGTTATTAACAGTGATTTTTCAGGGTAAAACAGTAGAAGATTTTGAGCTTTTTATTGGCTATTTGTGTCTCCATTAACCTCTTGACTTCTGTATAAACAGCACTTGAGGGTTACCTCACTTGTTTGTCCAGTTACTTGAAAGGTTAGCAAAAAGTGGATATCTGCAGGACCTCTCTTATCCTCATTAGCAGATTCTATTTGTTCCTTAAAAGAGCAACTTTTGACCTTATTTCCCCTTGTCAAATTGGCCTGAAGTTGGCAAAGCATGTTTTAAAATATTTAAGGCGGTGATGCACAGAACTACTATTAATAGATATTTATCTTACATGCTCTGCAATTAGTACTAGAATTCTAGTTTTGATATCCTGGATTAAAGTCTGTGAATAGTTTTGGTTTAGGTATCCTGGCTTCAAATTAATAAATGTCTATGTTCCTTGTTTATGTTCCCTTATGTGTATTTATTTCATCATCCAGGTTTGGATCTAAACACTATTTAACAGCATGGATTTAATCAGTAGAATAAAACAGCAAAGAATACTATACAAAAACATGTAAATATTTAACACCCCCTAGTTCATTTCCAAGGCAAAAGTTGAGTGCTTAAAGTTCTATTAATTTGATGTTAAGATTATATCAGGGGTAGACAATTATTTTTTCCAAGGGGCCACACGAGAGCCAAAAAATATTATGGAGGGCCATACCTAAAGACTGAACTACATTCTAATCTACATTATTTTTTTATTTATTTACTATATTTTCTATACATTAGACATCATTAATATTAACATATTAATATATCAAGAAATATTCATATATCAGTATTAATATCATAATTATTATATTATAGTATATAGACATTATAATATATTGAAATTATAATATAATATAACATTATATTATATTATTTATTATATTATATTATTATAATAAAATTATTATAAAATAATAATAAAAACCACTAAAATAAAATAAAATGAAATTCAAGAAGACAAGGTGCAAACCAAGGTGGAGGCTGACATCCTCAAGAGCGGAAGGATCCCAATATGGAATGGCCCAATGGACCCAGCCCAGATGGATGCAAGGAATAATCATGCCCCCCCCCCCAAAAGGCCAAGAGGAAGAGGGCACCCGTTTCCTGACTTCTACCCACCTCTGGCTCTGGTTCCCCCTTGGAATTTCCATTCCAAAACAAAAAGAATCTGAATTAGGAAGGCAGGGGGAAAAGCAGAGGCAGGCACAGTCAAGCTCTTTGGGAAACTGCACAAGTTCCTGGGAAAAGCTGGCTGCGTTTTCTCATGGGGAGGGCTTGGTTGATTATTCCTTGCATCCAAAAGGCCACGGAGCCCTCCCCACGAGAAAATGCAGCCAGCCTCTGCTTTTCCCCCTGCCTCCTTCCCAAGGAAACCCTCCACCAGGCAGGCTCCCTCCCTCCCTCGCTCTCTTGTCTCTGGACTTCGGGTGCTGCTCGCCTTTTGGATGCAAGGAATAATCAACCAAGGCGAGGGAGGAAGAGGCGGCGGGGCTTACCTTGTGCTGGAAATGGGGGAGTAGAACCTGAAGTCCAGAAGTGAGAGAGCGAGGGAGCCTGCCTGGTGGAGGGTTTCCTTGGGAAGGAGGCTAAGGCAGTTCTGCTCCACTGCCGCCTGGCTCCAGTGGGCGAGGATTGAGCCGGGAGAGCTAACTCGCAGGAAGTTCTTCGGGAGCCGCAGCGAGGGACAGGAGGAGACACTCTGCTCCCTCCCTCCCCTTTCTTCTGGAAGGAAGCCGTGGGCCGGATGGCATCGCCCAAAGGGTCACATTTGGCCCGCGGGCCGTAGTTTGCCCACCCCTGGATTATATGCAACCTGTAAATTTGGCTGTATATACGTAGTCTTATGTTTTTTCATAGAATCATAGAGTTGGAAGAGACCTTGTGTGCCATCCAGTCCAACCCCCTGCCAAGAAGCAGGAAAATCGCATTCAAAGCACCCCTGAAAGATGGCCATCCAGCCTCTGTTTAAAAGTCTCCAAAGATGGAGCCTCCACCACACTCCGAGGCAGAGAGTTCCACTGCTGAACATCTCTCACGGTTAGGAAGTTCTTCCTCATGTTCAGGTGGAATTTCCTTTAGTTTGCTTACATTAACATCGGTGTGCAAGAATACATCAGAAGCTTGTTATGGCAGCAAGTTAACACATTTTACCAAGGAACAAGCAGTCCTCAGGATCTATTTATTGTATTTTTAAAAAACTCTGCTGGGGCATTGCTGCATCCAGAACCTGTCTGACTTAAGCAGGGGTAGATTGTGCATTGAGGAATCCATTTTGATTGGGGTTTTTTATTTAAAACATCCCATCTCTTAGCTAATCCAGGGCTTGCGGTGGCTTACGGTAGTTAAAACAAACATAATTAAAAACAATTAAACCACAATAGAATTTGAAGCCATTTTAAACAAACAAATTAAAACAACAAACAAAAATCCAGCACATTATATAAGGATGTTTTGCACTAAAATCAATTATTAAAGGACTGACTGGATAAAAGGGGGTTTACTTGTTTGTAAAAAAAAGAATGAGGTCATTCTAGCCTTTCTGGGAAGGGAGTTTCAGAGCCTATTCTGTTGAAACCAAGCAGAGGGTTCAAAACATGATATAAGGATTTCAGGCGTGTGTTTAGATTTTGTGGATGAATGAAAAGGGCACTCTATCTGTACCCCATTTCATCCCACTGGAGGTGCCACCAGCAGTACTCCTGTTTTATTGTATTGTATTTTATGATTTTATGTAATTGCTGGTAGCTACTCTGGTTATTGAATAAGGACCTCATCGTATGTGCTGTTGGAATTGCCATGAATCGTGGTGAATCTGGCAGTGCCCAGCGTGAGACGAGGAACCAGTCGCCCCACATCATCTGACTTACTACATCCCATGGGTAGGAGGAGCATCCGCGCACATAATGCACAGATCTATGTATGTCCAAAAAAACAAAGTATGTATACATACAACTCTTTGCAATACCTCAAGAGAAATAACACAATGCTATAATTCCTTCAAATATTATAAAGAACCTACTTGGAAGTAAATCTCATAGAGCTATAAGTCCTGAACCTTCCCAAATATGGCAGAACTAAATATCATTAAAATACTATCAAGTATGCCACTATATATATATATATATATATATATATATACACACACACACACACACCAGATTATTAGGGGGCTGTGGTATTACTTAATATAATTGACTATGTTAAAGAAGTAGAAAGACATCTTTCTGACTATTTTGCAGACGAATCCCTAAAGCCCCCAGAGACACAATTAGATCCCTCGTCCACCTGGCTTCCTCCCACGGATCCCAATGCAGCATGGGAAGCCTCCCATGTTCCTGCGGCAATGACATACACCAGTTCCTCTTCCCTTTTGCGATGGAGCTTCACCAGAAATAGATGTACATTGTGGGATGGGAGCCTGCAGACTCTGCCACAAAACTGAAGAGGAACCGGTGTATGCTGCCGATTTTATTCCACATCTGATGCGGTCATAAGAATTAGATAAATGTGTGTGTGTGTGTGTATTTGCTTTGCACATCCAATTTTCTTCTTGTCAATACAGGAGACATTCCTTGCATATTCAAAGCCTATGGACTGGATTTTGGAAGAGTCTGGGATTACTCTTTTCAGTTAAAAAAAATGGACAATTAATTTTAATATAACAATAGAAACAAAACAAAAATAGATTAATCATTTATCTTATTTATTTTCATTCATTTGTTTCATTTATATGACACCTTTCTCATATAGTGGGACTCAAGGTAGTATGTGTGATGTTGAAGTATGTGCATGTCATCTAAATAGTAAAATGAACTGCAGGCCAAAAATTGCAGCCTACAACTGTGCTGTTTTTATAAGGGAATGCTATCATTATAGGGGAATTTTGGATATATCTAGACTAGCACTGAGATTTGGAAGTCAAAGAGCTGCAATACTTAAAACTAATTACTAGGGAATTTTTCTAGCATTTAGTACTGTAAAATATGCCTTATATTTACAATTGAAAATAACTGGCATTTGAGTAGAAAAACCATATCTATCTAGTATCTATCTAGTATCCATCTATCTATCCACACACACACACATACATACTAGGCAAGAGAAAAATGAAACTGAAATTAAAAGGATTCGTAAGAGATTCGTATGTAATGGGACTTTTGAGGTTTTACGTATCGCTGCCGCGAACCAGGAAGTAGACTTCCTTTTACGGTCCTTGAGGCCAACAATTTGCGTTATGATCGTAAGAAATTCTTAAGTATTAATTAATTAATTATTGTACTACTCACTTCTCCCTGTCTTCTCCCCTCATTTCCTTCCCCCCTTCATTCAGCTTCTTCTTTTTCCCGCATTTCTATGGGGAACTGGAAGTGACGCTGCTGCTAGGTAGGCTAGGCAATGCATTCTGGAAAGTGTAGTCCTCCAGGCTCCCCCCCCCCTCCTTCTCTTCCCCGTTGCTCTGCCATGCCCCATCGCAGGGGCCAGCTTCAGCCCTCCAGGTCCGTGTTTTGGACTTCAACTCCCACCATTCCTCACAGCCTCAGGCCTCTTCCTTTTCCTCTCAGCCTGGGCAAACTTGGGCCCTCGCTCCCTCAGGATCGGGGCTAGAGAGAGGGCGGGGGGGTGAGCGAGGGCCTCCTCCTCCTCTCTCGCCAATGGCAGGCTGGCGAGAGAGGAGGAGAAAGGCCCAGCCCCTCTCTGCCTCTCTCTAGCCTCGATCCATGCATTGGGGCTAGAGAGAGGCGAGGGGGGTGAGAGAGGGCCTCCTCCTCTCTCGCCAATGACAGGCTGGCGAGAGAGGAGGAGAAAGGCCCCCGTGCCCCTCTCTGCCTCTCTCTAGCCTCGATCCATGCATCGGGGCTAGAGAGAGGCGAGGGGTGGCGAGGGCCTCCTCCTCCTCTCTCGCCAATGGCAGGCTGGCGAGAGAGGGAGAGAAAGGCCCGCCCTCTCTGCCTCTCTCTAGCCTCGATCCATGCATCGGGGCTAGAGAGAGCGAGGCGGGGGGTGAGCGAGGGCCTCCTCCTCTCGCCAATGACAGGCTGGCGAGAGAGGAGGAGAAAGGCCCGCGCCCCTCTCTGCCTCTCTCTAGCCTCGATCCATGCATAGGGGCTAGAGAGAGGCGAGGGGGGGTGAGTGAGGGCCTCCTCCTCCCTCTCTCGCCAATGACAGGCTGGCGAGAGAGGAGGAGAAAGGCCCCCGCGCCCCTCTCTGCCTCTCTCTAGCCTCGATCCATGCATCGGGGCTAGAGAGAGGTGAGGGGGTGGCGCGGCGCCGGCGCGGGGGGAAAGAGGGGCAAGGAGGAGGCAATCAGCTGATTGCCTCCTCCTTCGCCCCTCTCTTTCCCCCGCCCGCCCGGATCCCAGTTTGGCCCAATTCTGTCATTGGTGGAGTTCAGAATGCTCTTTGATTGAAGGTGAACTATAAATCGCAGCAACTACAACTCCCAAATGTCAAGGTCTATTTTCCCCAAACTCCATCTGCGTTCACATTTGGGCATATTGAGTATTCATGCCAAGTTTGGTCCTGATCCAGGATTGTTTGGGTTCAGAGTTATCTCCCCTAAATCACTGTCAATTCTTCCCAAACCCCTCCAGTATTTTCTGTGGGTCATGGGGGTTCTGTGTGCCAAGTTTGGTCCAGGTCTGTCATTCATGGGGTCTCAGCTGTGGAAGTCAGAGCTGAATTCGTCGAAAGTACTGCAAATCCCATGCTCCAGTGTCCATCCTCCCCCAAACATATTGTTTTTGTGATTAATCCCTATGATTTAACTTTTGTCAATTTGTAACAATGAAAATACATCCTGCATATTAGATATTTGCATTAGAATTCATAAGAGTAACAAGATCATGAAGTAGCAACGAAAATATGGATGGGGGTCACCACAACATGAGGAACCACTGCATTAATACATATCTCTCTCTCGGCATTACTTCTGAACGAAGATTCAGGAAGGACTCATCCCACGCTTTTTACAAGCGCTGATGACTAAAGAGGCCAATCTGAGATAGGCAAGTTCAGTTGCAGAAAGCACAGCAGAAAGTCTATATATTATACATATATCTTTCTGTTTAATTGCTATTAGGGAAATAAAACGTGAACAAAGGAAGGAAGGAGACAAAGGAAGAAGTAGAGAAGGGGGGAGGGAAGGAAGGAAAGAGAAAAGAAGGGATGGGGAACCAAAGAGCAAAGGAAGGAATGAAAGAAGAGGGTAGAGAAGGAAGAAAGGATGGAAAGGGGAAATAATAAGGAGGGGGGAGAATCGTACGTCACTTTCACAATTGTCCTGAGAGCAAGTAGCTACTACCTCTTATATTTATGTTATACATGTACAGCTCCACTTAATTGCACTGCAGAGGTGAAGGGGAATGTTCCCCCCTTGATTTTTAACTGTTTCCCTGCTTTTCAGACTTTAGAACCAATTTAGAATTTCGTTAATACTTACGTTACATTTTAGAACTTTTTGCAATTTTTTTTGTAAGTCTTTAATATACTAATCAAAAAATCCCCCATTTGATTTTAGAATCGTGATTTTTGGGTTCTAAACCATGCCTAATATTACATACATTTTGAGTAAGAGGTGAGATGGTGCAAATATATTTAACTTAATTATTTTGGTATGTGAACTTACGCTGTCAACGGTTGGTTGTCTCTGCTCTTGATAATCCTTTTGAAAGAACAACTCGTAACATAAAGATAAATCCAGCAGCAAATGTCACCATGTCTGTTGGCAATGACCAGCTAACCTTTACCACAATAAGATGAAAGAATAGCCCATACTCCCAAGATGTTGTGACATTAGTCCTCAAACTTTTTATTTCCTAACAGTCCAAACAGCAGAAAGAACTTTGATATATAGATATGTAGATATATAAGTACAGTATGTTGAAAGTCAATTCAGGTTATTTTGGAACAGAAAGATTTCCCAAAGATAGGTACACTCCTTCAGAAAGGAAAACTACACTTGCGCACTTAGTTGAATGTGAAAATGAAAACACAGCAAAGAGCTGTCAGACTCAGTTCCTGGTATTCTGAGTGGGACCGTCACTCAGCATTAGGGTACATGCTTTGTGTGCAAAAGTATCTGGAAATCTGTTATTAGATAGTATGTTCAGCTAGAAGATCCAAAGAATTTGAGTTAATGTAAATCAATCTTAATAGATGCATAGAATATTTATTAGGGCTGTGTGATTGAGGCCATGCTATTGAGAACACAGCTGCGCTGGGCAGGGCACGTCTCTAGGATGGAGGACCACCGCCTCCCAAAGATACTACTCTATGGTGAACTACTCTATGGTCAGCGCAAGAGAGGCGCCCCGAAAAAGAGATATAAGGACTCCCTGAAACAACATCTCAGGCTGGGCCAGATTGATCACCAACAATGATCCACCCTGGCCTCACATCAGGAGGCATGGAGACGTACTATCCACAATGCTGCGGCCTCTTTCGAGAAGACACGCCGAACGGGTCTCGAAGAGAAACAACAACACAGAAAGAACCACAACTTGGAAACAACATCACCCAAGGAGACTTTCTGCTGTGCTTTCTGCAACTGAACTTGCCTATCTCAAATTGGCCTTTTTAGTCATCAACGCGCTTGTAAAAAGCGTGGGATGAGTCCTTCCTGAATCTTTGTTTGCGAAGTAATGCCGAGAGAGTGAGTGATTGATTAAAAAAAGTTTCAAAGCTCATAACAAAATTAGGGGATGCCAGCATTTAGCTTTTAAAGTGCTTCTAAAGTATAGTGAGTGAAAATGTCGTTATTACAATGAGAGTATGCAGGCTTCATAAATCATGGTTTGAATTTAGCTTGCTTCCATTAACTATAGTTTACTGTAGCTAATACTGACATGTTTGTTCTGGTTCTGATATTACCAGATTTATTATGGTCAATGACCAACATAAAAATGTACAAACATCAGGATGTACAAACATCAGGGTACACACACATTGTTGCACCGTAGACCTGAAGGACCCCTCAGTAAACCACTTGAGACCAGCCGTGGTTAAATGCTTTATTTAGAATAAATGAATACAGTAAAGAAGATAGTATAGTCCATTGTTGCTCCCAAGCATCAGATTATTGCAGAGCAATAGTCCAAAAGTAAAACAGGAACAAAATAGGTAAAAAGAGGCTTAATGCCTCAATGGGCTAGATCCAGGGATAAGTTCTTGGCACAAAGACTTGGCAATCAGAGTTCAAAGGCTGGAAGGCCCAATGGCCCGGCAGAGTTCCGTGAAGACTTGGCTTGAAGCTAAACATTGGCGAAAGATGCCACACATCTTTCAGACCTAACTTAAATAGGTCTCAGAGGCTTTGATCGTTACGACACATAGGTGCTTCAAAACTGGTTCTCATGAACAGGCTCCCAGCTGGGTTTTCTCAAGCCTCCCGCATCAGAATGGTATGTCAACTTGTTAGCACTGGCACCTGGATGGACGGGAGTTAACCCGTCTCTGCCTTTCCCTCGGTTCTTATCGGCCCGAGCTGGAGCTGACCTGCTTCTGTCCTTGAACGCTGGGTGAACTTGAGGCCCCTGTAGCATCTTGCTTTTAGGCTTTGCAGGCCTCTCTGAGGCTTTGGATTTAACATGGCGTTGGTCTTGCTGAGGGCCTGGGACAGGCTGGGGTGTGACACACATGTACAAACACATGTACACAAATGTACAAACGTCAGGGTACACACAAGCAAAGTTTAAAACCTAATATTGGATAAGATAGTTAAAATGGTATTAAACATTTAAATGCTAAAATGACAATGGTAAAACCGAAATAAATATTAAAACTTTCTAAGACTGTGACAGCATCTTGCGCCAACAAGCTATTGCTGCTGCATAGAAGCTGGCAACCCTAACAGTGACCTTGGGGTGTTGGTCAGACAAGAGATAATCTATATAAAACCTTACAGATCTCCCTGGTAGACTTTCTAAAATTGAATTTATAAAATGTTTATGAAGGTCAGACACAATTCTTGTTGGCTGTTCCCAGACCCTGGAACACCCTGAAGAAATCATATAGGTTCTCCACTAGCTATTCCTCCATTGACAGGTGAATGCTATTTTAGTACTGCAACCTTTTTGAGAACAAGATAAGGGTATTTCTTTGTATACTGTGTTATTTTCATCTTCTGGTATTAAATGGATATTTTAAAAATAATTTTTAATTCTCTAGACAATTAAATTTCATTTTAAACATAATGATTGGAATTCAATATCACACTTAAGGGTGTATAACCTTGGGGCTACCCATCTGCAACCAATCCACTTTTGCCATGATCATAACTTTCCCCTCAAACCCACTCTATCACAAGTCCTTGTCATAGCCTTATTCACTGTAGGTAAGAATTGGGTTCACATTTCTATCTGCATCATGATCATCAGCAGACTGCATCTCCTTCTCTCAGTGTGGTTTTGAGGCAGTAAAGGGTACTTAGTTATGCAAATATAACTAAATAGCTCACACAGAATTCTGATCAGGGTTTTGGTTTTATCTGTATATATTCTTAGTTGTATTTTTATTATGAAATCCATTTTAGGTCCAAGCTTGGGAAAAGACAAGACATAAATAACCCAATACAATGCATTATTATTCCAGTGCTAAATTTAGGTTAGTTAAAAACATAGCAGTGCATCCTCCAATCTCCACCTTGTGGACATTAGCCACCTTATCAAACGGGTAAATTTGCCCCTTGCTCCTCTTCAGAGACAGGACCTACCAAGTGCCATCACATGACGCTGGTCATGGCCATGCCTCATTGATTGCCAAAGTGGCGAGGAAGCGTTGCAAGATGCTTCTTCGCCATCAAGAGGTAAGCCATGTTTTGGGGAGGCAACACAGCAAAACACATTGCTACCCTTCCCGCCATCATGTCCCAATGTCCCCATGTGATGGGAGAAGGAAGGGGGTGCGTGGGTAACCATGAAATGGAACAAGGAGGAGGGGTCATCTATATGATGAGGTTCCTGGAAGAGGGCTGAAAAGTCTAAGGCTTGGTTAAACCATGGCCTAATTGTAAAACTATGGCT
This sequence comes from Anolis apletophallus, assembly GCA_030556195.1. Taxonomy (NCBI): domain Eukaryota; kingdom Metazoa; phylum Chordata; class Lepidosauria; order Squamata; family Anolidae; genus Anolis; species Anolis apletophallus. The sequence goes on from JARBWK010000007.1 coordinate 120,210,029, forward strand.
TGGTGTTACATCCAGTGCAGTTCATATGTAGCTGTGTGTGTGTGTGTGTGTTATAAGGAGAATGTTCAAAATAAACTGATTTGCCACCTACAGTCTGAAGTTGCATATATGAGCTGAGACTATTGCGATTTTCTAAAATTGTGCTTTGCTTACCTCCAAGTGGATTTTCAGTTCCATCCCACAATATGGAAAATGACTTTTGAATGTAGCATGTGTGAGTAAGTCCTTCTATTGACAAATATTCCAGTGTTGAAATGTGGCACCTAGCATAATAATATCAAATGTGCATCCTAGGATTGTCTTTACTATCAAGCAAGGTGCCAAAGCATAATATTATGCCAGCTTGGTGTCCATTGTGTCTTATTATCAATACCTGTTTGCAGTAATCCCATGGGACCATCTACATTTCTAGCTTCTGGGCAAGTCATGGAAATTGAGGATTTTTTAAAGAAAGGTTTGGAGCTGCAGAAAAAAGAAGTTATCCACATGTGGAATATCACCTTGAGATGCTTTCATTCTACTCTGTACTCTGGGTCATAGTTTTATGATGTTTGATACACAGAACAAGGACTAGTGAATGATAAATGTCTAACTAGCATTTCAGTCACTGTAAAGAAAAGGCTTGATAAAGCGTACTAAATTTCAGATCATTTAATTCATTGCTTCTAGATTTACATATAAAATAATTCCATTTTTAGAAATGCTCAACTGTGAAGATTTTTGAGGGGTTTTTTGTTTGTGGCATTTTTGTTGTTTCCCCTCCTGTATTTTTCTTAATAATGTTAATGTTGTGTTGCCGTGTGTGTGTGTGTGTGTGTGTGTGTGTGTGTGGGTGGGTGGGTGGGAGGGAGAGAATTCATTCAAATTCATTCTGGCTGCTTCTTGTACTTTTAAAAGATTATACAGTTGGAATAATTAGCATTATTATTTCAGGAACAGTAAAGCAGGACATCAGCAGTCATCTAAGTAAAAAAGGAGAGAGGAAAAAAATTACATTATCCATTCAGAATAATTTTCCACATAATATAAATGTTACCCAAGATAGAGCTTTGAAATGGATACTGATTCTTTAAATTCTTTCCTGTCTGTTTCAGGAAATAGTGAGATCCTGTTGATAATGAAGTACAATGTGTCTAAAGTTCACTTCTAAACACTTGGCTCTTTGCTGTGAAAGTCATCTGCATTCCCTTTATAATTCTAAGCCACCAGAGATATGCCTAATCTTGGAGATCTGATCCTATGCTATCATTCAGAAAAATCCTTGATAATAATTCTGCCATTCAGATCTGTGAAAGCACTAAAGCTTTGCAGCCTGTGCCGTCTTCTAGTTCTTCGACTTTTACTTCTTCTTCTTCTTTTACTCCTGGATCTAGGGAATAAGACCTTAGCTTATGGATTTGGAGATTTAGTTGTTTGCGAATAAAATCATTATTACTATTATTATTCAAGTTCTTAATCAACACAAGCAAATGGCATCTGTTTGTTATCATTCTTTTTCCAGAAGACAAAGGCTCCAGTCCCTATGGTGCTGACTGCGGGCCCCAAGTGGCTTCTGGATGTGACTTGGCAAGGGGTGGAAGACAACAAAAACAACTGCATTGTGTACAGCAAAGGTAAACAAAAGCTGATTTTCCTTCCACTTTCTTTGCAAGGAATTAATACAGTGTTGGTGAAACGTGACCATTGCAGCAAATGCAGAGTGCAAAAGCAAGACTGTGATTCCCTTGTTGTGTATACAGTAGCTGCCACTTCTTTATTTCTGAGTTAAGAATAGGGAAATGTTTTGTGAGTGGTATTATATTATTTTGTGCATTATATTACATTTTATAATAAATGAATATGAAGCAAAGACACAGTGTTTCCTTTCAATATTCAAACTTTTTAAAGAGGGACAGAGCTTAAGGCTTGATGTGTTATCTGATATAAAACCATGCTACCATTACAAACTATGATCCAATTTGCTTGCCATTTAAATAACCAAAACATATGTAGGGTTTCTCAGTATTCAGTCATTTTTACAGACAGCTATAGATTCTTCTCCTTCACACCTCCCTTTGCTTTCTGCATTTTATCACAGCAGCATTTTCTGTAGTTTATCTCAAATCCCAGTAGATTTTTTAAAGGAACCTGTTTTTTAAAAAGGGGATAGAGATGAATTTGCATTTTTATTTTGATAGAAATTTAAAACACTCTGCCCTCTGACCAGAGCCTGGAACAGTTACATTTTCAGGATTCTGGGAGCTAGAAAACAAAAGGTAACTTTTTCAAATTCTGTCTGTGATCATCGAGTAAACTGTGAAATCTGTGGAAGTGGTATGATTCAAGGAAGACTATCTCAATAAATGTTGTATTAGAATTTTTTGAAATTATAATTAACAGGTCTTTGAATTCTTGCATGAGGGAGCACGTATGAACCACGTTGTGGGTTTTTAAAAAAAAAATCCCTCCTCTTGTGCTGATTAATATCATGGTGTTATTCAGAATGCATAGAAATTATTGTTTCCTACTGAAATGATCTGTCAAATGACAAGCTAGGATCCACCACTGGGTAAAAAACAGGTCTCTGTGTGGCCTCCAGTGGGCAAACACTTTGCACTACTGGTTGTACACTTGTGCAGTGGCTACTTTCATAAACTTGATAGTGATTTAAACCAAGTAACTGGATAGTAGTATTGTCTTGTACCTTCAAGTTGACTCCAACTTATGATGACCCCATTATAGAATTTTATTGGCAAGATTCAGAGAAGGTTTTCCATTGTCTTTCTCAAAGACTGAGAGACCATGACTTGTCCAGGGTCACCTAATGGGTTTTCATGTCTGACCTGGCTTCCAAATTCTGTCCTCCACTCAAATAAGAACATAAGAACATAAGAAGAGCCATGCTGAATCGGGCCTCAGCCCATCTAGTCCAGCATTCTGTGTCACACAGTGGCCCACTAGTTGTACACAGGGATCTCTAGCAGAAAGGAGGGCAAAACCCTCACCTGCTCCCGACCCCCCACAACCAGTACCCGGGGAAATCCTGCCTGCCTCCATCAACACAGAGGTGGCACTTGGATGTCCATTTCAGTAGCTACTGATTCCCTTGGTATCCATGAATCTGTCTAATCCTGCCTTGAAGCTGTCCAGGCTGACTGCTGTCACAACCTCCTCTGGAAGTGAGTTCCATAACCCAATGACCCTCTGGGTGAAGAAATATTTCCTTTATTAGTCCTAACTTTCCTACCTTGGAGCTTTAGGAGTGCCCCCCTAGTCCTAGTGTTGTGTGACAGAGAAAATATTTTTTCTCTATTCACCTTTTCTATCCCATGCATGATTTTATACACTTCGATCAAGTCACCTCTTAAACGCCGTCTTTCAAGGCTGAAAAGACCAAGGCGTTGCAACCTGATTTCGTAAGGGAGCTGCTCCATCCCTTGGATCATTCTCGTTGCCCTTTTCTGTACCTTTTCCAGTTCCGTTATATCCTTCTTGAGGTGCGGTGACCAGAATTGTACACAGTACTCCAGATGTGGCCTCACCATAGATTTGTAGAGAGGCAATACAACATTTGACGACCTATTTTCGATTCCCTTCCTGATCATGCCAAGCATAGAATTTGCTTTTTTTTTACTGCTGCTGCGCACTGGGTTGACATCTTCATTGAGCTGTCCACCAAAACCCCAAGATCCCTTTCCTGGTTTGTCTCGGAAAGCTTTGACCCCATCAATTGGTAGGTGTAGTTGGGGTTCTTTGCCCCGATGTGCATGACTTTACACTTGTTTAGGTTAAAATACATTTGCCACTTTGTTGCCCATTCACTCAATTTCGAGAGATCTTTCTGGAGCTCTTTACAATCAGTTTCATTTTTAACTACCCTGAACAATTTAGTGTCATCTGCAAACTTTGCTACCTCAGAATTTACTCCTACATCCAGGTCATTAATGAATAAATTAAAAAGTAACGGACCCAAAACTGAACCTGGGGTACGCCACTTCTCACCTCTTTCCACCCAGAGAAATGTCCGTTTATTACCACCCTTTGTTTCCTACAGTTTAGCCAGGTTCCAATCCAGGACAAGACCTGTCCTCTGATTCCATGGCTGAAGAGCTTATTTAGGAGCCTTTGGTGAGGGACTTTGTCAAAAGCCTTTTGAAAGTCAAGGTAAACAATATCGACTGGGTCCCCTTTATCTATGTGTTTATTTACACCCTCAAAGAATTCTAACAAGTTAGTAAGACATGATTTGCCTTTGCAGAAACCATGTTGATTTTCCTTCAGCAATGCCTGTTCTTCTATGTGCTTAGTAATTTTTTCTTTAATAATGGTTTCCATCACTTTGCCTGGAACTGAGGTTAGACTAACTGGCCTATAATTTCCTGGATCACCCCTGGATCCTTTCTTGAAGATCGGAAATCACTGCACCATGCTCCTTCTAACTGCTCAGGTACATATGAATTGACTCAAGGAATTGACAGCTCTGAATCATCACTGGACTGGTGAGGAAGTTTCCTAGGATGCTTTAAAAAGCCCTGTATGATGAAGTGGCTAGAAAAATGAATCCTATGGTGCTAAGTTTGTACTAGAGAACCATGATGTCTGAATGCAACACCAAGCTATTGTGGCATTTGCTATTATGTCCAAACTCAAATTAAAGTGGTTATGATCTTAGAAAAATTACAAAACAGATCTACCAGCTCTTATGGAAGAACAGTGGAAGAGAACTCTACAGAGCTCTTTTCTCAGGAGCTTTCATTCCTTACTGCATGACAATGTGGCAACAGAAACAACATGGAACTTCTAATAACTGATGGCTCTGGAATATTGTTCCAGTTACCCTACTGATTATAGCCTTAGTTATACTTCATTAATATATTCTGTGTTGTATTGTTTGCATCCCTTTCCCTCATCCTTTAGTATTTCCAACTAGGCTCAGGTTTCAAATGCTATAAATCCCCACTCGCAGTACTTTCTGATTGTTTCAAAAATTACACAATTGCAGGGCAATTTATTTTAGTTTTTTTAATTCCTTACCAAACAGGCCCACTGAGATGAAAGATTTGTTTGCTGAGGCAACCTTGTGACCATTTCCGCATACAAGCATCCAGGCAAATAAGTACCCATATCACTATATTAACATACAAAACACTAATCATAACATCAAAGGCTACTAAAACTTACTAGAAACAATTACAACTTGTTCCTATAATCATTGCAATTTGTACACTTATAAGAGGATTGCCTTTAAACTGCTACAAGCCTTTGAAAATGGAAACACTGAAAACAGGGAATTTGCATGTTTTAAAAAAACGAGTAGTTACACATCAGGGTCTTATGCATTCTTCCTATTATAATTACAAAACACCAATAAATTAATTTTCTAACCTGAAAATACCTGATTTAGTTAAGAAAAACAGAGACTAAAACAGAATGAATCGGCATCATTTTAAAGTTCACTGTGACTCATTGCTCTAGCAGCAGAAAACAACATAGCATTTTGATGTTAGCATGAAATAAATTTTTCATATGCATGAGAAATCGCTATTTATTTTGAAATGTATTATGAATTGTTTATATATAAACTTTGCTGCAACTATCAAAGTAGAACTTCAGCCCACATATTCATTGGCAACGGAATTCCAGAGTGTTCATAGTTGAGACATTTCTCTTCCTGTTTCTCTCACTTTTTTTCAATTTCCATTCTTTTCCCAACATTAATTGCTTTACTCTTTCCAATCAAGTGCCACAGTTTTGGTAAGATCTTGGTGAGATATTGCAGAGGGGAGGGGAGGCGGGCACACATTGGGTGGGGAGGGCCTGGGAGAGGGCAGGGCCAGGAGGGGGCAGGGCAGGGCCTGGGTCATCCTCAAGTTGTCCTCCCAGCATTGGGATCGTGGCTGCTCACTCCATCCTTATGTCGGGAGGAAGGCAGAACATGCAGTAACTGTCCCGATTCTCCCTTCCAATCTTCCTCCCCTGATCCTCGGGCTGTCCTCTTGGCATTATGCTGGGAGGAGGGTAAGACAGGTGGTGGCTGAGAGTGCTCTGGAGGGCTCTCAGCTGCTATGTGTCTTTCTCCCTCATCTTTTTGGCATAAAGATATGGCGAGTCACATGTCTTTCTCCCAAAAGGACAGGGAAAATGAGGAGGGCCTGATGTAAGAACCCAGGGGGCCACATCCGGCCCTAAGCCTTAGTTTGCCCATATCTGATCTAGAAGGATTTGTTCTTTCATTACACCACCCTATTAAAGATTGTTTTAGCAGTAGTATTTTTCTGAGTAGTCAATTTACGTAATGTATGCTGAAATACAATTAACAAAGACCTGCCCATAATGGTAAGGATCTTTGCTAATATTTCATGTCAACTAACAAAAAGTAAGAATTTATGGGGAAATCTGGTTTAAGTCTTTACATAGAAAGTGGTATACAAGTGGAGAAACTGAAAGGTAAAGGAAGATGATGCAGACACAATTTTGAAGGCCTGAGCCACCATCTGAACATGGATTGTGACTTGTCCTGAGATGATACAAGAAGGCAAAAATATTCAAAAGGTGGCTTTGCCAGTTCCTTTTTTTCTGAAATCTAGCCTATGGCACCAGTATTCATTGGTTGTCTCCTTTCCAAGTACTTTGCTTATCTTCCAATATGAGATCGGATTTGGTGCCTTCAGGATATTTAGATCAAGTTTTTTGTTTATTATATCTGTGATTAAATTAAATTGTTATCAAATTTTAATGCAAAACCAATAACATAGAATCATAGAATAATAGTGTTGGAAGAGACCACATGGGCCATCTAGTCCAATCCCCTGCCATTCAGGAAAGCACAATCAAAACACCCCCAACAGTTGGCCATCCAGCTTCTGTTTAAAAGCCTCCAAGGAAGGCGCTTTCATCACATTCAGAAGCAGAGTTCCACTGTTGAAAAGCTCTTACAGTCAAAAAGTTCTTCCTAATGTTCAGCTGGAATTTCCTTTCTCCAAGGTCTAGTTTCCAGGGCAGCAGAAAACAAGTCTTCTCCCTCTTCCTTATAACATCCTTTCAAATATTTATACAGAGCTATCCTTTTTCCTCTCAATGTTCTTTTCTGTAGGCTAAACATATACAGCTCTTTAAAACACTCCTCAGAGGGATTCATGGACTCCAGACTTTGTTCATTTTAGTTGCCTTCCTTTGGACACCTTCCAGCTTGTCAATATCTCTTTTAAACTGTGGTACCCAGAATTGGACACACTATTCCAGATGAGATCTAACCAAAGTGGAATACAGAGGCCCCATGCTTCCCTCAATCTGGACATTATATTCCTTTTGATTCAGCCTAAATCCTATTGGTTTTTTAGCTGCTGCATCACACTGTTGGCTCTTGTTTGTCAATAAGAGGTCTGTGGCTTGGAAGGAAAAGGCAGACGGAAGGGAGAAGGGAGGCAAAGAGAGATGGAAGAACGTATCATGACACTGGATATCTTGTGCAATTAACTGTTAAGATAAAAATAATACTCAAACATGGTTGGGGGGGGGGATGACTGATAAAGATCAATGTTGGAGTGAGTTGAAAAGTGTTTGCGTCATCAAATCTTGTCATACTTTGTTAAATGGAAACCCTTCTCTTCGAGTGAAAGGGAGTGGATTCATCCTAAAACAGGGGGGTGTGAAGTTCCAAGAAGGGAATGCCCTGCAAAAACCCCAGAAAAGCCCAAGCTGGTCTCCCATTCACTTTGGGGAGGGACTGTTTTAAGGAGGGTCTGTCCTGCTTCTTTCTGCCTGAGCGATCTCTCCTGGTTTCCTTTCAGAGGCTGCAGAAGGGCCTCCTGGCTTCACAAACCCAAAAGCTAGGGGAAAAAAAGAAGGACTGGCCTTCCTTTCCTGAAGTTTAGAAGAAGGAAGAGAGACCTTAAGGCGCCACAGCTCAGGCCCCAGAAGGAAGGGTTGTCATGTCTTGAGAAGCCCCCCCTCCTTTCCTTCCAAAAAAGAAAAAAGAGGGGCTTGGAGCCCCAAAGCCTCCACCCTTTATTTTATTCCTCTTTCTTCCTCCCTCTCAGAATATTTATGGCATCTATCTCTCTTCTTTAAGAGTTACAAAATAGGGAGATTGTTAATGCCATAACAGGTTCAATGTATAATATAATGTTTTATTTTACCTCTCAAACCACAAATATTGTTTTTTTAAAAAATAAATCTTAAGTTATTCCATTTTTATTCCAAGTGGTTTGCTGATTTTTTGGGTAAAATGAAATTTTTCAATCAAATAATTCTGTTAGGCATCCTTAAAAATGAAAAAAAAGGTGGATCTGACATTAGTTGCTCATCAGAAAAGTATCTTCAACTTTACATATTGAATTCATATTCAGCAACCAGAAATAAAAGAAAATGTATAATAAATAATCTAGAATGTATAATTCTTATTGATCTTCTGTGGTCATTTTAGCTTATCTTTACTGCTTTGAAAACCTTTCAGGAACATTTGATTGTTGTCTGATAGTATGGATTTGAAAGGCAAAGGGCTCCTTCACTCTGTCTGTATGCTGATAAAAACATATTCCGTTTCAGTCTGCTAGTAGATAACTGATGATAGCTTGAGCAACTTGTATCATTAATTTCTTCCTTTTAGTGCAGCAAATGGTTAAGAACCATAGATAAACAAATCAGGAGAGAAGCATGAGAGAAGAGCACTTTTTTTCCTTTAGAAAACAAATTCTCCCCTTAGGCTTAAACATTTTAGATGTGACCAATGGTGGTCAAGTCTAACATATTTTGGATTTTGGTTTTAGACCTTGGACTAAATAGGAACCTCATTGATGTGCATCAGCTCTATTGCACCTAAATGCCTCATGAGGCCGATCCAAGATTATGTAGGGCAAGGCAACCCCACATTAATCAAAGTAATAGAAAAGTCTGAATTCTCGCGCCAAATTCAAATTGCCCTTTGACTTTGGTCTTGTGAGAATAGTTGTTCTGTCCCTATTGATATCCTGTGTTTCCTGTGCTCTCCCCTTTCCCCTGCCCTTCATGTTGTAGCAGTTTCCACCACAACACTGGTCTTACCTGTACACCGTCACATGCAGTGATATTAGCTGGGATGACAGGGGGTACTGGGAAGGCATGGGAGAGGATGGGGGTTTCTTCCTCGGCTCCCTGTTGTCCCAGCTGTCACTGCACATGATGAACAGGTAAACCTGTGTTGCAGAAGAAGACCACCATGACATGGAGGGCAGGGGGACCATACTCCAGGCCGATGCAATGTTGTATATGGCCGATTGGGTCCGGATTATGGCTCAGTATACATCTACCTAAGGAGTCTGGGAAGCTCTAATTGCTGCTGTGATAAAACTTTCATGTCCTAGTAGAGATGGAGTGGCAATCCATCTTAATTTTTAAATTATCTTGATTTTCAAATTTGCAATATCAATCCAAGTTAGCCATTTGATGATAATTTAAAATGAACAGTATACTAACAGATACTTAGATAATTGAATTTTTATTTAGAGTGCAAGAGCACTCTTTATCACATGGGCATTGGTGCCAGTTTTTATTGCATGGCACTGTGTGCATCCCATTACTGCATGATTTTCCTATCCCCAGCTATTGATAGGCAGCATTTCCCAAACCTTTTGAAGCAAAATTTCTTGTAGAGCCCCAATTAATTTTTTAGTTCCGTCTATGTTTTATGAGACATATTACACACAATATGTATATGGAAGTATGAATAATAAGGCATTTTAAGGTATATATATTAACAAAGGAAACAATAGTAAAAAAAACTGGAGACAATATTATTCATTATTTAAATCTACAAAATTATATAAAAATTAGTTAAGTTATTTGAAAAATACTATAGTGTTACATGTACACCCGAAATTTATGTGAACTATGTGCCTGTTTCTTGTGTCAGAGTTTACCAGAGTTTACCAGAGTTTCCCTGAAATCTTCCTCCTCACCATTTCTTCTTTTAATGCCCAGAGCACCCTCATCATTACTATTCACCTGGCAAACAAAGGTTCAGCTCAGTTTTTTTCCAAACTTTCTCTCCTTCTCTCTCACTCTTTTGTCTTTTGTCTGAATGTCACTGTCTTACTGAGTTGCTTGGCTTGCCAGCTCCTCGTCCCAGCTCCACTCCTATGATCTCTGCTGGCAGTTTCTGAGCACAGAGCACTCAGCTTTTCTGTTTTTGCACAGCTACCTGGTCCTGCCAACCAATCCACTTCAAGGGGCAGCCCCAGGGTGACCGCCCATTGGATGAGCCACATGTGCAGCGGCCTGTGTCATGGAGGTGGGGAAAGGGGAGGGGGAGAGGAGGAGAAGGGGAAGCGGTAAGAGGAGGGGAGAAGCAGCACAACTCCACCTGATGTGGAGGGCCTCACAACCATTTGCCAAGCACCAAGGGCTCTGTGGAGCATACTTTGGGAACCCCTAGATAAAACTAGTAAATAGTCCCCAATCCTGCAATGATCCCATCACCCACCTTGGTACAAGCGTTTCTTCCACTTCTGTGACAGCATCTCTCAAACTGTTCTACAAAGCTAAACACAAATCTTGGGCTAGAACAGTGGTTCACAACCTTTCTAATGCCGTGACCCCTAAATCCAGTTCCTTATGTTGTGGTTGCCCCCCCCCCCAACCATAAAAATTATTTTTGTTGCTACTTATTATTTTATTATTTAATATTAAATTCAATTATTTATCAAGTGCTCTGCTATGGCTGATTCTCTGTCTGAATCAGTCTGCAGTGCCTTTCATGTTCCCTGATTCATGTTTTGGGAAATGCTGTGTTTGGCGATCTCTGTGTAGACTTGTCCACAGCTGCATGGTATACGGTAGACTCCTGCAGAGTTCCTGCAGATCTCACCTCTGCTGGAGTCTACTGTATACCATGCAGCTGTGGACAAATCTACATAGGGACCATCAAACGCAGAACCCAAATATGAATCAAGGAACATGAAAGGCACTGCAGACTAATTAAATCAGAGAACTCAGCCATAGCAGAGAATTTGATGAACCAACCTGGGGAACAGGGGAATTACAGGCATGAAACAATCAAGGCCAGCTAACATCTCCCGCAGGCAGGAATCTGCCAGGCCTTGAAGCTGCAAAGCTAATAAAGGTGATTAATTCCAACATTCACACTTGCTTTCAATAGATTCACACTTGCTTCCAAGAGTTTTTTCCCTCCCTGGACACCATTCCACAGATATATAAACCTCCCTTTCCAACAGATACCAACAACCCCAGGATGCCTGCCATAGGTGTGAGCAGAATGTCAGGAGAGAATGCTTCTGGAACATGGCCATACAGCCTTGAAAACTCACAGCAACCTAGTAATATAAATATATGATATATATTGTGAGGCCACTGGAACTCCGAAGTAATTCACACACACTCCTTGGTAAAGTACAACAGTTTATTCACAGGATCCAAACACAGTTAACCCTCTCACGACCACAGCTGTCATATCTTTGTTATGTCTATGTCGGAGTCCGGATCCCGCGGGCCAAACCCAAGGCCGTGGGCATCGGCTCCCGACATGACGCCCTCCTCCTCCTCCTGTGGAAACAATGGAGGAAAGTCAGGACCCCGCATCTAAAGTCCCATGATATCTTTTTAACAGACTACAATGAAATGTGGGATACGTTTTCCCAACCCTTTTGGTAACACCAGTTTGTAGGTAACGGGGTTATTTTATGTGTGATCCGGAACGGGCCTAGGAACTTCGGCCCCAGTTTCTTTGAGGGAATATTCAATTTGATATTCTGAGAGGATAACCATACTAAATTCCCCTCTTCAAACTCCTCCCCCTCCTGGCGTTTTCGATCGCCAAAATGCTTGTATGCCTTCTGAGCCTTTTCCAAAACCCCCGTTACCGTTTTCCAGTCTGCTTGAGCCTTAGAGGTCCAACTCTCTCCCTTTTCCTGCCCCTCTTCCTGCCACTCCGGAAGCCTGGGTAGTGGAGCCACTTCCTGCCCATAAACCACAGAGAATGGGGTCTGACCGACATCTCTTTCCTTCTTACACAAAAGCTTACAGGAGAGAATGATACTGAAACATGGTCATACAGCCTGAAAAACTCACAGCAACCCAGCCAGGTCTCTGCCCCGGAGGGTTTCAGGGAAAGAGGAGCAGAGAGGAAGTAAAAAGAACTAGAAAGGAAAGGGGTACTGTGCATTAGCACCTTCATTCTCTCCCTCCTCCTCCTGGGGAGACCCTCCATTGTTGCATGCGGCTCCAGTCCCCGTGGCTTCAGGAGGAGCAATGGGCCCTTCACTCCCCCCCCCCCCCCCTGCACTGCCTTTTTGTGCTGTTTTTGGTGCTCTGCCTGCCCCGCAGCCTGCAGGGAAAGCAGGGAGGAGCTTCTTCACACGCTCCCTCCCTCCCTCACGCTGCTTTTTTGCTCAGTTTGGTTCAGATCCAAACTGGCAGAGAGGCCCCAGCAGTCATTCCAGGAAGGTGGATGGGGCAGGGCCTAAGGAGGCCATGCCACAACCTCTCCAAAGTTGCCCCACGACCCCTCAAGGGGTTGGGATTCCCAGATTGAGAAACACGGGGCTAGAAGTAACCCAAGAAGGATTGAGGTTTTTTTAAATAAAAAACTAAACATTCATTCTTAGGTCATGCAAATGACTACTATTAATTGTAGACTGTTAATTGCAACTGCACTTTTTTTTAGCAGCCTAAGAAAATGAAATGATTAAAATGGGAAAAAGGCAAAATTTAGAACAGCAGTGCACAATAAAATGAATATGAGCTAAAAGTCACACATGTGGATTCTACCTGAACAATGCTTTTTACATATGAAACGTGTATGTTTGGCACTGGTAAAAAAGGGTGCCTGCAAAAATATTTAGCAGTGGGAATTATAAAATCATAAGGCGATTAAGTTAGCTAGTTGTGAAATTCTAATATTGCTTTTTAAATGACTTCAGGATATAGGAGGTGCTAAGGTTATTATCTGTTATCAGGAATACAGCGGAATTGTACGACTGGATAATAACTAAACAACTGACACAATGTAAAATTACATTATCAGTGTGTTAAAACAAAATTGCGCCCTAAAGGAGTCTACATGCCAGCTCAGAGCTGCAGTGTAATTATGCTTAACTCTGATAATTAAAATACAACGGAGATCAACAGAATCATTTTCATTAAGAAAATTATTAATGATGGTGGTATAACAGTAATTGATTGCAGAGCACCACAGGATAACTCCATGCTGCAAAACCAACATGCTTAATATGTGTCTGAGACCATTTTTGTGTGGCATATGGGACTGAAGTTTGACATTAAGACAGAAATCATGCAGAACCCAGTTTTAGATGATAGAAGCATCTAGGGAAAATTTTGTTTCTTAGATCTCCCCCTGATATCCTACCTTTCTTTATAAAATAAATGTTAATGGTCTGGAGGGAAGGGCATTAAATTGCCATCTGCACATTTTCTGTATGCATGCAAAGGAGGTACATTCTATAAAGTACTTTATAATATGATTTGCTGAATTTTGTAGATCAACGCACATTTTTAAACAATGATCTCATACTATTTTGTAAGGGTATCAGACCATAATATGTTTAAATGTAATAATTATGGAAAATCATCAGTTCATCTGGCTTCTTAAAAAGAAAAGTAATGCATTTATCTATATGTAAATCCTTGCAGAATAGCAGTCACGTTTATGTCTAATGTATTTGAAAGCTGGTGAATCTGCATCATTTTTATAGCTGTTGATTTAAAGCATGAATAATGCCCCAATGTGATTGAAATTTGAAAATAAAATAGCCAGTAAGTTTTAAAAGGAGAAAAAAACCCACACTTTGTGAATATACACTTTGCATTTAGAGGCAGTTGTTGATTTTCCTGATTAGTGGGACTAGGGGCCCATGCCTACACTAAATCAGACAGATCCAGAATTAAGTCAGGTAGCTCCAATTGAACCAGCGAGGCCACACTCACAAAGACTGGACACATTCAATCACTGTAAGTGAGACTCAGCTAGGACAGGTTGAAGTCATTCATGTTGCAGTAGGTCAGGACAGGACAGCTCAGTTCTCTACTGGTGCGTTTTGGGAATAAGGACCATTGCATTCCTTCAGTGTAATCAGCTCTCTTAGCTTAAGTGGAGAAAGGGATTGTTGCTGTTTATTTGTGTTATGTCATCAAATTTACATGATATAGTAAAATAGTTACTGGAGTCGATGTAGGAATTTAAATGGCCATCACAACCTACCCTTTCAGAGGCTCCATCCTTGATTCAAGCTACCTGTAATTCTTCCATGCTCATACATGACTGCGATTTGAAAAACTATGGAGTCATTATTGTCATAGAAGTGGATAAGAGGTCTAAGGATAGGACCCATAGCTCATAGTGGAGTAATCTATGATTTGATTGAACGTGGGCCCTTTTTCTGATGAAGCTGAGCCCTGGAAGAAGAGAACAGGACTTAATCTTTCTATTTTACAAATTTAAAAAAATACATTTTGTAATGTTTCTAGGAGACACATTCATATATCCAGCTCGCCAGAATTAGCTCATAGTGGAATGCATTGAATAAAGTATGGAAGAAGAGATAGCCCATCAAATTTAAAAAAATACATTTTGGTTTTCTATTTTGTGGAATGCACTGAATAAAGTATAGATAGCCCATCCCAGGTTTTCTATTTTGTATCTCTTATTATTACCTTGTGGCCCTAGTCGGGGAAGGAACACCAAAATAATACATTCTACCTCAATTCTGAATTCTTGCTTAAAAGAGCTCTAGGCTTCTAACCAGAAAACGGAGGACACAAAGGAGAACAAAATGCATTTTCGACAAGTGGATAGTTCCAGTGGGTCATAGTTTATTTGTTTTCCAACAAGTAGGAAGAAGAAACAGAAAAGAAATGTATTTTATTCATCTTGACAACAGCTGAACCACAATAGCTACTCACAGAGGGATTAGGGATCTTACTTGACAGTGCATGGCATGTAGAACTCTCAGCTAAAGAGAAGTTGCATTTTTATGTACCAAACTTCTATGTTAGGTTGCCTACTTCTTCTTATTGCAGTAGCCATTTCATGTTTTGCAGGGGCACACTCCTGCTTGTTCTGAGTGTTTTCATATTTCGAGAGGGAGGGAGATATTCTAGAAAAAAAACCCCAAGCTTTCAGTCAGGATATCTTCCTAGACACTACTCAAGAAAATGAAATGTCAGAAAGACATGCTCAGTGCATACAGCAAGAAAGTCTATCTGCTCAAATGGAAACTATATATGCTTTCCAAAAGCAGTCCAAGAAGATCCTAACACATTCACAAAGTGGCTCTGGCAATCAGTTCCCCAGTGCCCAGAAAATAACCATGTAGACAGCACAGGCAACATGCTAAAACTGTGGAAGCTCAAATCCTCACAGTGGCAATTATCCTGTCAGAGATAGAAATTTGCCACAATTGGGGGAGCAGAGATATGTAACAGGCTGCAAAATCAAGGTCTAAGTCAAACAATTTTTTTTAGGTTGTCCCTCCAAAGAAATACTCTTACATTCATATAGTGTGTTCTATATAAGCAAGTTCCATCTTTAATCAGAATTATCTGCCACAATGCCTTTCTATTCTGGTCTAAAGGTAGACCATGCTGCAGTGATGAAAAAGAGTAACCTATAAAGTAACAGAAAATGTTTCTCATACTCCCAGTCCCCCCACCACCACCACCAATAACAACAACTTGATAACTGTGATGATTCCATACAGAGTATCAGTGCTATTCCACGTAAAAGGAGTGTAGCACATACTTGTGTGACATACAGGCAATCCCCGAGTTACAAACATCCGACTTACAAACAACTCCCAGTTACAAACGGGAGAGAGACAACAGGAAGTATGAGAAATCTACCCCTATGGAGGAAAATTCACTCCTGAAAAATTCTTTTTTTGGGAAAAGATGTCTCAGCTGAAGTTTACTCACCAATTCTTGTTTCCACAACAAGCCAAATGTTTCCAAATGCAATTATCACAGGAACAGGAACTGAGATCAAAACTTTGAATAGCATATAGATATATGCCATTTATTGCATGCAATCTATCTATCTATAATCATAGAGTTGGAAGAGACTTAGTGGGTCCAGTCCAACCCCCTGCCAAGAAGCAGGAAAATTGCACTCAAATGTGTATATATGGAGATACACTTAAAATGTACCTGTTCCCACTTACAAATAAACACAATGTAAGAACAAACCTACAGAACCTATCATGTTAGTAACTTGGGGACTGCCTGTATACAAGTACTCACCCAAGACACATCCCTTTCCTCTATGTGGTGCCCCTTTCTTAGTTGAAGTTATTTTGGATACATTTGCTGCTCTCCTTTGCAAGTTCTTTGGGCAAAGAGCAACTTTCTCTTCCTGTATGATGCTTGCTGCTGCCTTGTGTACTGCTTTCCAGCGTGGTGTCAAACAGTGCTTCTCTTCAGGTTTCCCAGTGACAGAGAGCTACTCCCTCACACTGTGCATATAAGAATTGACTGCTAATGGTGAAGCAGTAACTATATATTGTTTCTGTCATGCCAAGGTATGGCTTGCTGTGCCTCCCTTTTTCTGCAAGGACTAGGGGCTATATTTCATGTTCAATGAATCTCTCCTGCTATGTATAGTCACCAGGGTGTGGGAAGTGTATGGGCCAACAGTATTTTGGAATTTGTGTGTGGTGCTTTGCTTTGGACAATGACTTGCTAAAAGGTGTTGGACTTCTACCATTACTTTTGCATATGTACAGTATATAAGCTACATTTTGTTTGTATTTTGTTGTGAAGTGAGCAGGAAAAATCTCCACTCATTGCTACTCTGTGTTCCCTTCTCCATCTCTTGTGGGAAACTTTTCATGTACTGCTAGTATTATAGTTTTTTTCATATCTGCACAGTGGTGCAGAATCAAGGCATATAAAATCTATTAGCATATTTCTACAAAAGCATGAATAATGAAGGATTTTCCAAGTTACTAAAAGTCATTATTTCAGTTACTTGGAAGAGCCTTTGTTTTCCATTCGATTCAGCTGGAAATGGCTGCCTTTCCACACTCCATCCCTAAATCAGCTAGCTCCACTTCCATGGAATCTAGCCTCAGCTGAAGCAGACAGGGCAAGTTATCTCTGATCATCAATCTGATCCTGTTCTGGCTCAGAGACTTGTACGTCAAAAGGGCCTGGCTCCTGCTGAGCAGTACTAGGGTCCACATCCTCAGACTGCCTAGGTACCTGCTCAGCCATGGTCCTGAGTTCATCTGAAAAAAAAGCTCTTTTCCTCCTCATCCTCATTCAGGACCTGAGCACTGACACATCTTCGCCTTTCTTGTGGACTGAGGGGCTCTATTCAAACTCCTTTCCCTGCTCTGAAGCACACCCAACCTGCTTAACTGAAGCAGGACCTGGGGCCTCATCACAAAGGCCAGGCCAAACATCCCACTTTGCCTGGCTTCACTGAGAAAGAAAATGGGCAGCCGTGCAAATCAGTTACCTCATGCGCAGCTTCATCTTGACAATGCTTTCCTCATCACGGTGCCAGTGAAGCATTTGCTGCAATGAAGCAGCACAACAAAGGAAGCTTCCCATGTTATGAGGACAGTGTGCAGCAATGCTTTCACCCCAGTTGAGCAGGGAATCCACCAGAAGTCACACGACTCTGGGGCTCCACCCATTAGATGGGGTGAAAACATCCTAGAACAATCAATACCCCCCCTGGTTTGAAGAGGTTTAGCTCCCTCCCCCAGGGTTTATCTTGCCCTTTCCAGCTGCCCCCCGGCTGCCACCTTGCCAACTTTCTCATTGGGAGTGTGGTATTGTCTCTTCATGACAGAGAGAGTTGGCATGTCCTACCACTGGGGCAAAATGGCATACTACACTGCTTAGACCCAGTTTTCTAATGTGGGTGCTTGTGGGAGGGTGGTTTGCTTTGAAAGAGCACAGTGTCTTTCTTTGGTTGTGAATGTTTTCTGATTGGTTGAGGATGTGCATGATATCCACTGAAGTCTGGTCTGGAATTATGTTATATTCTAATAAGGTTTTAGTTATTTTAAATTCATATTATATGGCTATGTTTGTTGAGGTTGGCAAGGTTTTTTTTGTTATTTTCTATTTGGTATTAAGTTTATAGCAATGGCTGTTCTATTTTCTTTGATGTGTATTGTTTTGATGAAATTTGTTAATATGTATTTTTTCCTAGAATTGAATTTTTGCCATGTGTGTTGGAAACCGCCCTGAGTCCCTTTGGGGAGATAGGGCAGTCTATAAATAAAGATTATAATTGTTATTATTATTATGCCTATCAGAAGCCACTAAGCCAGATTGTGGAGGAGGGTAGCATTTTTTGAGGAGTACCTTTATGCATTTTTAGGAGTGTGTCTTGGTTTTTCAGTAGTACCATTGTATCTCATAAGTGCCTTCAATATACCATTGCCCTTGAGCCAATGTAAACACAAGGTGTTGCCCTACTACTACCACCACTCTCCCACTTCCTTTCCAATTCTCCCTGCATTTGAAGCTTACACAGCAAGACCCCTATGTCTATAATGGCTGTGTGTGAGAGAGGGAGGTTTCCAAGCATGGAACATCTTGGTCTGAAAAGGGCTCACTCCAATATTGAAAAATTATTTCCAGCATTTCTGATCATCCGTTAGAAGCTATTTCTGACCAAACAATTGTAACATTAACTTCCTATACATTATTTTACAAAGCCAAAGTCTATTAAATGTTTAGCATTTGTAGAAGCCACCATTTTCACACTTTTTTTGCAGGAAGTGTGTTGCTGTTGTCTTCTGTGCAAAGTTAAATAAAAAAGAAATCACAATTTGCTGAGCCACACATTTCAAGTTGTCGACAACCCCATACACGAGAAAACAGAAGAAAATATATATGCACTCTGTCCTGTCAAAAGGCTTTCACCTTATCTTGAGAGACTGTCAGGGCAGGAACATCATGGAATGGACAGGAGTCTATTAAATTAATAAGCTGCTGGATGGTGTCTGGAGAGTTATGATGCTCCATAAATCCAGTTTGATCATGGTGGACAAGGTTTAAATCTGCAGACTTCTAATACACATACACTTTTTGGATTGAATTTGAAGTTTTGTGCTGGAGACACAGAGATAGTATTGCAGCTTGTGAATTAAGATTTATCTTTTTTCCTTTGCTCCTCATAGCATTTTTATTTTATTTTTTTAAAAAACCAAGATTTGACAAAAATGAAAGCACCTTAGGGATCCTGGCAAATGTTACTGCTTGAAATGAAAGAGCTGTTGTCAAGGTGAAACCATGACCTAGAAGCCTAATATCAAACCTTGGTCATTCTTTTCAAACAAACCCATCAGAACACAGAGCAAAAGGGTCTATATAAAATGAAACAAGGATGAATTTATCCACAGCCTATTTTATACTGATTCCTGTCAAATTTTCCTTCTCTGTGTTTATGACACAGGAGGAAATGAATGTTGGCAGGTGTACATTGTGGAAAATAAATGGGGGGAAATCTCTGAATTTATTTTTCACTGATTACTGGAAAGTCTACTTTTAAAAAGCTGTTTCTGGAATATAAAACTAATATGTTACTTGCCCTCCAGCTACCCAATCTGGTTTTAATAATAATAATAATAATAATAATAATAATATAAGAGAATAAATAATTTAATTAAGATAATAACTTTGTTATAATATTTATAGTGATTACTAGTTCCCAAGGAAGATGAATGGAAAATGTTAAAAAGCAACCTGGGTAATGGATTTGAACAGTTAAATGAATACACAGAATGAAACATTTAAATCCTCCTTGTATGTATGTGGTTGCTAGCTGATGATTACAGATCTTCAAGGGAAGAAAGGAAATTTACATGGCTCCCCCTCGTGGAAGTGCTTAGAGGTTTTGCTTCTTGGGGAGTCCAGCTAACACTAGTAATAATTAATAACTCGGGTGAAAGACTTGTCAGTCTCCCAGGGTGACTGGGCAAATGGGCAATAATGTACCTTGCACTGTAGGGATCCAGTTAATTGATTTCAACAAGATCACATGATGCAGTCATTCTGAATGTTTCACACAAATGCACATATTTTAGATTAGATTGTTTGTTCTACAGTAGTTTGTATTTTATATATTATTTCCATGCAACATATTTAAAATACATTTACTACTAATACTTAAAAAATCCGAGAACCTTAATCAGTTTCTTCTTCTGATCAACACATATCAAATTGAATAGCGTATTTCAAAAATCCTATACATCAGTGAAATACCCACCACTATTAATGCAGGAACACTGATAGTACATTGATTAAAATAAATTCATTCTACAGCGTTATACTACTTACTTAGAAGTAAGTCCAATGGAAAATGTTGGACTTTACCTCTGAGTAGGTATGTGTACATTATGTCGTAAGAAGGCTTTTTTATGTATTCTAATTTTAAAAGTGTTTTATATTTAACTTTCCCCAAACCTAATAACCTATTTACTCCTTTTTAATATATACATTATGCTTATGATTTCCAACTTCCCAATGTACCTGCTAAAACTCTTAATAAAAATTACAAAAACCCCAAAACTTTACACAGAGCTATAGTTATATTCTGGAACATGCAATTAATGTTAATAAGCTGTTACGTAGTAAATGTGGTCTTCAGAGTGACACTCAGTTGAGCAAAGGTATTTCTATTTAAGCTGATCAAATCCCACTGAAATCGATGTAATAAACTGGTTTATGTCCAATTACGTTGGCTTACCTTGCTTCCTGGATTGGACTGTCAGTCATGTTCCTAGCTATTTGCTCAGAAGATGCATTGAGAGTCAGTATGAAATAGAAAGTTGAATCATGAACAATATCGGAAATACCAAAGTTTCAAATTGTATCCCACCAAATCATGGGTTTGACTTTTAAAACTAAGAACTATATCAACATTATTTTTGGTTTCTGAACATTAAACACAGCTCCAGTTAGAGTGACTGAAGATCTTCAAACTAAGTTATTGCTTACTCAGGACATATGTTATGTCTATCTATCTTTTTGTGAGTTGTGAGGATGGAAATACTATTGCAGCATGCAATTTGATGGGCTTGTTTTAATTCTGATTTATCAGGTTATATGTGTGTCAGACACAATTAGTGCTATGGAATTATGTTGACAGGTTGCTGTGAACATATCTTTAAAATGTTCATATTTCAAATTGTGAAAAAGAAAACATATTTATGCAAACATGTTTTGGTCAAAACATGTTTTGGTCAATGAGGGTAATTTGGATACGTTTTTTAAAAGGCTAAAAATGAGGCACATATAAGCCAATGAAAAGGATACAATGAAACCAGGCATGAATGTAGGGAAATATGTTTGGTCAATAAATGCAATCAGCACCTTAAGGGACGAACTGGATTGGCGTAAAGACTGATGAGGCTAGTTTAATGTGTAATGTTGACTTTGTATAGTTTTAATTATGCTGTTTTATCATGTTTGTGGATGTTGTGATTTTATTGTATTGTTGAAATAGCCTCTTAATGGAGCTGAATGTAAGCCACCCTGAGTCCTCTTCTGGGGTTGAGAAGGGCGGGTTAGAAATATGGTAAATAAATAAATATGTTGACAAACTTGGACTTTATAGATGCACATACTCTGCTTTCTGATGTAGACCAGAAGGAGGATTTCTGTCCTATCTTTTCCTCAGATTCAAATCAGATTGTAGCAGTTAAGGCCTTTGGTAGTTTAATTACAGTACCCTACCTGAACACCAAAATCCAAGTGCCATTACATATAGTGGTGTAGTAAAATGGTCCCCCTAATATAAATCAGCAAAATCGTGGTTTGCTTTTTGGATTTGATTTTTAATATTATAAAGCCATCAGTGGTTGAATATATGGATGCAGAATTCATGGGTACGAAGGGCCAACTATAACTAAAAAAACCACAAGATACAAAAGTTAAAACAAGATTAAACAATCAAATAAAACTGAAATCAAATTAAAGCATAATATCATTAAAACACACATACACATACATACAAGCGTTACAATAATCAATATCCAGCTTATTGTTTAAAATGTGCTCAATATAGTAATTCACCTAATTCACCTGCCAGAATAGAAAAGTCTTTATTTTGGTCCCAAGCTGGCATTGCCAAAATCACTTCCTTGGCTTGTGATAGAAAGAAGTAATGAAATTGGGTGTCATCTACTTACTGATGTGTCATACCCCAAAACTCATTATGTAGCAAAGGGGGCAGGACTGAACCCTGAAAGGCCCCATAGGCCAATGGCCAGTATGTTAACTAGGAGTTCCCCAGCACTTTCTTTTGTGTTTACCCTTCCAGGAAGGAAGATAGTCAGAGTAAAACAGCCCCCCCAAGTCTCATGCCAGTAAGACTGATGGTATATCAAAAGCTGCTGAGACGTCCAGCAGAACCAAATTAATAGTGAATTTCCAGACAACATTTAAATGCACATCAAAGTAGGCATTTTTAAGAAACCCACTTAGGCACATGTTTAAATCCTCACACTTCCCCTAAAACAGACACTTTCCCAGAGGGGTGCTTAAATGCTTTCTTGGTATCTTCTGGGAGGGCACCCAGACCCTCCAACTCCCCCCAAAGGCCTTAAAATTAAAATAATTTCCCTGGGTGCCATTAAGGTCCTGTCAGAGTCCTCCTGGCATGTAGAAATGATGTCACTGACTAATAAAGCGGGATATCGCAGTTCTTTGTATAATGTCTTGTATTTATTCAATCTTCTTATCAATATTCAACAAGTAAGTGGATAGGTAGTAGTTTTTCAGTTGTAGGCATCACAATTATAACATCCAAATGAAATATAATTCATCACTTCTTAAAAGAAACATTCAATACGATTTGTATAATCCGGGTTATAATGCAGAGCCACCAGGTCGACGGTGTACAAAGGCCATGCCGTTTCAGCGATACTTGGCTTCATCAAGACCTGATTGTTAAATCAAATCCACATTGGGGTATCCATTGGTCCGATATCTAATGACAAAAATATAGTACATTTATAATCAAATCAAATCATACATGCAGGCATTAGCCAGGGGCTAAGGGGCTTCAGGTCAGGGTGGTCCATACTGGTACATTATTTAAACTGTTATGCTTATTCATATCATGATCTGATCACCATGCTCATTATATACATTCATGGGGTTTTATAATCAAAAGGTTTGCTAGGGTCTTCCACCCAGTCTCAGCCCCCCAAACCAAATCATACATGCATATACATTCAAAAGTACTCTCAAAAAATATCCCACAAGGGAGAAACATCCCAAACATGGCTAGAGTCACCTAATACATACCAAAATATCATCTTATTTCAAGTGTGGATGCAGCCACTATGTTCCATACGGTCGGACAACGCATCTGAGGAAAGCCGCAGTTTAAAAAGCACAACATTACATTGCGTCAGGTGCAAATCATAACAAAATCTCGCTAATGGATAAACGGTCGTTAAGTCTTCTTGGAAATTCGGATTTTAGGGTGGTGATCCAGAAACATTCCCGTCTTCTCAAAGCTAATTTGATATCTTGATGTGGAGACGGTTTGATTTGATCCAGGACTAGCACTTTAAATTCATCAAATCTATGATGTTGTTTAAAATGGGAATACAGAACCGATGATTCATTCAGGGTTTTAAATTTCGAACGATGCTCCTGAATTCTCACTTGTAGATCACGCCCAGTTTCCCCAATGTAATATTTAGAACATTTGCATAATATACAATATATTACATTTTTAGATCCGCAGCTGGCCTTACACCGTAATTTGTATGTGTGTTTACCCTCTAAATCCTGAATGGAATCAAGATTAGATATGTGTTAACAAATAGAACAATGACAACATGCATATGTACAAATGCGTGATTGATTATGATGTTTAGGAATACGATGTTCAGCATGATTAAGTATTTGTTTTAAATTGGTCGTTCTTTTGTTAGCAATCATGGGTGTATGTTCCAAGCCTGGTATGGAATTCACGATCAGCCAGCATTTGTGGACTATCCCTTTCTTTACTTGATGTAGAAATGATATGCCAGGAGACTTGGGAGCGGGGGGGGGGGGGTGAGGAGCAATTTTCCTTCTGCCCCCGCCCTCTCCTGGTGCTTGATTTCTTCATATAAGGAGCACTCTGGCAGGACCTTAATGGAAGTCAGGTTAGTTTTTAATTTTAAGGCCTTTGGGGGTGAGGTGGGGAGAGGGTTGGTGCCTTCTGGGTTGTCTGGGCTCATGCAATCTGCAAAGCCCAAGAGGGCTGTGTGGATTGGGCTCGGGGATCATGTTATATAATTCCTAGGCCCAATCCACACTGGGCCCATAGCTGGAAAGACCCAGAACGTATCAAAGATCTGGGTCTTACCAGATATCTAATTAATTCAGGATGAAGTAGAATTTTCCTGCTTTGTCTTGAATTAATTCGATTTTACCAGAGGCATTGTTTGGACACCTCCAGTAAAAGCACATGAACTCATGCATTTTGGGGCTTGTCTGGATCGGCCTTAAGGCCCATTCCACATAGCTGTATAAAATCCACATTGAACTGGATTATATGGCAGTGTGGACTCAGATAACCCAGTCCAAAGCAGATATTGTGGATTATCTGCCTTGATAGTCTGGGTTATATGGCTGTGTGGAAAGGCCCTAAGATGTACATGGTACAAAATTGAGAATATTCTGGCTATTCTAGTTTTCCATAAATATCTCCATATATACAATAATCAATCATGTTTTGGCTTATTGTTGCACTCATAATGCGGAATATATACATTGCATTTCTGAAATACAGAATGTATATAGATATCAACATAAATAATACCTGCATTCAATCAGGATACATTATAACTTTGTAAACTACTACAGTATATGATCAATACAAGTTTAATTACAAATTAAAGTTCTGAAAGAAGATAGTCATGGACAAATTGAGAGGAAAAGGAAGGCTGTGAAATGGTTGTTCATGTATTAAGTAATTATAAATGTATTATGTATTAATATATGTATTCTACATTTCAGCTTCCTGCTTTGCTTGTTTCAAAGCCTTCACTATTTTGTTGTGGAGTTTTAGCAAACCTTGTCCTGTGCTTCTTTGATGCATTCAACAACACAGTCTGATAATATGATGCTTTGTAACATAATCCTCATAAACAGCATCACTATAGTTCTCTGTAAAAATATTACTGAATACATTTTAGATAGGAAACTAGACACTGGAACACAGATCAAAACAAAGATATGTCTTTGTTTTAAACAAAACAAAACACACATACAGGGATCATTCACAGGAATAATTGACTGATATGCCCTAACCTTCAACTCTGAAACTGTGATGAACTTAATGGGGTTGATCTGTTAGCTCGGAAATGTTGGAACGGAAGCGTATGAGACATGAGGGAGTGAACTGGGTCTCTAGCCAGCCAGCAAATATACTGATATTGTGTGATGGGCAAAGGCAGTTAAGATGTGACAGAGAAGGAAGTAAATGTTCTTGTATAAGAGTTTGTATAAAAGCCATGCTATAATGAGTACATACATTTTTTTAAAAAAATCTTTATTTTCCAGCCATAGAAAACTTTGCCATATGTCTTCTTGTTCTTGAACAATTTTAACCTTTTCATTGTATTCAGATAGTCTACGTTTCCACAAAGGTTTTGTTTGTTTGTTTTTGGATAAAAAATACATTAAAATAGAATTGATTATTAATAAATGAATTTTAATAAATTGTTAATGAGGATTATTCATTTAGCACCTTATGATTATGCCTGTTACAATACACTTAATAATGAGTCACTTATTCCTTGTTATAAGCCTACTTTAGTTCATGCAAATTTTGAAATTGGAAATGCAGTTTCTCTGTCCCGACCCCTATCCCAGGGATCTGGCTTATCTTTTGAAAGTGAACAAAATGTTTGCAAACCAAGACATAACTCCCTAGAATAACCTACCAAAAGTGACTGGGCTGCAGCCCTTTCATCTGCCTGCCCTATTCTCATAAGAAAATATTGCGGGACGTGGGCAGCTGAAACATGTCCAACTAAGAAGAAGCACATCCTGCATCTTCCACTGGCCTTCCCTCTCTTTGCTCCCCAAGTATCCAGTAAGACTATCATATCTATTAGGCAGAGTAAAGGCAGCTGCCTCAGCTGGCAGAAATTGGATCCAATGGAAAGGTAAAAAATTGTTATCTATTCATTTTATTTTAATGCTTTTGTGAAGCAGAATTGATTTTATTGATTTTATTCTGCTTCACTTACCAAATTCACTCGTGTTGCTTTAAATTTTATTTATTTTTATATATTTACCTTACTTATATCCCACATTTCCCTACTCCAAGGGGGACTCAAGGTGGCTTACAATCATACCTTCATGGTGCCCTAAAACATAACACATCAGTTAAAATATAAGTTAAACATTGAAACATAAGTACAATAAAAATACATGTCAATGAATCACGTTATCCAGAGTCATAGTCTAAAGGCCCATCCATAGTCAAATTGCACATATTCCATACTAACATTCCTGCACTGATCTATTTTTCAAATGCCTGCTCCCAGAGCCAGGTTTTGACTCTCTTTCTAAACACTAAGAGGGAGGGGGCTGTGCTGATATCATTAGTGAGTTCCACAACCAAGGGGCCACCACTGAGAAGGCCCTGTCTCTCATCCCCACCAACCGCACTTGTGAAAAAAGTGGGATTGAGAGCAGGGCCTCCCCAGACGATCTTAATCTCTGTGATGGTTCATAGGGGGCAATACATTTGGGCAAGTAGGCAGGGCTGGAACTGTTTAGGGCTTTATAGGCTAAAGCCAGCACTTTGGATTCTGTTCAGTAGCAGATTGGTAGCCAGTGGAGCTGACACAACAGGGGGTGGTATGCTCCCTGTACGCAGCTCCGTTGAGCAGCCTGGATGCTGGCCATTGGACCAATTGTAGCTTCTGAGCAGTCTTCAAAGGCTACCTCACATAGAGCACATTGCGGTAATCTATATGGGATGTAGCTGAGTGTGGACCACCATGGCCAAGTCAGACTTCCTAAGATACGGGCACAGTTGGTGCACAAGTTTTAAATACTACATCCCTTTATATGGATGTGCGGACACTGGCTAGTGCTACTCCATTTCAGGACACACTGTTTTGGGGCAGACTTGGAAACATAGAAATGTGGCAGATTGGTGCCAAAGAGATGAAGGGATCACTACTCTTTCCACCAGTCTGCTTCATTTCTGTTCTAGATGTTCAAGAAGCTCCTGCTGGGAGAACACAACCAAAAATGATCTCTCCGTTCTCTTGGAGGCAGATCTCAGCTCTGCTCAACTGCTATAGAAATTATAATGGAAGCACAGTTTTCACTGTCTCTTCATTAACAGTTTTCCGTTTTGTTTTGCAGATCATTCTCCTATAGCAGTGGTTCTCAACCTGTGGGCCCCCAGATGTTTTGGCCTTCAACTCCCATAAATCCTAACAGCTGGTCAACTGGCTTGGATTTCTGAGAGCTGTAGGCCAAACCACCTGGGGATCCACAGGTTGAGAACTACTGTTCTATAGTGTGTGTTGCAAAGAAAGGCATTGCATGTGTGCCATCAAAATAGTTGCTTTATTTATTTACTATATTCTATACCACCCCTCTCAGCCCGAAGGCGACTCGAGACGGTTTACATATGGCAGTCAATGCCCACAAGATAAAATACAATCAAAAACAATTAATACAACAACTATATAAAAACAGTAAACAATTAGCAATCCATAAAATACAATTCTCAGCATCTCATTATTAAAATCATTTTCCGTCGCATCGTCATATCATTCCATGAATCACATTTAGACAATTATACTGCATCTGCAAATGCCTGCTCAAACAGCCAGGTCTTAACTTTCTTTCAAAATGTTAGGAGGGAGGAAGGTCAATCTAATGTCTCTTGGGAGGGCGTTCCATAGCCGAGGGGCCAACACTGAGAAGGCCCTGTCTCTTGTTCCCACCAACCAGATCTGCGAAGAAGGCAGGATCGAAAGCTGGGCCTCTCTAGACAATCTTAAACACCTAGATGGTTCGCATCTGTTAGCCTTCTTAATTTCTTCCAGTACAGAAAAACAGTGGCTACTACAGCAGAGAGACATAGAGTGCTTTAATAGTACGTTTCCCTCTCTATAAGGAAACCGTTATGACTTTGTTTCAATTTCTCAAAATCCCTAAGTGAGCAGTACTACTTGCTACTTTGCTGAAGACTTTTAGTTTTTCACCTTTTCTCTGCTACTTTATTATTTTTATTCTAGTATTTTTATTGTGATTGTAGTTTTATAAGTACTTTGAGGCTATCCTTGTTATTTTAAAAAGTATTTACAGGCCACTTTGTGGTCCTTTTGAGAAATAAAAATGAGAAAATCTATAAAGAAGCAGCATTCACTTTCACTTTCTGCATCTTGAAAATGTAACTTGTACCCTGGGTTCTCAGCTCATACATTGTATCATTTATGTGGCTTGCTGTTTCTTCATATCATAAACTTGGGTTCTCCATCACCCTATGTAATATAGAAATGGGACACACTGAAGGACACACATATGTCACTGCTTGGTATTATAGTAAAGGACTCAAACTTCATATTAGCTTGGATATGGGAAGTTGTTTAAAGCCATGGTGCCACTTTACAAAGATATGTGGTCGAAATTGGATTCATCTGGCTTTATTTATTTTTATGACAAGAAAAAAAGAAAGTAAAGATGTAAAGAATATTTACATTTTTTCTCATCTTCAATATGAAAGGGTGTCTTGACAAACTGAAACAATTCATTGAACATTTGTCAAGTGCCAAACGTTTTACCCCAGATGAGAACAAAAAGATCAGTGCTTTTTTCATGTGTAAATTGGTCTCCAGAATTTAAACATAGAAACTCTGTGCAAAACTGCTAGGGATGTAAATCTTCTCTTATTTGACTCGTACATGCATGAAAGAATCATTTCAAAGTTGTTACCTTTGCTGGGCAAGCATTTTTTCTTGATATTTTTCAATGACGTTTTTCCTATATTTTAGGATTGCTTTGCATAAAAGTTGTACAAAATCTATTTTAATTTTCATAAACACATGTTTTATGCATAAAATAGGATAGGATTTGCACTGGGTTTCGAGCAAGAGCTCTTTTGGGAAAAGTCAGTTTTTTCATAGTCAATTCTATTCCACCAAAAGTTCTAAAAACATTTTAAAAAATATTACAGCACACCTTTTCTCTATAGACTGTATCAATGTTTTTCTCCCCTTTTTCTGTGAGAATGAGAAATGTGTTCTTTACTTCTTCAATAATACATTTATTTTTCCCTTCATTAAGCAAAGCACATTAACACTTTAAGCACAGAATGGCATAACAATTGTTTAGAAATGACAAGTGACACATAATACATGTTTCCTTTTAAAAACAATAGGAAAACATTTCACAAAACATTAGCTCATTCACATTACAAAATTATTTTCCACCATAAATCCTTATGCAAAACATGCCTTTGAAATATAAAAAGTTGTCAAAATGTACAACTTTAAAAAGTGAATGTGGAGAAAACTTCTGATTTCCCCCCTTCTTGCATAAAAAAGCAAAATAAGCAACAATTTGCATCCCTATACAAATGACCATAGTGTGAGACTTACAATGCAGTACACTTGGAATCTGTATGCTGATCTTATGCTAAAGTTACCTGCCATTCAGTTCTTTCTGACAGAGTGGTTCAAAACCCAATCCATAGTTGTAAGCTGTTGATATTCAAATTTCTTATGATGAAGACTAGGACAGAGAAAGAAAGGTCGGTGCCTTTTTCAGTTCCTAGGCTGATGAAATCCTCAGGCAACATATATAATGTGCTAATAGGAGATATTGTGAGCCACTGTACGCCCTTGGAAAAAAAAGAACATGCATGAAAGCACCTGAACAGAATGAGCATACTCTTGCATTTGAAATTGTTAGATTACAGTCCTCTATAATACATCTCAGGTTCTAGTCTGCTGGTAATATAGTTTCAATAGATATACTAAGAGAAGAGAAGTGCCAAGACCAGCTTTCACACATTTCTTTACCCCCCCCCCCCCCTTTCCCCTTTATTTCTTTTAATCCCTGTGAGGCTCTGTGATTTTTCATAGCTGGACTAAAGTTGTGTCAACGGGAGGCTTGCACCATAAAGTCTGAAATGTTAAAGAAAGCTACAAGGAACAGCTTTGAGGCAAGGTTTCAAGCTTTGTCATCACGCTTGAAGAATTTTCTGTTTAATGTACTGTAATGCAGAATTCAATGGGGACAAGTTTAATTGAGTTTTACACAACCCAGTTGGGAGTAGCGCTGCAAGGTAGGTGATGTCTAGGTTTTTAATCTTCCACTCCGGAGAGGCTTGTTGACGAAGTGGTTCTTTCTCTTTGTAAGAAAAAAAGGAAGCATGAGAAATGATACATCCGTGGATAAAACCAATTGGCAACCCCCAAAGGAATGAGGGCGATAAGGCGAATCCAGCACTTGTAAGAAATAAAAGAATCCAACTGTTCATTTAAATGAGAAACAACACATGTGA
Organism: Anolis apletophallus; assembly: GCA_030556195.1. Lineage (NCBI taxonomy): Eukaryota > Metazoa > Chordata > Lepidosauria > Squamata > Anolidae > Anolis > Anolis apletophallus. Next base: position 120,240,522 of record JARBWK010000007.1, read on the forward strand.
TTGAGGAGGCAGGGAGGCTGGTCGCCGGAAAGGAGAGGAAGGGAGAGTAGCAAACACAGCAGCTGATACTAAAGTAAGGCTTTCTAGACAAACAATCTACTGGTTCTGAGAGGGATTAAGAAGGAGATAACTAATGGTGTGCATATTTTTTAAAGGAAACATGGAATAAAATACTTTTTATGTATAAGGGAAGGTGGATAAAGTTGCAGGAGGGAAGAAGATGCTGCTGTTAGGCAAATCCTGAGATATATATATATATATATATATATATATAATATCTCCCCTGAGGCCGAACTTAGTCTCTATATCAAGCAGTGAAAAAATAGCTGTGGAATCTTTCACAAGGAAAATAATATAAGCCGCTGTATATTAAAGTTAAACTATGTAGTGTTTTCATTTCTTCTATGGGTACTAAAACAGCAAAGAGATAGACAAGTGGTTCAAATGATGTGTTACAATTGTTTTCTTTGCCACAGGTTCTGCCATCATTTGCAAAAACAATTTTATAGTGATTAAATAGGGGCTTCCCAGTTTTCCTTTCAAAATATAGTTGCATAGCTTAAAACTTTCAGCGCAGTCATCCATGACATTTAGTTTTTCACACTAATAACAACTGTCCTGCCCAAAGAGACTCTATTATTTATTTATTTATTTATTTATTTATATTTCACTTTTATATTCCGCTCCTCCCAGCAGGCTCGGGGCGGATCACAGTAAAAACACACATAGGCGGCATGTTGCAGCAAATCAGCATGCGGCCGTTACAATCAATAAAAACATAAAAACATGAAGCCACATTTAAAACCAGTTACATAGTCAGGTATGAGTTGAGAGGACGTACATCGGGATTTGTTTGCCCAGAGCGCCTAATTAAAGGCCAGCCCGAAGAGGGCTGTCTTGCATGCCCTCCGGAATGGGCCCAGTTCCGAAATGGCTCGGGTACTATCCGGGAGGGCATTCCAGAGCACTGGTGCCGCCACAGAAAAAGACCTTTGTCTAGTCGTCGATAGGTGGCAGGGGCGGACTGATGGGATTAACAACAGATTTTGCTCATCTGAACGCAGTGATCTCGGGAATGTACGGGGTAAGGCGGTCCTTCAGGTACGCAGGCCCTAGGCCGTGCAAGGCCTTAAAGGTCAAAACCAACACCTTGAAGGCAATCCGGTACTCGATGGGAAGCCAGTGCAGCTGCCGGAGGATAGGTGTAATATGTTCTCTCGCTGGCACTCCTGCCAGCAAGCGAGCCGCGGCATTCTGCACTAGCTTGAGTTTCCGGACTGTCGACAAAGGAAGGCCAACGTAGAGGGCATTACAGTAGTCTAATCTCGAGATGACCGTCGCTTGGATCACCGTGGCCAGGTCCCCCCTGGACAGGTAGGGTGCCAGTCGCCTAGCCTGTCGGAGGTGATAGAATGCCGTCCTGCTGGCCACGGAGACCTGGGCCTCCATGGTCAGCGAGGAGTCCAGCACCACCCCCAAGCTCTTAACTGACGACGATGGGTTAAGCCGCTCGCCGTCCAGGGTAGGCAACCGGCACCCACCCAGCCCAGGCCGACCAGGCCACAGTATCTCCGTCTTTGATGGATTCACCTTCAGCCGGCTGGAGTTAAAGATATACCATTAGTTAAAGATATACCATATTGATTGATTGATTTGTTCCTTTTGGCCTAAAGGAATAGGCTTTTAAATTATATGTTTAATATGTTTTATGTCAGTTTTATATCTTTTGTTATGGGTAATGGGATTTTTTCTAATGTTTTAAATGTTGTAATTTGTTAATTGTTACGTGGGGATTTATATTGTATTTTTGACTGCCTGGTTTTATAGGTTGTACGCTGCTTTGAGTCCCCTTGCAGGGAGAAAAGAAGGAAATAAATAAATATTCATAATAATAAATAATATGATCCCCATATCCACAGGGAATTTGTTTGGCTATGCTAAATAATACTGAATCCTATTGAAATGAAGGACTCCAACCCAGGAATACCACTGAGTCACACTGGAGGACCTAAAGTGAACTTTTTTTTCAGACACAAATAAATGAAACCATGGGTACTACTCCTGTAGATATGGAGATCATGCTACATTTGAAATCATTGTGCAGTCTTTAAAATGTTGTATTTCCCCATTTAACTCTCTTTATTATATTGTCTTAGTGACTGACATTCCATGAACCATAACAGCTTGTTTTTTGAAAGAAAACCTATAGCTCAGTGGTAAAGAATGATGTACATGTGCATAAGGTTCAGTCTTTGGCTTCTCCAAGAATGAATGGAAAACCCAGGGCAGTTGCTACTGAAACAGTGTAGAGTATGCATCCTCAAACTGCAGCCCTCCAGCTGTTTGGGCCTCCAACTCCCAGGAGTTGGAGGCTCAAACAGCTGGATGGTTGCAGTTTCAGCATGTCTACATTTGAGGTTCAGTCTCCAGTCTTGTTTCACATTCAGAATCTTTACTAGGGGCTCTATAGCACTGTGTTGTAGTTTTGATAGCCTTATACCAGTGGAGGGCCCAAACTCAACAACCACAGCACAGTACAAGGAGGTAGAAAGCACCAGTATTTTGCTTCCATAGAAATGCTCCCCTGTGGCACACTCTGAAAGTAGTGGCACATTCAGTAGTGGCATTCGGAAAATCAAACTAGCTTATTAAAATAGAGTGTGCATAAACCAAATGCAGTTAATTTTCAAATCCTGACTTCTTTTGAAGCCACTATGCACTATTCCACATTTGTATGTTGAACAAATTTTATGACAAACCATAAGTTTTGGATTTCTTCATTCACTTATGCAAAAGGAGGAGAAAACTGGGAGCAAAGGAGTTTTGCGCAAGTACATAGAGCTTGTGCATATCTCTGAATCAAGTCTGTATGTGAGTTCTAATTAGCAAGGACCATGCAGAAAAGTGGAAGCCCAGGACATAATTCTAAAGCAACAGCACATCACAACTACAAACAGGTTAAAGTGGTGGAATAAAAGAGCCTTACCATAGATGCTATTGTGCAGTCCTGCAGACCTTAAAATAACATCAGAATCACATCAAGAGAGAGCTCTCGTGCATACATTCCAAACACTCACACATACTCTCACACACAGCCTCTCCAGTCAAAGATGATCAGCTTTCTTTCGAGAAGGTGTGAACGTTCCCATTGCTGCAGATCAGGAAGCATGCACAATCTTGGGGTCCCCGGCCAAAGTCAGTCTTTCTTTTAATGAACATGTTGTTCTGTTCTTGTAGTTTCAAGACATACACATTGCAGGCTATATGACTTATGGGGTACTACCTTCACACTCCTTACATGCCTTGCTGCACACCTTTATCTATTATTATTCAACTACGCCTTATTTCTTCTTCGCTTCATCGCTTCCTCGCTTTGTCTGCCAAGTCCAACCCATATCATGCTTTCTGCAAACCCCATGTTGATTCTTCAGGCCTGTTTCTTCTGCTCTACTCAATGCATTCAAACATACGTCATTTACATGCTAACACTTTGCAAGAGTTACTTGGAAGGAAGTAGTGTAGTTCTCTATTGCTGTACTTCCCTGCTTCCCTCCAGCACTGTAATACAAATAATAAGGAAATAATTTATTGTATTGTGTGCTGTGATACATATTATGTAACACCTTCCCCGCCCCCACTTTGCTTGAATCTTATTTCACATACCGTAAAGGGAACATTTTCTGTGTCTAATCATTTATTATTTCATTAGTCACTCTCCATCCAAAGTACTCTGGGCGGCTTACATAAAAGCAAGGTAAAAACAGAGTAAGATTAGAAAACAGGTATTAAGATTAGATTACAAATCAAATGCTCTGCTAAAGAGCCAGGTCTTAAGTGCTTGAATAAAAGACCGTAGGTCACACATGGCTCTTATGTAAGGTGGGAACAAATTGCATAGAGCTGAAGCAGAGATTGAAAAAGCTGTATGCCTTGTAGTTTTGATGTGTACTTCTCTGGGACCTGGTATATAAAGCAGATTTTCTTGGGAGGGTCTTGGCGACCACTGGTGGTGAAAGGGAGAAAGGCGGTCTCTGAGGTACGTCGGCCCCTGACCATACAAGGCCTTAAAGATCAGGACCAGCGCCTTATAAGAAACCTGGTATTTAGTTGGCAGCCAATGTAGATGCTGTAGGATTGGTGTTATATGGCATCTCATAGGGAATTTCGTAAGTAGCCTGGTGGCCGCATTTTAAACAATGCAAATCTTTCGGGTCACTGGCATAGGAAGGCCAATGTACAGTGCGTTACAATAGTGTAACCTAGAGGTGACCGTAGCATGAATTACTGCTGCCAAGGCCTCTCCCGAGAGGTAGGGTGCCAACTGCCTCACCTGGCGAAGATGGAAAAAGACCTGTTTGCTGAAAGCGGTGACCTGAACCTCCAGTGTCAGCAGTGGGTCCAAGACAACACCAAGGCTCTTGACGGTGGCAGATGGAGATAGAGGTTTACCATCAAAAGTGGGCAGAGGACGCACTACTCCTGCCGGGTGGCCGGGCCATAGGATCTAGTTCTTCGCCAGATTCACCTTCAGTCTGCTAGCATGCAACTATCTGTCAAAAGGTGAAATTACCAGGTACTGAAACTGCCCCAGGCTCCAAACGCAGTAGGAGCTGAGTGTCATCAGCATATTTATAACATTCCAGACCGAAACTCCATACCAGTCTAGCGAGTGGTCAAACATAGATGTTGAATAGTAGAGGCAAAATAATAGCACCCTGAGATACCCCACAATGGAGGGGGAATCTCTCAGAGACTTGGGCCATCCACTCCACACGCTGCCCCCGATTTCGGAGGAATGAGCCCAATCAAAAATCAAAAATATAAAAAAATAAGTTAATGCTGAAAACCATATATATATATATATATTCACTATACTCTAGTTTTCAGCATTAACTTGCTTTTTTATATTTTTGATTAGACACAGAAAATGTTCCCTTTAACATGTACGGTAACATGAACAGTATATATATATAGACAACTCATTAATATCTTGTGGTAGGGAGGCTTCAAAATGAGAAATCAAAAGTATTCACAAGTCTTTCTTTATTTCTGCCATACCATCCAGATAGGTAATTGTGTGATACTGTGTAAGCATTCATTACAACAAAGTTGCTCTAGTGATTCCTTCAAAAATATGAAATATGGTTCTTTCCTGCCTAGATAGAATGATTTTGATACTTCCTATACTGGAGTAGCTAGTGGATTGCGTTGCCACAAAGCCTAAGTATAATCCATCATAATATAGGAAAGCTGAATTTTACTCAAAGTATACATAGAATGAAATCTAAGGAGTGGGGAATGGGAGAGTAAAATTACTGGAATTAGCATTGTGACACTCTAAAAAGATGCAATTATTGTTTTATTTTGAATATATAACACATTCTGAATATGTTATTCACAGCACGTAATTATAAATACATTTTATTCTCTCTGTCATGTATGAATGTGTGTATGATTTTACAAGACACGTTTTCCTTGTAAATTTTGGTTGTAAGAAGAAAGGAAGATTCCTTATTCCAAATGATGATTTCTTTTTCCAAAGATGGCTCAATTGGTTTCTTTGATAAGTTGAATAAAGCCCATAATTTCCCTTGCATCCTTTACCTCATTCTCATAATAGGACACAGGTACATTTCTATAGTATTGAGAATAATTCCCAATATTACATTATACTCAGGAAAAATGTATACAAAACCTTGTATTATACTCAAGAAAAATGTATACTGATTAAACTCAGAAAAAATAAATATCAAGTAGTAGCTACTGTGATTGTTTGAATGCTAAATAAATATATTTATATTGAAGTATAAATATATAAATGATTTCATCATAGTTACAAATTTTATTTTAAATTACAATTTCATGTAAAGTGCTCAAACTGTTGTCCCCTGTGTAGCAAATGAATTGCTCTCATTGTTGAAGCAGAGTTGTAAGACTCACTCAAAGTTTCTCTTGTAATTTCATGTCATTTTTCTACTATTTGAATGTTTCATGCTGTTAAGGGTGTATAGATTTGGACACACACACACACACACACACACACACAAGTCCATAATTATAAGAAGCTAATAGATATATACATTTTGGGGGAGCACCATGTAAGTACTAAGGGGCAATATAATACACTACTTGGCATCAGCAAAATATAGTGGAAGCTATTGGATGTCTCTTATAGGGACTGTAAACACTAATACATATTTTTCAAACCTTGCTGTTGAGCTTTACCTGAGATATGAGTGATGGGTGGAGAGTCTTGGTGGATCTCATGAACTATAGATCTCATTAAAATGATGCGTGGGGGTAGGGATTTTGAAACTCACAGAAAATAATTCTGCTGAATATATTTTTTGGGATGTATACTTGCATTAGATTTATCAGCATTCTCCTCAGTAATCTTAGAAATCCAAAAATATAGGTCAACTTGGTGGTTTCCAGGGTGAAAATACGAGTTGGCAGTAGAAAGTCTAAAGGAATAGAGCACTTTTAATGATAGACTTCACATTCACAATGCTCTACAACACCCTACAGTTGTCCCTTCTTGGAGATGGCAGTAATCTGTAATATCTATTACTAGCTGTAGATGTAAATAGAATGGCTTTCCCCCTAGGATAGTTAGTAGGTCAGCCACTCACTGAGAGTAAATTCACCATTTTCGCCTTGTATATTCTCCCCACCCTCCCACCCCCACAAGAATATTTGTGATTTGTTTGTGGCCAGCAGATAAGAAGCAGACTGCATTAATACAGCTTTAAATTTTGCCACTAAAATTTTCAGTAGTATGTCTGTTTCTGCTTAGATTTAGCACATCAGAACTAGAGACACAGGTCATGGCTTTATCTGTACCCAAGTGTTTGGAAGTTTAAGTTCCTGTATTTTGTCATTTGAGTGCTATTGTAGAATCTTCAGAGAAATTTTGACCTTTCTGACACATTTAAACTACTTTTCAAATGGTCCTTTTGTTTTGAGTGGGATGACAGCCCATTAAAATAGAGCACTGTATATTCCCAGGGCATAGTGCAATGTTGGTAATGAAATCTGCTGAAACTACTGGCACTAAGGAATGACTTATATCCAGGAAATGAACAATGGGAAAATGGTGTGTGTGAATCAACTCACTTTCTCTTGCTTTTAAACAGGAAAATTGTTGAAAGAAGAATACAAAAAAGCCCCAATCTATGTGAATATGATGAGATAAATGTTAAATACAATTTTATTCTTCTAAACATGCATGTCAAGAAAGGCAATTTTAGTCATACATCTGTGGAGCATTTTGTTTTTCTGCAATAAAGCCATCAGATCAATAAAAAATTATGTAGCAGATTATTATTACACTGAGCTCACCATAGCTCTAATCGTAAATAATACAGCAGTTATCCTGGTTATATTAATTATAATTAGAATGCAGATAATGCAGACGGTCTTTTATTACTAGAGCCAAATCAATTTTCCAGTGTTATTCAATGCAAGGTCACACAAAGTTGTTCGAGCTCTTACAGTTCTTATGAAATGACCTGCATATGTAAAAAAGGGTTTGGCTCAGCTGCCTAAGACACATCAACTGAGAAGTGCATTGAAATAATTACAGGCATGAACTCTTGCCCATAATGGTAAAATTTCATTTTATAAAGTAAGCAGTGTTGTAATCCAAACTCCTTTATGGTGTAAAGATTCATAAATCTTTCAGAGAAGACCCACATCTTTCTGTTCCGTTGTCAATCAGAAATTGAAATGAATTTCAGTTGATATTTCTGCAATGATGAAATATTGTGGTAAATATACTGAATGTGTTGCTTCTCTTGCTGATAAGGGCAATATACAAGGGAGTAACTTCTATGTAAATTGTTTAGGAGTATGTAATAAGGAGACACTGAGATTTATATTTTATATTTTTAACTGTGAATTTTTGCTTTTATATGGTGTTATTAATTGTTATGTATTTATCTGTGGGCATTCGTTTGCCATTGTATACCACCTCGAGCCGCCTTCAGTCTGAGAGGGGTGGTATAAAAGTATAGTAAATTAAATAAATAAATAAATAAATTTACAATGGGAATGGGATGTGCATTATGTTTAAATGGCTCTAGTCCCATTTATGAAGGCGGTTCCAAGGAGTGGCATTAGAGGACTTCTGTTTAGCCCCCTGGTCATTAAGCTGTGGGCTGCCCCAAGTTTTTTCTCATCTTCACTCATGTTGTTCAATATCTATATGAAGAGGTTGTCAAGAGTTTTGTGTGTGGCTGGGTGCCATCAATGTGCTAATGATAGTGAACTGTTGTTCTTGTCCTTGGATTGGCTGAGGCTGTGCAAGTACCTGGTGCCTGGATGAAAGCCAGTGAACTGAAATTAAATCCTGACAAACTCTGTGGATTCATAGCTCTTGAGTCTGGGAACCCCCTCCCTTTCATGGCACTCCACTCCACCAAAGGAACAGGTGCATTCTGTTTGGAATACTCTTACATACTTTGTCACTGAAAGTACATATGGAATCACAGCTTAGAATTGACCTGTGGCTGCAGCCATTCCTGGACATGGATAAATTAACTTCAGTTGGCCATACACTGGCAATTTCCTGATTAGATTACTGCAATGTACTGCATGGCCTAGAAGATAACTCAGGAGCTTCGGCTAGTTCAGTGGTTCTCAACATGTGGGTCCCCAGGTTTTTTGGCCTACAACTCCCAGAAATCCCAGCCAGTTTACCAGCTGTTAGGATTTCTGGGAACTGAAGGCCAAAACATCTGGCAACCCACAGGTTGCAAACCACTGAGCTAGTGTAAAATGCAGAGGCTAAGTTGCTGAAACACTATACAAAAGCTACAGAGCACTGGCTTTAAAGGAATTGCCCAGTCTACCAATACACTTCCTGTCTGAATTGCTGGTAATGGCATACATTACTTTAGACTTGAATATTTGAAGGAACACATCTCTCTCTACATGCCTGCCTCAGCCTCCTTTGTGTCTCACTAGTCGTAGAAATATGCAGTGGGAGAACATGGGAGAAGGCTTCTCTGTAATGATACCACAATTATGGAATGCTCTCTCCTTAGAAGTCTAATTGGTGCTGAAGCTGCTGTTATTCTGGCACTGAAACATGTATATTTGTACCAGGTCATTTCTCAACTTATGGAGGCTCCATGAATTTAAAAAAGTTTTCTTAGGCAGGGTATACTCTGAAGTTGCTTTGCCAGTTCCTTCCTCTGACTAAACCTTCAGCAACTGGAATTCATTGACAGTCTCCCATCCAAATACTAAACAGAGCTCACCCTACGTGGCTTCCAAGATCAGACAGGATCTGGTGCCTTTACTTTACTTCAACTGTATTGTATCTCCAGGGGATTTATGGCCTGAATCCTCTTGGTGGCCCCAACTAGAGTATTTATTATTTATTTATTTATTTATTTAGAACATTTGTATCCCATCCTATTCTCGACCTATTCTCAACCTCCGAAGAGATACTCAGAGTGGCATTGTTTCTGAGTAGATCCACTGAAACAATGAATGTCCATCAGTGTTAATTTACCACTCTGCTGTTTCAGACAGTCGCCATGACACACAACTGGATTTGCAGCAAAATTGCTGCATCAAGTGGTTAATGCAGGTTAATAGAACACTTCCTGAGTGCTCTGGAATAATCCTGGAATTTCAGAGAAGTCAGTAGATTGATTAGGCTGGATACAGCCCAATCCTCTGTCCACACTTCCACTAAATGGAAGTGTGGAAGTGTGCTGCTCACTGTTGAACTGTGTTATTGTTTTGCTGTACTGCTGTTGTTTTTAATTGTTTTATCGCCTTGTATTTTACTGTGCCCTTCGGCTCCTGTAAGCCGCCGCGAGCCTCAGGGAGTCGGCGGCATAGAAGCCCGAATAATAGATAAATAAATAAATAAATTCACTGCTGTTTTGCTGCCAGCAAGCAACTCCCTCCCAAAGGCTTCCTGGCAACATCACATTTCTGGTGATGTTACATTAGGTTGCTCAAACATCGGAAATACAATGTCACCAGCAAAGCTCATCAGCTGTAACTCTGACGCAAACTCAGTTGGCTGTCCATGTGGATGGCCAAAGAGCTTCAGGTACTATTGGAGCATTTTAAATCAGTTTGTTTGAGAATTGTATGACCCTCCACTTGCTCGTGGATTGCAATTCTCACCAGTCTTTTCAGTGGCTGATCCTGACACTGTCTTCATTTATTAGTAGCCATGCAGACATCATTTATTACTCCAAGTCTAGTTGCCCAAGCCAAATCCTGGCATCCTTTATCTCTTGCAGGGGCACTAAACCTAAACTTTGATATTGCTTCTAGACATGCCGGACTGTTAAAGCTCATAATAATGAATGTTACCCTGAGTTTTTTTTTCTTGAATCTCAGTAATCCAATGAACCACAAGTATATCCTAAAGTGAGAAGAGTGCTGTAAGGACTCACCTGCCTTAAGCAGGGCCGAGGCCTGCTTGGAAGAGGTTTGGAAATCCTGTTTTGGTTGTGCTTGCATCCATTTTGGTGAGGTGGCTGCAGCCAGCAACCATTAAGGGAAGGGAAGGGAAAGCCAGAGCAAGGGGGCGTGGCCTTGCAGGCTTGTGCCTAGTTACAGGGAAGAGGCTTTGATTGGTTAGAGTGTAGAGGGGGAGTAGTGGAGCTGACAGAGGAGAAAATCCTGTCAGAAAGTGTCAGTCTCGAGCAGGGCTGTGAAGAAGCTACATCTCCAGCCTCTGCTGTCTATAAGGCATGAGAAAAAAGTTATGAAAATTAAATGAAATCGGAAGGGATTCGTATGTAATGGGACTTTCTAGTTTATACGCATCGCCGCAGTGATCCCGGAAGTACCCTTTCTTTTACGACACTTTGCAGTGCCATTCTTGTATCTGGTGCGTAAGTGTCGTAAGGACGTCGGATTGCTTCTTTGCCCTTACTCGACGTGGTTTCTGATTGGCTAATGGAGACCAGGTGGTAGCACAAAACCACCTTCTTTCCTTTAGCCAATCAGCGAGCGAGGGCCTCCTCCTCCTCTCCCGCCTATGGCAGGGCGGCGAGAGAGGAGGAGGATCCCCCTGCGCCCCTCGCTGCCTCTCTCTAGCCCCATCCATGGATCCATGGATCAAAGCTAGAGAGAGACAGCGAGGGGCGCGGGGGCATCTTCCTCCTCTCGCGCCCTCCCTCCTTTCCCTGCCAATAAACCGGAGTATTGGCAAGGAAAGGGGGGGAGCGCCTCCTCTCCTTCCCCTCCTTTCCTTGCCAATACTCCGATTTATTGGCAGGGAAAGGAGGGGGAACTGAATGCCCTCTTCCTCCTTTCCTTGCCAATAAACCAGAGTATTGGCAAGGAAAGGATGGGGAATCGAATCCTCCTCCTTCTTCCTCCTCCTTTCCTTGCCAATACTCCAATTTATTGGCAGGGAAAGGAGGGGGAACTGAATGCCCCCTCCTTTCCTTGCCAATAAACCAGAGTATTGGCAAGGAAAAAGGGGAAGGAATCGCCTCCTCCTTCCCCTCCTTTCCTTGCCAATACTCCGATTTTTTGGCAGGGAAAGGAGGGGGAACTGAATGCCCCCTCCTTTCCTTGCCAATAAACCGGAGTATTGGCAAGGAAAGGAGGGGGGGGGAAGCGAATCGCCTCCTCCTTCCCCTCCTTTCCTTGCCAATACTCCGATTTATTGGCAGGGAAAGGAGGGGGAACTGAATGCCCCCCCTCCTTTCCTTGCCAATAAACCAGAGTATTGGCAAGGAAAGGAGGGGGGAGGAAGCGAATCGCCTCCTCCTACCCCACCTTTCCTTGCCAATACACCGGTTTACTGGCAGGGAAAGGAGGGGGACCTGACTGCCCCCTCTCCTTGCCATGCCAATAAACCGGTGTATTGGCAAGGAAAGGAGGGGGAGCGCCTCCTCCTTCCCCTCCTTTCCTTGCCAATACTCCGATTTATTGGCAGGGAAAGGAGGGGAACTGAATGCCCCTCTCCTTTCCTTGCCAATAAACCGGAGTATTGGCAAGGAAAGGAGGGGGAAGCGAATCGCCTCCTTCCCTCCTTTCCCCTCCTTTCCTTGCCAATATAAACCGATTTATTGGCAGGGAAAGGGGGGGGGAACTGAATGCCCCTCTCCTTTCCTTGCCAATAAACCGGAGTATTGGCAAGGAAAGGAGGGGGGAAGCCACCTCCTCGCTCCTCCTCCTTCCTTCCCTTGCCAATACTCCGATTTATTGGCAAAGAAAGGAGGGAAGTGAATGCGCTTTAGATCCTGGCAGGGAGTAAGGGCAGGGAGGGCCCCGTCTGCTCCTCCTCCTCTGCCAGGATCTAAAGCGCATCAAGCCTTGATGCGCTTTAGATCCTGGCAGGGAGGAAGGGCAGGGAGGGCCCCGTCTGCTCCTCCTCCTCTGCCAGGATCTAAAACGTATCAAGGCTTGAAGAGGATTCATGACGGGCCAACTTCAGCCCTCCAGGTGTTTTGGACTTCAACTCTCACCATTCCTCACAGCCTCAGGCCTCTTCCTTTTCCCCTCAGCCTGGGCAAACTTGGGCCCTCACTCCTTCAGGATCGGGGCGAGATAGAGGCAGCGAGGAGTGAGGGGGGGCTCCTCCTCCTTTTTTTGCTGCTTCCAAGAATAGAATACCCCTCCCTCCCTCCTCCCTCCCTCCTTCCCTCCTCCTTCCCTCCCCTCCTTCAGTTTACCAGCTGTTTGGATTTCTGGGAGTTGTAGGCCAAAACCATCTGGAATGCGCATGCACTGGCATACGAACTACTAACGAATTTCATTAGTAATTACATTACATTTTAGAATTGTTTGGAAATTTTTTTGTAAGTCTTTCTATTACTAATAAAAAAAATCCCCCCCCCCCCATTAGATTTTTGATTCACTATTTTTGGGTTCTAAACCATGCCTACTGTCTAGTGTCAGGCTGTAGATTTGACATCTAAGCCTGAGGCAGTATTGAGCAGGGTTTCTGGGGGAGTAACACCAGAGCCTTAGCAATAGAGACTGACAGTCTGTCTTAAGCAACCACCACGTAGGAATAGGCTGGACTAGGGGTCAAGACTCAGATCTGACAGCCCTTAGGGCCAGTAGAGATTCTAGTGGGGACGCTTTTGAAGAGTGCCAATTTAGAACTGTCTTGTGATAGTTGGGATACCTGGTCATCTCTTGAGAGGGGAGACAGGTGGAGGGCCTCTTAGACTGTGGGTGCTAGTAACCCAGTGTTAGCCAGACTCAGGAACTATCTATGAGATTAGATGTTCCAGTATTAAGGGACAACGACCATCTAGTTTAATTATTAGATTGGAAGTTGGGAGACAAGCCTCAGTGCTGTCTAGGAAACTGAACATAACATCTTAAGAAGAAGCAATAGCCTCGTTAGTGAGAAACCTTTACGCTCCAGCACACATATTGATTTTGTAACCATCACGCTATCCTAATTCTATCATTTCTGTAACCATACGCCATCGTTGCCTCATAGAAGAACCATTACGCTCAGTACCTCATTGTTAGCCTTGTTGTTTGTTAATAAATCCTTTTTGTTTATTAACTTTAAAAAGAAGCCTCCATCATCTTTCTGTCTTCTCATTTTAATTATTGGTGGGTGGGTTGTTGTGAAGGCATCGCTACAGACACCGTATTTAATTTTAAAGAAATCCTAATTACACATTAGGTTGGTGGCAGACTACCGGGAGTGTCAATTAGTTAATTTTTGGTGACTGAGATCGTCCCAAGTGCCCTTTACTAGGATTACCATTCACACTCTTTTTTTCTGGACATGTCATTTTTTCAAAGTTAAAATTTCTGCCCAAGCAGATTTTTCAAATCTATGGAGATTTTAAAGATATCACTGCTCTGCCCACCGATGTCAACCCCTTCATTGAGTGCCCCATGAGAAGAACATATGGAGGCTGGCCCAACAGAGCCCTCATATATAGAGAGAGAGAACAATTCAGGTGTGTAGGAAGAGACTAATGCAGAGGGCACTGAATGCCTCCTTGTGCCTGTTTTGAAATGGTAGAAATGCCGTTGCCTAGATATTTTGTTATGATTGCATGGGAACGCAATTGACCACCTCTACCATCCAATACTTTGATACTCAGGAGAGAGAGAGAGAGAGAGAGAGAGAGAGAGAGAGAGAGAGAGAGAGGTGCCCATTTGTGTGGGAGTGGAGGTGGGGATGGTGAGCTGGGTGGTCTGTTTTTAGGGTCAAGCAAAATGATAGGTCATAGGGACAAATTCTATGAAAAGTGAGACTGTAAAAGCTAACTGTCTGGGATGAGAATGAATGGAAACATTTGCAGAGTCAGAAAGCAAAGATGTACCAGAGCAAGAAGCAGAGTGCATGAGCTATATGTAGACAATGGCTACCACATTTGAAAAATAAGTGATTTGTTCTTTGGAGGAGGAAGGCAAATAGATTATAAAGTTGAATCCAAGTGATATGTGGGTCATGTAGTTGCTGAAGAAACGGGACTTGAAAAATAACTTCTGGCCAATACAAGGCTAATAGATGCAAAATTCTTTGTCCTACTATGGATATTCCACAGATACATATATAAACCTCACTGCCCTAGTTTCCAACAGACCTCACAACCTCTGAGAATGCCTGCCATAGATGCAGGCAAAACATCAGGAGAGAATGCTTCTGGAACATGGCCATACATCTTGGAAAACTCACAGTAACCCAGTTATTCCAGCCATGAAAGCTTTCGACAATACATAGATGCAGAATAGCTTTCTATTCCTTGTACCTTGACTGAAATATTTGTAGAAAGAAAATTTTGCTGTAGAATCAGTTCTGAACTGTTTCATAGTTGTCATGGAAGTTGTAGGGCCATGTGATAATAGCTTAAAGAGTTTAGTCTTGGGTACCACATAGTGGTCACATATAAATCCTCACTATAACACTGTCTTTTCCTCTGTAAGAAATTCTTCTACCCAGAGAGTATATATATCCTAGTGAATGATAGTCTTCTTCTTCTTTTCTTATTTAAAAAAGAACTCTATCTCAGAGGTAGCATGTGTATCAGGGGAGGCATGGATTGACATGGTAAGTACCCCTGCTTCAAATAATAGGATTTGGGAATTATTTTCAGTCCAAAACATAAGGAAAGAAAATGTCTAAATGTGACCTTGTCGTCTGAATTAACTTCCATGAGATTCCACTTTAAAATGATATGCCCAGTATTATCATTTTACTGCCAAAAACTGGGAACACTTCCAAATTTTGACTTACAAAATTATTATACTTCTAGCTTTTAAAAAAACCCTTTTGGAAGTATTCTTTTTTGTTGAATACTGTAATAGATGGCTCTTCAAAATCGTGCATAAATGGCCAAGACAGCAAGTTCAGGGAGCCCCCAAGGCAGCCTGATCTTATACACTGGCCCTTAGAACATTATATTTGTGTGCTTTGTTCTCTAGTGTGTCTATTTTAAAACGTTCAATCAAATAATGTTTTGGTTTTTTGTTTGACTTCATTAATATCTTTCTGATTTAGTACTGAGAAGCCACCTGCAGGAATTTTGCAACATTGAAAAATAAACAACTAAATAAACAAATACTGTAATTAGTTTGCCTATTTAATAAGGTTTCTATTTTTCTATCTAAATATCAGAAAAGGAAGAATGTAATATAATATTAAAATAGCAGTGTCACATTATGTTGGGTGATATGAGGGCATAGTGTTTTCATGACTTTTTCCCCTTTGGAAGTGAAGTAATGGTAATGGTATTTTGTACCACTTTCCCCCCTACAAGAATCCTAAAATAATTGTGCAAGGAATTCCTACACTTGAGAATGCTAATTTCAAAAACATTTCTTTTCTCACCCTGTGTACCTTTTGGGAAGGATTACCAGTAGCAGTTATACAATTCGTTCCTTATACACTCATACAATGGCTTCAATTTGTCTTTGATCTGTGCTTGTTTTCAGTACTACTGTTTTAGAAATGCCCTTTCTGCCACTTAATCACAACGTGAAGCAAAAAGTACCATCTGGGCTCGGCACGCTAAAAAGTCAGGAATCTCTAGGTTATATTTGTGCCACAAAAGACATTTTCTTTCTGTTAAGCTGCTGTGGACTTTATTCTGTCACTTACAACTAACAAAATTGCAGCATTGTAATTTTAATTGGCAACTCTCCATTTATATCCTCTAGGTTTTCCTCTTCTTTGTTTCTTTCTGGCAACCTTCTTTTGTGGTTGGCGCATTGGCTCTCGTGCCCATAGCAACACCCATGTGCAAAGCCATATCCACTGGGGTACAGCAGGCTCCAAACACCAGAGGTTTATGCTGCTGTTTCAGAATAGCAGACTTTTGCTAGAGTCACCGATCTAAACAGCTTGCCAGCTTAGCTCTACATGACATTTTTGTAATTCCTTAATATTGTTCTACCTCATTCACTCAGGGTCCTTAAAACCTATTGGACACTTAAGGTTATAAACACAAAGCACAGTAACCATAACTCTGCAAGATACTACAAAAGACATAGGAGTGGATGAAAAACTTTACAATTTTTTCAAAAGACGGGCCTAAATGCCATGTTTCATATTGATTTTAGTACTTGTATTGAAATACAGAAATAATGAAGAGTGTGACAAAAAATCTGTCACAATTTGTTTTAAAATGTGTTCCATGTTTTTAATAGGAATATTTCTCACTAAAGGAAAATGAGAGAAAGAAAAATCAGTGCTATATTTTAGGCATTCTACTTTTTCCTATCAGTTGCTCCACAGGAACAGTACTAAGGCAGGGGTGCTCACACTTTTTCAGCATGCGAGCTACTTATAAAACAACCAAGCCAAAAAGATCTATCTTCCGCATGCACGCACCTTCCGCGCGGCGCACCATCCACAGTTGCTTCCACAGAGGCTCCACAGTTGCTTCCGGACAAGAGAGAGACAGGGCGGAGCGTGAGGCGGGGCCTCCGGAGGCCCTGCCTCACACTCTGCCCTGCCTGTCTCTCGCCCAGCTCCACAGTTGCTTCCAGACGAGAGAGAGGCAGGGCGGAATGCAAAGTTGGGCCTCCGGAGGCCTCGCCTCATGCTCCACCCTGCCTCTCTCTCATCCGGAAGCAACCGTGGAGCCTCCGCTGCTAGTGAGAGAGAGGCAAGGCGGAGCGCCTTGCTTCTCTCTCATCCGGAAGCAACCATGGACAGTGTGCTGTGCAGAAGGTGCGCGTGCACAGGGCAGAAGTGCTCCATCCGGCTGCGATCGACCTCTTTTGGACCCACGATCGACTGGTCGATCCTGATCAACTTTGTGGGCACCCCTGATCTAAGGGATTTCCATTTAGTGCTAGGCACTAAATGAAAGAGAAGTAGGACTCAATAATGTTTAATATTTATTATGGCAGACGGTTTCATGAGTCAATCCTAGAGAATGGTATGCAGTTAGTTGTTGAATCATATTTTGCTGAATTTCTATGCTATGCAGAAACAATGTATAAAATGTATACACTGAAAAATTATGTCCTAAAATTAATATATTTAAAATAGTGTGGGCAAAATAAAAGCTGGTAAAATGTGCACAAGTTGGTGTATTCAAAATAATAAATTTATAATACTGTGTAGGAAAATGTGTGCATTTCAATTTTTAGGCCACCTTGAGTTGCCTTTGGGCTTGAGAAAGGCCAGTTAGAAATATAGTAAATAAATAAATAAATTTCAAAATACATATTCACAAAAAAGATTAAAATTGTATATTTCTAAGAATGCCAATGAAAATATACCGGTATATGAATGTAAATGTGGAAGCAGCCAGGCTTCGATGCTGCAAGACCATTCAATGCTAATCAAGGTGGCCAGTTGCCAGCACTCACACATGCCTTAAATAGACAAGAGTTCTTTCACCCACCCTGGACATTCCACAAATATATAAACCTTACTTGCCTACTTCCCAACAGACCTCACAACCTCGGAGGATGCTTGCCATGGATATATGCAAAATGTCAGGAGCAAATGGTTCTGGAACATGGCCATACACCCCAGAAAACTCACAGCAACCCACTAAGTGTGTAATATTTGGAAAAAAATTCATTCTTGTGTAACAACAAACTGAGTAGTGAATAAGTGATGTTTTACCTAATGAAATTATGTTTTATAGATTTGCTCCTCCCTAATCAGAACTAATTTGGCTGGATTACAAAGTATACATAGTATAACTGCTATTTTGTCTGGCCATTTTGGCAGTCCATCTTTGCATATCTTCTAGATTTGCACAGGACAGCAGAAATATATAAGCATTCACCAAGCATATGGCTCAAGATTTGTTTTTCTTCTGTTTGCTTTTTCGTTTTTTTGTATGCACACTAGTCCCATATCTTGAACCAGTTGTTGAATTACATCATATTAAGACTTCTGTTAGAAGGTGATGAATGCAAAAGCGCTCCTCTATGAGACAACAAGCTTCCCTGAACGATCTTATTTAGAGGTTCTGGTTTTGAATGTACAGGGAATTATATAAAATGAACATGTGAAAATTGAAATTACGGGGTGAAAGTGGTGTACATTCCATCAACATATGAGCTTAGTGACTCTTTATTTTTCTTTTTAATATCCTATAAGCATTTTTTGTTTCTGCATGTCAATGACAGTGAGGAAGCAAAAAAAGCATTCCCTGTGGTATGTCTGCCTTTAATATTTTGCAAATTTTGTTTCTAAGTTTAATGTTGCGAACTTTATTTATTTGATTGTATGACTTTCAGTCACATTTGACAGGGATCATTGTGCCAATCCTTTGATTCTGAATTATATTACACAGACCAATTATTTGCTTTGTGCTTATTGGATTTTAAGATAGAAAGTTAGAGAACTTGACATTGAAGTCCGCTCTCATCACAGGAAGCAGGAAAACATTTTACTGCCCTTTCTAGGAGAACTTAAACCTCTGTGGTCTGTTAACTCTACACATGCTAGGCAGCTTTACAAAACACATAGTCATAGCTTTAAAACATACACTTTGAAATCTCTCAATTAATCAAAACACAGACTAACATTTTTCTTAAACAGTTTTCTATGATATAGGATGCAATTAATGATATGTTTTTTAAAAATGCAAGAAAAGATAAAGTTGCCTCCATCAGGCAGATAAAAAGCAGCACCATTCACACACAAATGTATCTGCTGCTATAATTCAAGGGGTGAGGAGATTAAACAAGATAATTTTGTTTTAGCTTCTACAAATGGGATGTTTTAACAGTTGAGAAAAATTAAGTTATTTTGAGTGGCCTTAATATTCCATGAGAAATGTATTTGCATGACACTACCATGCTGAGGTTACAAACAACTGCACTTAGACATGCTTCAATGCCACCCATTGTTGAGTATTTCCAGATTGAATTACCAAAGCTTTTTGCACCTTCCAAAAATGGAAAAGTTTTTTTAATCACAAGTAATCTGTTTCTTGTGAAAAGGCATGTATGATTTTTTTAAAACAATACTTTCCTATTTTTAATATTTCCATGGCCAAACATATGCTATGGCATTTTAGAGAAAGAGATCAGATCTTGAAAACTTAGCAGAAAAGTAGATTCTTTGTTTGCATTCTACTTTTGTGAAACCATAGAGTAGCCTATATCTAGCTCAAATCATCACATATATATTTTTGTCTCCTATGAGTGCTATACTCATTCATAGCAGTATACAGTTGAGGAAAGAGGTTAAGACTCTGGTTTGAAAGTATGTGTTGTGCAAATTAAGTGATAGATTTTCAAAGTGATTCCCATGAGAGAATGCACTGTGCTCATTTAGCCTACTAATTTCCCCTTAACAGGAGGCAATCCTTATCCATTGTTTAATCCTGATTGTGTGTCTGGTCATAGTCCAGAAAACTAGAAACTCTTCTCAAGTTAGCTGATTTTTTTTAACTTTTAGAAATACAACAATTCATGTTGACTTGGAAGATATAAAACTAGTTTTATATTTATGGTAGCAAAAATAATATGCTCTCATTTTTAGTATTTTATTTTCTGCATCTTCTTCACTTTTCCAGAGTTTCAGGTATGTCAAATCTTCATAATTCCAATGGATGTCCTATGCATTTTCTAGCAAAACCCCAAACATTGGAAGTCAAACATTGGCTGTGATACTTTTGGCTTTGCCAATGATATCCTACTGGAAATGAAAATAGCAACTAAGACAACATTTGAAACTTAAAAGGTGGCAGTGAAAAAGAAGGGATAGGTTCTGGAGTAACAGTGATGGGAAAGGGTACTGATTTCATAGACCTTCCCAAAAGCCAAGCATTAGAAAAGTGAGTGTATAGACAGCAGGCTGTACTTTGTGTTCTTGCTTCTGCCACCAGTGCCTCTTTGAACCACCATAAAGTAAGTCAGAACATTAGTAGTACCCCATTACTGTAATGGTGATGGAAATTCTTCCAGGAAAGCCAGAAAAGAATTGGAAAACTGTGTGATGGAGTTCTTTGAGATGCTGCTATAAGAGGACATTCTGTCCTTATAACAATTGGAGAACTGGCAGTGATTATGACACATTTGAAATAAAATTATTATAATTCATTGGCTGTGAATACACAGCTATGAAAAAATAAACCTGTATGTGAAAGTATAATGTTATTATGGAGAAGGTATCTGGGGTCTTGCAACGAACTATTTGGTACATTCAAAAAAAATCAGTTTCAGTTGATTTGAAGATGTGATTATTTTGACAAAAGATTGAGGTTTTTGCCTCATACCACTACTCTGAACTGAGTGGAAGAAATTCAGCTCCATGAAAAATGCTTTTTCTAAAAAGAAAAAAGAAAGAAAAAAGAGAAAGATTGAGAAAATAAACCAATATGCAAGAAGAAATGTTTGATCAGAAAATAAGGGAAATGTACAACAAAAAGAAGAGTTGTGTAGTATTGAATAATTTTAAAAAGTCAGTTATGCCATCTTTCTGTGTTGATCTTTAATTTTTATTTTGTAATTGTTTATTTCTTTATTTATTTGCTTTACTTGCATACTGCTTTTCTCACCCCAGCGGGGAACTCAAAGCGATTAATTATGTCAAAATTTAATGCCTCACCTACAGAAACCTAACATAATGATAATAATATGCAATTATCAATTAAATCATAAAACATGACATCATTTAACATTAAAACATGGAATTAAAACATATCAATATAAACATTAAAATCACAGTCCAACAATCGTAGTCCAGGCCTTTCCAAATATCATATCTATTGTGCATAATCCCAGATAATTCCTTCTACTGTTTACTGCCCAAAGGCTTGGTCCCATAACTAAGATTTTACTTTTTTTTCTGAAAGCCAAGAGGGAGATGTTGATCTAATTTAATTGGGGAAGTAAATCCATAGCCACGGACCCACCACTGAGAAGGCACAGTCTCTCGTCCCAACCAATAGCACTTTTGAGGGAGCTGGAACTGAGAGTAGGGCCTCTCCAAATGACCTTAATCTCTGAGATGGTTCATAGATGGAGATATGTTCAGGCAGGTAATCTGGGCTAGAACCATTTAGGACTTTATAGATTAAAGCCAGCACTTTGAATTGTGCTTGGTAACAGACTGGCAACCAGTAAAGCTGATGTAATTTGGGGGGGGGGGTTCCTATGCTCTTTTTATCCCACTCCAGTGAGTAATCTGGCTTCTGCCCTTTGGACCCACGGAAGCTTCCAAACAGACTTCACAGGCAACCCCATGTAGATCTCATTCGGTATCCCACATTTTGAGTGTGTCATACAATTACAATATATAATTGCAGTTTCAGAATTATACTGTAACAGAATTTGGAGTCCCAGAACTCCAGTGCAATACCTTTGACTCAGGCAGCGTATACGTGCGAGCGCATGGACGAAGACGACGCGTCAATCTGGCTGTGATTCAGGAAATCAGTTTATTTCAATTACAACAGCTGAGGGGTCTGTTCTATAGCAAAACAAGTTGCAAGAACAGCACACACTCTCTTCCGGTAAACAGGTCTTATACAGGCAATGGAGGCAGTCCTTAGTCCCACCTCCCTCATGCATTTCCACTGGCTAGACATCTGTAAGCTGATCTGACATCAACCAATCAATCAAAGCATTGTGTCACCTCTCTTCTACTGGCTGACAAACATTTCGCAGTTTAATTTCCACCCAATTGTCTGTGCCATTCTTCATGCACAGGCTGTCCCGAAAGCGATACATTTCTACAGCGTTCCCACCAGCAGCCGGCCAAAGTAGGAAATTCATCAGCTGGCCCATGTGACGTTTCCTAAGCCAATCACTAACTTGTAAACAAACACACATGGCGATTATCTAAGCCAATCAAGGCTGTCTCTTATCTAAAGCACATGGTGTTCTTTGAACTAATCACAGCTATGCTTTTGCGGACCAATGGTAACTGTACCTTTTTAGACCAATCGCAGTGGCTAATTCTCGTGCTGCTACTAACAAGCTGACTCCGTTATTCTATGCCTATGTTAAGTGGCACTTTCTCCTGGCGTTTCTTCTGCAAAATCAACAATTCTACTTTAATACGTTTCATGACATGGTTTCAGATAAGTTATTTTTGAAGGAATATGCACAATGTTTCAGGTTCTTTTTAGTGTAGTTTTAAACAAGAAAAACTATGTGATTTTTGTTTATTTTTATAGAGGTTACTTATTTATTTTTTTAAGTTACAAGTGTATTTTTTTTACTACAGCATGACACCATATCTATGGGGGATATGTTCCTGGAAATATAATGAAAACATGAAACAGTGGATAAAGAATAAATCCCACTTAAATGTTGACTTCTGGCACAAGTCACAATAGAATTGCTATGAAAGACCTAGACAACAATTCATAGGGAGGACGTACTTTGTTGGAGGCATCGGTCCCATGGGTATGGACATTATACCTTATTTGAAAAGAGATGTTTATCTTTTTCAAAGAAGCTCATATAGAAGTTCACATCTTGGTATTTCCTCCCCTCAAGTGTGTTGCAGTATTTATGTACTCTTACCTCATTTATAAATCTTTGCTAATTTGATGACATTTATACATTTTCAGACTGGGATTGTTTTGAATGGCTATAAGAGACCCAAGAAAGGTTGACCAGGTAGAGCAGGAAAATGGAAAATAAAATTTGTTGGCCACTATGAATTAGAATCTTGGCCAGTTACCATATTTTAATATTGTACTGATAGGACAACAAAATCATGTCATATAATGGAAAGACCTGCGAGCTGTGTGCGTGCCTCCTACCAAAATCAAATGGGGTTATGTAGCATAGCAAGATTTTGACATAAGCAAAGATATGGGGCAGTTCTACATTGAAAGCTTCTCCTGGGCTCGATCCAGTCTGGTCCCAGGATGGTTTAGACTGCCACCCTTCCTACCACTGCAGAGGAGAGCCACCTGTTCTCCACATCACAGAGGCCAGTAGGTGAAACATGGCTAGTTCTGGTAGTTCATTGCATGGAGTGAGGTCAGTCTGGGTGCTAGAGTGAGTCAGGAGCAGGGAGGAACCACCCATTCCTTCCGCCTCTCCCTTTCTCCAATTGCCTTGTTGTTCTGCCCAGCATCACTCCATGTCACCTTTGCTGGCCACCCAATCGAGAACAAAGGGAAGGTACAGTGAATGACATGCCATGTCCCCTGGCCACCTGATACTGGGTTTGCTCTAGATTCTGGGGAAGAATTTGGAGTAATCCATGACCTTGGTTAACATGGTTCAAGGCCATGTTAAACAGCTTTGGCTCATATTAGCTCTGGGCATCATTTAACCAACACAGAGGTCATTCCCTGGAACTTCGCGATACGTGGTTAGTGTAGTTTTGCTCTTGATGAGGGTTGTGTTGAGTAAAGTCTTTGGCAGAAATATTTTAAGCACTTTGGGCCAATGAGGTACATGCATCCTACCACTTTAGCTGCTCTTTTTTATTTGATATTGAAGTGATCTGTCTCATCTCTTGATTTTTTTTCATTTGACCTCAACTGAAAATCTGTGTCTTAGTTGACATTCCCATTTTGAGGGGCATGTTTGATGCAAATAGTCATGATCAGACTTTTGAAAGTGCAAAACCTAATAGTAAGCCGATGTCCAAATCATAATAAAAGCCACTGATAAACTAAATTTTATGAGTCCAAATGGATGCTATTTAATTCATTCAGAAAAAAATCATTGCTTGATACACCATTAAGACAAAGAATAAACACCAATATAATTATTATCAATAACAATATTTTACACATTTTTGTAGGTCAGTAATACTATACATTGAGGCAAGTTATTGAACAACAATGTTGCTGAAGCTCTGTCTTTATATGAGGAAGTTGTTAAGCATTTCTCATGCTTTTCATAATTTGTTCATCTCCTATCTCAAATCTCAGTAATAATATATTTTGTTTTGCCAATCAGCTGTGTATCAGTTGTACATAATTGTATCTCAAATTCTGTATTGGAAGGAGAAGTCCATAGATTTTATTAGATTTTCAAAGGGGCCGTTGACTCCAAAAAGTTAAGAACCACTAGAGTGATATAAAACAACGTTCTGCATAAATAAAAAGAGATAGCATTCAAACCATGAATGCTGGACTTTGACTCTGGTGACTAGGGATGAACTCTGGCTTGACCATGGAAAGTGACCTTGGGCAACTCACTCTCAGAGGGAGGCAATACAAACAAATCTTGCCTCAAAACCCCATGGCAGGTTTTCCTTAGGGTTACCAAAATGTCAGAAATGACTTCAAGGCATGCAACAATAAGGGATTTGAAAGTTTTGTCAGATTATTAGAAATATGTGAGGGAGGATGCACAAAAAGCCCTCGTCATGTCTTTATTTGGCTCCTTAATGCTTGAAAGGGCTTGTGAGATTTTAAAAAGTGTTAATTTATGATTTGGCAAAGATGAGAATATTGTTAATCTTAAAATTACTTTGCCTCAAGAACATTTGGAATAATATTAGCTAAGTTTTGTCAGTGGAAAAAATGTGTGCACTGCAAAACTAAAAATAAAGGGGGGGGGAATGAGACATGGATACAGAATGATGGAGGGAGAGAGACATTTGACTCCTGAATTAAATATCAAGTTTTGGAATCTCAGTGCATGCTGTGCTTAGACCTTGTAAAGTCTTGAAAAGAAAAATGCTCTGCATGCCTACTCAGGAGCAATCCTTTCTAGATTATCACGATCGTACTCCTTAGTAAATGTGTATCCTTAGTGTAAAAATAAGTGATAAAACAAAATGCCATTAACGTTTGCAGTGGCAGTGTCTTCTTGACTTTGAACAAAAACAAAATAGAAAAGTCCAGCAGTGAGCTGAAGAAAAAGAGATTGATATAATACCCCAGCCCTGCAGGCAAATTCCTTTTCACCCCATCTGCTGTCTCAAATGCTAAGCCCTGGAAATGCCACATGCTCCAAAGTAACAAACTTTAACCATGTGTATGAATCTTACTGTTCCGTACAGATTTCTCACAGGGAAAAAGAGGAGGGTTTTTTGGCTTGTAGAAAATGGTGGCATAGAGAGAGCCAAAAACAAAATAGAACATGAGTTGTTTTCCCCTGTATCCTAAATTTTGTTGCTATGAAGTATCTGCAGCATTATATTGCTTATCATCTCTCTGTCACAATTACTAGAGATAAATAATTTTCCCCACTGTAGTTTTGACTGAAAACTAAATTATTTTATATAAATAAATAAGGAAGGAGCTCAGATAGGATCCCATCATTAATAATATGGGTAAAGATGCATCTACATTGTAGAATTAATGCAGTTTGACACCACTTTAACTGCCATGGCTCAATGCTATGGAATCGTAGTTTGATAAGGAAATTTCTTTAGCTTTCTCTGCCAAAGAATGCTGGTGCTTCATCAAGCTACAAATTCCAGGATTGCATAGCGTGGAGCCATGGCAGTTAAAAAGTAGTGCCAAACTGCATTAATTCTACAGTGTAGAGATGCCCTACATCAGAGTTGTTAAAACTTTTTAAAAAAACTTTTCACCTGAAACTCCTTTTGGCTCAAGTAATTTTTACATAACCCCAGGTGTATAGCTATATAACATAAGTTTTAAAAAATCAAACATTTACTGATAATATACCAATATTTGCAAGGCTTGCTAAATAGGCTGATTTTTTATGAAGTACAGCTGAAGCATCTGCTGCAGAGTCCACTGTAAACAGTGTTGGGACCCACAGTTCAAAAACAGTGCCCTAGGTGAGTTTTCAGAAAATCCTTATTTCTCCCCACTTCCTATGGGCACTGTTTGTCACCAGTATGAGCAGTTTTGTTTAGGGCAAATTCTAGGAGGGGCTGGAACAATAATTCAAGGTTTTAGATCATTAATCACTGTCTTTACCCTGAACTTAATCACTCTGGCTTTACTTTCCACTGGTGGGTCCTAGGACCTTATCCTATGGAAGTATTGGGGGTGGGGTGGGTAGTGTCAGGTAATTGTGGTCTTTAATCCTGTAGCATTGCAAATAACTATATTCCATCATATAGTCACCTGAATTTGCTGAGTTCCTGAGTCCAGAAGATGATCTCAGACTATCTTCTCCCCCTCTCCTTTTTTTGGACTGTTTATTATATTTGACTACTAAATTGTGGCAGGCGCATGCAGGAAGTTCCCCCACTTTGAGTCACCTTTGGGGAGATAAAGCAGGGTATTAATATTATTAATAATAATGGGTTGCATCACTTTTAATTGCCTCAATGGCTTAGACTGTTTTAAAACTGGGAGGTGGGTGGTGGGATAAGGTCCCCAGAGAGATGTCTCTCTTTGCTGTTAACAATGCAGGTGCAGCCTGAACAAAGTACCTCCCACTGATTCTGCTAGCAGATGACATATGTCTCACTCAATCCTTGTTTTTGTGTCATCTATTGGAATATCACAGTGTAGTGATATGATATCCCTCAGATTAAAATTCATTTACACACTTTGCATCTGCCTACCACTACCAGCATGTCTAACTTTTCCTGCTTTATATATTGTTAACAGTTCCAATATATAATACAAGTTTCATATTTTTAAACAAAGTATCAGGCAAGAAAACAGAAACAAAAGGCAAGGGAATACAATTCACATTGTGGAATAATAGCATGGCACTACCCTATGGGTACCTGGGCTTTGTAGTTTGTTTTGGCATGAGAGCTCTCCAACAGAGAAGGGTAAGTATCTCACAGAACTACAAATCTCAGAATTCTATAGCATTGAGTCATGGCATTTAACGTGTCAAACTACTATAATTTTGCAGACATAGAGATAACATATGGCTACAGGTGTATAGATAGATAAATTCAATAGATAACTGTCCATATTCAACTTCTCTCCCTTTAATCAACTACAGCATTATGATTTATTCATGTTATTCATGTTATATAATTTTGGACATCATATCACATTTGGGAAAAGCAGATCTCAGCATTGCTTGTTTTTGTAAGATGCCCCTGTCAAACTCCCCCTGTTTTAATTTACTAAAAAAAGAAAAAAGGAAGAGGAAGATGTAAGACGTAAGTAAGGGCAGAATAGACCCCTTAATCTTAATTATGCATTCTGCAGTATTATAAATGACTAAAGATTACTTCCAATGTTGGTATAATCTTATAGTGTGCAGATGTGGCTCTCTTTGGTACATGCCATCTTTACTGAACTCACAATTTCCATAATGCTGTCACATTCTGCATGGGAAGCAGATTTATAGATAGGTAATCCATGTAAGGTATTTTAAAGACAGCTTATTAAAGGATTGAGGCCTGCTGTTAAATTGCATATGCTTTCAATTGCTATGAGAAGCAAACAGTATCACGAAGTACAATAATTTAGCTACAGCTGGAGAAAGGCCTATTTAAAGTTTCGATGACAGATCCTTTAAACTTTTTCTTTAAAGTTCTTTTCTGCTTTCTATCTCTGGCTGTGTCGTGTGGGGTTCTCTTTTATATTGTATAATTTCACCAGAAGGTCTAAAGTGTATATGTTAAGAAATTGAAATTTGGTCTTCAGACGGCTACACTGAGTTTACAAAACGATTCAAGGGCTCGAGTCTCCACGCTTGATGGCATTATCTAAACACCTGACAGTAACGACTAAGTCTTTGCATTTTTAGCATTGCTAATTATAAAACGGCTCAAATCCACGTTCGGTGCTTATGCCACCGCCTTCTATACTGAAGTGAGCTGTGATTATCCTGTTTTGTACATGAAGTTGTTTGAGCATATTGGATAGTGCCCCCATCTGTCTCCAAAAAAACAAGACAATGTGTCACTTCACATGCCGTCTGTTCGTATTTCCTTCTCCCCTTTGAAATGGCTCAAGATTTTCATTTAGAATGCTGTTTCTTTTGTCTCATATATAGGACATGGAAAATTGTGTGTGTGAATGCAGGCATGTATCCACAGCACTGCATGCGAACACACATACACACTACTAATCTTGAAACTGATGTCAAGTTATTGGAGCAGTAAAATTGGAAAACAGGGTTGTATAAAGAGCTGCATTATACAGACACAAAGTATAAAGTGCACAAATGGGGTGTGAAGCTGTCACTTCATAAAAGCAGTCGTGTCATGTGTGCATCATTACAATCCAGGGAGGAAAAGGAAGAAAAACAAACAATATTACAGCTTATATGCCTTAGGATTCAGTTTCAGAGCATTAGCTCAAATGACTGTTGGAGCCTATTACAAACTGCTATTTTAGTGGTTTCTATGGAAGATGTTGTGAAAAACATCATAAACGATTCTGACCTAAGTGGACCATTTACATTTCTTTCCTCATATTTTTCTTATCTTGCCTGTCGTTAGGGCATGCATTTGTGTGCATGGTTGAATGCATGTGTAAATTAGCTATCTCTCCATCTATCTATCTATCTATCTGCCTATCAATCCATCCATTCCAGTTTTTGCAAGGCAAATATAGCAAGACCCACACAGAGGCAGAAATAATGATAAACCTCTATTGAAAGATATTCATAATATAATTTGCTGTTCTAATTTCCATAACTTAGGTTTAGTGTAAAATATTGCTTACCTCAGACTATTAAATTACATTGAATCTAAATATATAGTTCTGGCCTTCCTTTAACATACTATCAGGTGACAAAAAAAATCCATCAATAATGCCGAAAACAAAGGTGTCATATTGCTTCCTTTTAATGTAAGGTAGTATATTTATATTTTGAAATATTTATGGTGAAAATTAATAAAATGGTATTTCTATGATTTCCTAATAAATCTCTTCTCACATAAGTGTCAGAGGTTAATGAAAAGATTTTAAATTACATTAGATTTTTATAATATACAAGACCCTTTATTTTGCATATGTTATTTTTCTCTCCGTATAACAATTTAAGAAACAAAAATATTTGAACAATAGAAACTTTTTACATTTTAGAAAAATCTAAATGGTGAAATTATGCTAGTGATAAATATCTAAAGGCTGCTACTAGCTTATTGAATGCAAGTTTATAATATATTTTAAAATCCTACTCTCAAAAAGCGATTTATTTCCAATTATTTAATTCAGAATTGACCATAGCAGCATTCAACACCACAAAAAATTACACTGAAATATCACAGTGCAAAAATGATCAATTATTGATTAACTAATTTTGTTTCGTGCATGATTGCAAAAATGGCAATAGATGACTAACACACATCATTACACTAATCAAATATTACATAAAATATACTAGCTTAAATAAAGGTAAAAGCATATGTCTAATTAAGCAAAACAAACAGAATAGCTAATATTGTATTAGTAAATTAAAACATGAATATCTTGGGTTAGAGAAAGATGTTTATGGAAATATGTAGGGACAACAATAATATTTGGGTGTGGATGGGGCTATTTGAAGGTCAAACTCTCAATTCAGAATTATAAGTGAAAAAAATGAAATGTAAATACCTAGATCTTTGATAGTGAAGTAATTAAAATGTATGGTTTTGCCTACTGTGTATAATAAGGGCTTATATTTGATCAACCATAAAAGTTATTTAATCATTTTAACCTTGGAATTCTACCCCACAGAAAAAAAAACCTACTTAATGGAAGTTAGCTGAGAAGCATTAGAGTATCACAACATCAAGACGGCTGAGCGAGAGGGCATGGAAAATTCAAGCACAGCTTATTTCTGCCATAATACTATAGCAGGTTGCATGGCAACCAGTGGCTGTGGATTTTGAAGTTACTTTATCCTTATTCAGTGAGCAAATACTTAGCCTGTATTTATTTTGGTAATTTCTGGAATTAATCAGATATTGAAGGCCTAATTTGTAGCATCCTCGCACTATGATTACAAGTATCTATTTAACAGTTAACATGTTCAAATCAAAAATGGTTCCAAAGAACAATACAGTCCAAGCATTTCTAGGTATTGTGTCTGCTAAATATTAAAACTGCAACGAGGTCAGGTGAAGGTATGACAGGGACAAGACAGTATTGGGCAGAATCCTATGGCTTAGAAAATTTTTGCAAGAGAGAAGGAAACACATATGAATTTTCAAGTTATGAAGGTGCCATTATAGCATATTCTTGTGGTGGGAGTGGGAAAAGCTGGTTCAAATTACTGGAGCCTGAGAGTCCAGAAGGGGCTCAAGCTCTGACTTCGTCATTCTCAGTACTATATTTATTTGTTAGCTGTTTTTAAGATCCTTTGCAAAATCCATGCATTTTAAGGAAAATAATGAGATTCAAAATTCTGTTGGTTACTGCCAAGAATAGGCTCTAACTAACCAAACAACCCCAGTGATGCAGTGGGTTAAACCACTGATCTGCCAACCTAGTAGTTTGAAAACATGCAAATGTGAATAGATCAATACGTACTGCTCAGGTGGGTTCACCCTGATAGCTGTAAAAATGAGGGAGAAAGGAGCCCCTAATTTTTCCCCAATTATAGTAATTATATGCAATTACTATAACAAAATAGTAATGGCATTTCGTTACTCTCGTTATAGTAGCAACTTTTTCCACTAACTATACTTTAGAAACACTTTAGAAATGAAGCCCCAGGACCCCCAGTTTTGTAAAGACCTTTGAATAATTTTAATGAATTGCACAACCCACTATTTAAGCTGATATTTTAGAGTACAGGTTGAGTATCCTTTCTCTAAACTCTTTGGGGCCAGAACTGTAAGGATGGAAGCATATAAGCAAGGATATTGTTCTCTATTGAAAATCTTATTTGGTTCTTTATATTTTTAACCCCCCCCCCCCCCCGCCCCCTTGGCTTATTTATAATTTGATGCTCTCTTCACTATACAGAAACAGCAGTTGCAATATAGATTTTACCTCTCACTTCTATACAGCTTTTCACTGCCGGATTGGACATTAAGTAAAGTAACATACCACTGTTTCCATTTGCCAGAGTTGTAAGGAAGTGAAGTATCCTTTTTGGATGCTCCTTGGTTGCTATCTTTGTTGCATATGTGAGAGAAGCATGTTCTGATGTGTTTTTCCTTAATTGCTCCTTGCTGAGTGCATTCACTTCTTTTATTCTGCTTGCCTGGACTACTACACCATTGGGTTTTTTTTCATTTAGGTGAGTTTGGGGAGGTAGTTTCTGTAATCTTGCCCATACTTGATCTTGACTTTTCAGTGGGGGGACAAATACTGTGCTTTAATCTGCTAAGCCTGGCTTTAATCTGTTAGAGTGAAACATTTCCATTTCAAACTGAATTATATGATAGCGATTTGGTTTAATTCAGGCCGAGATTCCAGAAAGCAGGTGTTTCCTCCAGCAAAGTTATGTGGAGGTTTTAGCACTGGAAAAGTAGGATAAGAGCAGCTTTCTGGTGAAGCTCCCTGACCAGTTAGAGGCCATTTGGATTGGGGAGTGGAGCTATGCCAGGATGCCACGTAGCAGCTACTAAACTACTAAACAAAACTGTTGCACATGGAAGTACTGCCAGTGCCTACCTTCTTACACAATATCTGAAAAAGTAGATCCACTAATGCAACCAATGATTAAATTACTATAAAATCCAAAGAAAATTCCTACTCTACACATTTTTACTATTAGCAATGCAATTATTTTCATTTGTCATTGGTTTGAAGAAGGTTCCAAGTTGTTCAATAACATTTATTTAAATGGTTAACACTGAACATTGTTAACATTGAACCGTTTTTTTAATTATGTGGGAGAGATGCCCTATGTTTTGGTTCCTGCTGTGAGATGTCAGAGTCCCTTTTTGCCAGCTGTGAGCCATTAAAGAATACATGAGGAAGATACATAGGGAGCACTTTCTTCTAGATTAAATACTCTCTTACATTTTTACTGATATTAATGACAAAATTTTTACTGTTGTGATGAATATTGAATGCCCACAGGAAAGCAGAATTAATTAAACTTTGCAATGCTGTTGGACAACTAGTAGCATTAGCCTATGGAATGGATCAACAGGTGGGTTTCTACTTTCTGGAGGAACAAAATATTATTGACGAAGGTTGTATTCCCGGAGCTGATCAAGTTGTGCTTTCCAGAAATAAAAGAAGTCAGCTGGTGGTCTTGCTTTTAATTATGAAAGACTGTGAGAGTTGCAATGACACATTTGTTTCATTTACGAAGAAGATGTTCTTTTATTTTATTAAGTCTTTTGAAGAACATCTGTAACACGCAGATAAGATTTCCTTTTATATCATGGATAGCAGAGTACAGTTCAACTCCAGCAATTACTGAGTCTCAATATGTTTACAGAAGACATTCGCCTCTGAAGTCAAAATTCACTGAGAGCTCCTGTATAGGTAGAATTCAGTTTTATCTAGCTATCCATTTATTTTTGGAGTTTTTTCTTTCTTTCAAGCACAGAACATTCTCTAAAATTTGAAAAGTCCTTGAAGGTCCTTTCCCCATGAATCCCAATTAAATTAGAGCCAAAGAGAAAATACGACTGAGCAGAAACTTTAAACCAAAAATAAATCATGCACTTGATTGATTTTAATGATCTTTTCACCAATATTTCTCTCCTTAAGGGTTGCTGCAGAACTTTGCACATATGAGGTATTTCAGCAGTTTTGGAGTCCCCGTTCTCAGAGGAACAATCAAGTAGCAGCTCCACTTTGGTCCATCTTGGTATCCTTCATCCTTGTGAGATTGTCCTGCAGCTTGGCGATTTTGTACACAGCCAAACATATATAGGGGGGGGGGGGGAGAACATTCTGATGGGAGGCTTCTCTCATGTCCCTGCATGGGGAGCTGGAGCTGACAGAGGGAGTTCATCCGTGCTCTCCCCAGATTCAAACCTGCAATCTGTCAGTCTGCAGTCCTGCTGGCACAAGGGTTTAACCCATTGCGCTGCCAGGGGCTCCTAGATTTGCATATATAATACTCTTAAATATAACTAGTTTTGTTTGCTACCAGTGACATCATCTGATTTAGACATGTAATGATGTCACTAGTAGCAAGCAAAACTAGTTATATTTAAAAGTAACACATGCTAAATCATTTTGATTATTTATTCATTAATATTTTTTCTACAACCTTCCAGCTTGCCAGCCTCACATCGAAATTACTCAAAGTCACAAGACTAAGATTCACAGAATGGCAAGGATATTTATTTATTATTTATTTCACATCTTTGTATCCTACCCTTCTCACCCTAAAAGGGGGACGTAGAGCAGCCTTACAGCAGACAACGATTTGATGCCAATACATATAAATATAAGAATTAACAAATACAATTAAAACCATAGAATTAAACATTAATTATTAAAACATCAATTTAAATCATGTAATCCAGATTGTAGTTCAAGGCCTGTCCAATTGTCAATTCCATTAGTCAGTTATCCTTATTGCACTATTTACTGGTTGAATGCTTGGTCCCACAGCCATGTCTTAACCATTTTCCTGAAAGACAGGAGGGAGGGAGCTGACCTGATTTCATTGGGGAGAGAGTTCCATAGACAAGGGGCTACCACTGAGAAGGCCCTGTCTCTTGTCCCCACTAACTGCACTTACAAAGGTGGTGGGAACATAAGAACATAAGAAGAGCCATGCTGAATCGGGCCTCAGCCCATCTAGTCCAGCATTCTGTGTCACACAGTGGCCCACTAGTTGTACACAGGGATCTCTAGCAGAAAGGAGGGCAAAACCCTCACCTGCTCCCGACCCCCCACAACCAGTACCCGGAGAAAATCCTGCCTGCCTCCATCAACACAGAGGTGGCACTTGGATGTCCATTTCAGTAACTACTGATTCCCTTGGTATCCATGAATCTGTCCAATCCTGCCTTGAAGCTGTCCAGGCTGACAGCTGTCACAACCTCCTCTGGAAGTGAGTTCCATAACCCAATGACCCTCTGGGTGAAGAAATATTTCCCTTTATTAGCCCTAACTTTCCTACCTTGGAGCTTTAGGGAGTGCCCCCTAGTCCTAGTGTTGTGTGACAGAGAAAATATTTTTTCTTTATTCACCTTTTCTATCCCATGCCTGATTTTATACACTTCGATCAAGTCACCTCTTAAACGCCGTCTTTCAAGGCTGAAAAGACCAAGGCGTTGCAACCTGATTTCATAAGGGAGCTGCTCCATCCCTTGGATCATTTTTGTTGCCCTTCTTTGTACCTTTTCCAGTTCCGTTATATCCTTCTTGAGGTGCAGTGACCAGAATTGTACACAGTACTCCAGATGTGGCCTCACCATAGATTTGTAGAGAGGCAATACAACATTTGCCG
Organism: Anolis apletophallus; assembly: GCA_030556195.1. Classification (NCBI taxonomy): domain Eukaryota; kingdom Metazoa; phylum Chordata; class Lepidosauria; order Squamata; family Anolidae; genus Anolis; species Anolis apletophallus. The sequence goes on from JARBWK010000007.1 coordinate 120,275,088, forward strand.
ACCTATTTTCGATTCCCTTCCTGATCATGCCAAGCATAGAATTTGCTTTTTTCGCTGCTGCAGCGCACTGGGTTGACATCTTCATTGAGCTGTCCACCAAAACCCCAAGATCCGTTTCCTGGTTTGTCTCAGAAAGCTTTGAGCCCATCAGTTGATAAGTGTATTTGGGGTTCTTTGCCCCGATGTGCATGACTTTACACTTGTTTAGGTTAAAATGCATTTGCCACTTTGTTGCCCATTCACTCAATTTCGAGAGATCTTTCTGGAGCTCTTTACAGTCAGTTTCATTTTTAACTACCCTGAACAGTTTAGTGTCATCTGCAAACTTTGCTACCTCACAATTTACTTCTACATCCAGATCATTTATGAATAAATTAAAAAGTAACGGTCCTAAAACTGAACTTGGGGTACGCCACTTCTCACCTCTTTCCATCCAGAGAAGTGTCCATTTATTACCACCCTTTGTTTCCTACAGTTTAGCCAGGTTCCATTCCAGGACAAGACCTGTCCCCTGATTCCATGGCTGAAGAGCTTATTTGGTGAGGGACTTTGTCAAAAGCCTTTTGAAAGTCAAGGTAAACAATATCGACTGGGTCCCCTTTATCTATGTGTTTATTTACACCCTCAAAGAATTCTATCAAGTTAGTAAGACATGATTTGCCTTTGCAGAAACCATGTTGATTTTCCTTCAGCAATGCCTGTTCTTCTATGTGCTTAGTAATTTTTCTTTAATAATGGTTTCCATCACTTTGCCTGGAACTGAGGTTAGACTAACTGGCCTATAATTTCCTGGATCACCCTGGATCCTTTCTTGAAGATCGGAGTTACATTTGCCTCCCTCCAGTCCTCGGTACAGTGCCTGATCTTAGAGAAAGGTTATATGTTTTGGCTAGAATTTCAGCAATTTCACACTTGAGTTCTAAGGAACTCTGGGGTGGATGCCATCTGGCCCTGGTGATTTGTTGACATTTAGTTTAGTAAGGCATGTGAGAACATCTTCCTTGTTTATCTCTATCTGGTTTAATTCATTTAATTCCCTCCCTGAAAAAAACTGACTCAGCTGCAGGCATATGTTGTCTGTCCTCCTGTGTGAAAACGGAGGCAAAGAAGTCATTTAGTCGCTCAGCAATCTCCTTGTCTTCACTTATTGTCCCTTTCTTACCATTTTCGTCAAGTGGCCCAACTGCTTTTCTAGTTGGGTTTCTGCTTCTGATGTACTTAAAGAAGTTTTTGCTATTTTTTTTAATGTTCTTAGCTATATGTGCCTCAAAATCTCTCTTGGCTTTCCTGACGGTGCTTTGCATTTAGTTTGCCAGAGCTTGTGTTCCTTTCTGTTCTCCTCAGTAGGAAGAGCCTTCCATTTCTTAAATGAGTTTTTCTTCTTTCCAATCACATCTTTTACTTCATTTGTAAGCCACACCGATGTCCTCTTGGACTTTCCCGGCCTCTTTCTTATTTTAGGAATGCATTTTAGTTCGGCTTGTTTTAAAGTATTTTTAAACAGTTTCCAAGCATTTTGGAGGGATTTGATTTTTTTTACTGTTCCTTTTAGTTTGTTCTTTACTATTTTTCTCATTTTGGTGAAATTCCCTTTGTGAAAATTTAAGGGATCAAGAGAAGGGCCTCCGCAAATGATCTTAACGTCCAAGGTGAGTCATAGAGAGATTCGGACAGATGAGCTGGGCCAGAACCGTTTTGGGCTTTTGGGCTAAATCTAGCACTTTTAATTGTGCTTGGCAGCAGACTGACAGCCAGTGGAGCTGGTGTAACAGGGTTGTCTGCTCCTGTATGCCGCTCCAGTGAGCAATCTGGCTGCCACCCATTGGACCATTTGAAACTTCCAAACAGTCTTCAAAGACAACCCCACATAGAGTATGGATAGAAAAAATATTTCTGTACAGAGGTTCTTTTACTCCTTTATTTTTTATTCTTTGGGGGGGGGTTTGGCAGCCTGGCCCTCAGAAGAAACCACTCAACCAACTACAATTCATCCACTGTGTTTTAGAGAGCCCTATGATTTGATGAAGTTTGTTGGCTATGCAATTCTTCCAAAAGTGAATTCTTCCAAAAGTGAATTATTAGTAAACTTGTTGTTTTAGGATTTAACCCATAGGCACCCATAGGCATTGATCTCTGTAAGTTTTATTTCTGAATGTAGATATTAAATGTATTTTTCAGGGTACAGGCAGTCCCCAAGTTACAAACAAGATAGGGTCTGAGTTGAATGTAGATGTATGCCAGAAGAAGTACATATGAAATTTGGATAGCACAGGGAAGGGTTAACATGCCAGTGGTGCTTTGTTGTCTGTGCCCCTGTTCAGAAGATTTCACCTCACTTTCTGTCCCTGTGATAACTGAATTTTGAACATTTTGGCTTGTTGCTGAAAGGAGCATTGGTGATAAAGGTTCAGTGGAGACACTTCTTCCCAACAATATCTCTTCCAAGAGTGAAGTTCCCTTCCAATGGGAAGATTTCTCTCATTACCTGTTGTCTTACCCCCGTTCTTCACTATGAATCACTTGCAAGTCAGATGTTTGTAACTTGGGGACTGCCTGTACTTTGTTTTTTTGGGGAAGGCTACAGTACTTCCAAGTAATCAATCAATCAGTCAATCAATCAATGGGAGTGTGAACAATTGCCACAAAACTCATTCGAGACAAGTCTACTTTTGCTTGCTATTGTATGTTTCCCATTTTTCTGTTTTTATTGTGTTTTTAACAATTTCTTCTTCATGAAATCCCATCTGTGTTGAATATCTTCTTCCTTTAGCATCTGTAGTCATGGAATTCTTCCCAGTATGTCCGTCAGTTGGATAAAATAAGGTTTCCTAAAATCCAAGGTTTCTGTTTGACTGTTTCCTTCTTTGGTCTCTCCCACAATCATGAATTTTAGCTTATCATGGTCACTCACCACTAAAGTACAAACTGCTTTGATTCCAGTGACCAATTCCTTTCTATTGGTTATGATCAAGTCCAGGATTACCAATCCTCTTGCCCCTTCTTCCATAGCTAAAGTATGTTAACAGGAAGGAACACAAATAAAATATAAAGGCCACTTTTTAATGCTTTTTATTTATCCCATGCCATCTTTCCAGAAGATAAGACTAAGTGACTTTTTCTATTTGCCTATCTCTTCCATTAAGCCATCACTGTTCTTTTTGGAACATAGGAGGAAAGGTGACATTTGTTTGAAATCTTGTTCCAGACCTTAGTGAAAAAAGCTGATATACATACAACCTGTTTGGACAATTATTAATGAGGTAAAATTAATTAGGATTAATCTCATAGTGGTGGATTCCACAGACAATTACAGTTAACAGCTTGCTGCTTGCTGTGTGTATTTCTTGTCAAGTTAATGCACATGAATTTGTCTCTCTGATATCTTTTGTTTATTAAATATATATGATTACATTTAATTAACCAATAAATAGGAGTGTAGGCTTAACACATATAATTGCAAGTACCATACACTTTCCTCTTTAGAATAAGTTGATGAAGTTAATGAAGAGAACTTAAATCTGTGATTAAAAGGCAAATATTATAGAGCTGATAAAAAGTGTATTCCAAAGCATGTTTTTCTGTTTTATATTTCATAATACAAGTATTCAACTTATTATCTGAATATGGATTCCCTTGGAGTCAAAATTGTACCTTACTCACAAAAGAGGGAAATACGAACAGACTTGGAGAAAGACAAGGGTTTGCAGACATATGAAAGGAATAGGGTAAAAAAAAAGCTAAAAGTGGTGGCTAAAGGATTGAACATATTCATGTAAAAGTCATACTAAACCAGAGGAAAATCCACAAGCCAAAAAAGGAACACGGCGTTATGGAATGCTTATTGGGGAAGAGTAGCGTTTCTCAACCTGGTATCGGGTCTCCTGGGGGTGTCCAAAGACCAACAGAAAACACAGTTATTTCTGTTGGTCATGGGGGTTCTGTGTGGAAAGTTTGGCCCAATTCTATCATTGATGGGGTTCAGAATGCTCTTTGATTGTAGGTGAACTATAAATCCCAACAACTACAACTTTCAAGTGTCAAGGTCTATTTTCCCCAAACTCCACCAGTGTTCATTTGGGCACATTGAGTATCTGTGCCAAGTTTGGTCCAGATCCATCATTGTTTGAGTCCACAGTGCTCTCTGGATGTAGGTAAACTACAACTCCAAAACTCAAGGTCATTGCCACCAAACCTCACCAATATTTTCTGTTGGCATTGGGAGTTCTGTGTGCCAAGTTTGGTTCAATTCCTCCGTTGGTGGAGTTCAGAATGCTCTTTGATTGTAGTTCAACTATAAATCCCAGCAATTACAACTCCCAAATGACAAAATCAAACCTCCCAACCCCACCATTATTTAAATTTGAGTATATCATGTATTTGGTCCAGTGAATGAAAATACATTCTGCATATCAGATATTTACATTACGATTCATAAAAACAGCAAAATTACAGTTATGAAGTAGCAACAAAAATAATTTTATGGTTGGGGGGGGGGGTCACCACAACATGAGGAACTGTATTAAGGGTTTGTGGCATTAGGAAGGTTGAGAACCACTGGGCTAGAGAGTCAGGAGGAGGGAGACTGAATGATGAATCCTGGAAGAGAACACAGCTGGGTGGCTGAAATAGGAAATGCTGTACAATAATGATCCTCATTCTTTCATACTTCACATCAAATCACTTATTTATGAAAAAACCTAGGTTACAAATAATTTCTACAAAAAGGGCATTCATATGTTTGCTTGCAAAATACTACATTTGTTATTAGATTTACTATTTTAGTAAGTCTTAGGACATATGATTCTGCCATAGTATTGTTGCAAGTAAATAAACAAAAATAATTATTATGTTAGCAATACAAAACGTGTAATCATGCTCTGGAAGATAAATGTTAATGGAATTGTAAAGCATAAATAAAGTACATGTTAAAATTGTAGAACATAAATTAAAAATGAATGTGTAGGATATGTTAACTATATATGTGTGTGTGTCTCTCTGTGTGTGATACATATTTTTACTATGACTAAAACAACCCTGTCTTACCTAGATCATTTCTATGACTCACTGGTATGGTCACCACCTGTTTAAAACTATTGCTTAATCCAGCAGCATTTTCCTACAGGTCACACTTGGTCTAATTGTATACATTTCATGCTGTATATCTTCCAGTTTGCCTCCTGACAAGTATAAGAGTTTGGATACCTAAATCATTACATGATCATCCCCTGAAATACAATGAAATTCCAATAGTGTCAGTAAATTCCTCAGAATCCTTTCAATATGAATTCTTTAAACGATTCATGTAGATGAATATGATTTGCAAGGACTAAGCATATGTAACCTGAGGAGTCTAGATGTTTGCTTACTCTTTTCATCAATAATTTTATGCTTTTGGATATATGTAATTTGGTGTATCCAAGACATTAGACTTTAACAAAGCAACTATACACTTCTAGTTTAGGATTAAATATATGTTAGGATAGTTGTGCTGGATTTTATGTTATACAAGCAGTGGGAACAGCTTCTATAGTTTAAAGCTCATGTGCTCAGTAATGGTCTTTATCTGCTAGTTGTCGCATCAAAGGTGTGAGAAAGGCTGTAGGAACTTGAAAAATGAACTGTGCTAAGAATTCAAGAATCCAAACCTCTGGGAATGCATAATTGTACATATACTGTATTTTCATGTTAGCATAATACCTTGACAGAATTCTCACCAATGTTTTTCACTGCAAATAGTTTTTGAAAATTACAGTTTTTACTACTTTCTTATGTAGCAGGAAAATAATGATTTTTTTTTGTTCTTCCCCTAAAGAATGAAATTTCTGAAAATTTACAAAACTTACAAAACTTTATCTAAAACAGTGTTTCTCAACCTTCCTAATGCTGTGACCCCTTACTACAGGTCCCCACATTGTGGTGACCCCCAACCATAACATCATTTTCATTGCTACTTCATAACTGCAATTTTTCTACTGTTATGAATTGTAATGTAACTATCTGACATGCAGGATGTATTTTCATTCACTGGACCAAATTCGGCACAAATACCTGATACACCCAAATATGAATATTGGTGGGGTAGGGGGGGGGATTGATTTGGGAGTTGTAGTTGCTGGGATTTATAGCTCACCTACAATCAAAGAGCATTCCAAACTCCACCAACAATGGAATTGAACCAAATTTGGCATACACAGCTCCCATGACCAACATAACTCCCATGGAAGGGTTTGGTGAGCACTGACCTTGAGTTTCAGAGTTGTAGTTCACCTACATCGATAGAGTACAGTGGACTTAAACAATGATGAATCTGTACCAAACTTGGCATGGACACTCAATATGCCCAAATGTGAAAATTGGTGAAGTTTGGAGGAAATAGACCTTGACATTTGGGAGTTGTAGTTGCTGGGATTTATAGTTCACCTACAATCAAAGAGCATCCTGAACTCCAACAACGATAGAATTGGGCCAAACTTCCCACACAGAACTCCCATGACCAACAGAAAATACTTTTTTCTGATGGTCTTTGGTGACCCCTCTGACGACCATCGTGACCCCCCCCCCAGGGGTCCCGACCCCCAGGTTGAGAAACACTGATCTAAAAGATCCTTGTTTGGGCCTCCTGGTGGCACAGCAGGTTAAATTTCTAAGCTGCTGAACTTGCTGACTGAAAGGTCAGTGGTTCGAATTTGGGGAGTGAGGTGAGCTCCCGCTGTTAGGCCCAGCTTCTGCCAACCTAGCAGTTTGAAAACATGCAAGTGTGAGTAGATCAATAGGTACCACTCAAGCGGGAAGGTAATGGTGCTTCATGCAGTCAGCTGGCCACATGACTTTGGAGGTGTCTACAGACAACGCTGGCTCTTCAAATGGGAAATGGAGACGAACACCACTTCCATAGTTGGACACAACTAGACTTAATTTTGGGGGGAAACCATTACCTTTATCTAGATTCTTGTTTTAGCCAAGTTTGAACATTTTCTTAAAATCAGAGCACTTTGGCTCTGAGCAAGTCTACTTCCTCTTAGTGAGATCCAGGCTCACTTTATTTCCTTAAATGCCAAGATTCTTCCAGGTTATTTCAAAATGTGTCAGTTTTCATTTCTCTGACTTCTTTTTTCTCTCCCTTTTATTGATTTCTTCCAGGGCGCTCTCTTCTAAAGCCATCTTCCAATAATGGCATGTCCGCTGTTATGCACCTAACATGATAAAGAAAGGGTACATAATTCCAACTCTTTCCCAAAAAGTCAGAAAGAAATCTGCTTCTGTCAGAACAAACCTTTGTGCTTGCAATTTGCTGTAATTTGTCTTCAGGAGTGGGAACTAGAAAAACCTCTAGTACTATGCACATTTCTTTCTGGTACACATACTCCTTCTTTCCCTCTTTTTCTTTGCTTCCCTCTTTCTTGAGACCAATTTTCATTTTAAAATTAAGCATCCTGTGATGACCTTCAATATTACCACTAGGTTTTCTGTAAAGTAATGCTCAAATTATGCATAACATATACCAGCTGTATACAGTTATAAAGCCATCTAGGATTCAGCTCTATTTTAAAGAAAGCTAGCTCATTGATTGTAACTGCAGGCAGCTGCATGGAAATTAATGGAGTGCTTTTTAGCACTCGAATTCCAGGGCATGATCTGTTACAACCTGCTTAAAGAAAGAAACAAACAAACCAATGAACACACATGGTAGAATCATTTGCAGTATCTGTGTTGCAATAAAAGCCCACCTCCTCTGTTTCTTATGACTATTCATACTGAATTACTACTGTACTTGGTTATGAATTAACCCTTTTCCCATTCTGTTGTACATGTTTATATTTTATAGTACTTGAGCATGAACATTGTATTAAAGCTATAGTCAGAGTTGCAAAGGAAACACCTCATTCTTCTTCAGAACTCAAAGCAATACCTAAACTTTTCTTGCTGGCTACAGAATAAATGCTGCCTGAATGAGTAATGATTAGAAAGCTTTTGGAACTGTATTACCATAGGTGACAGCTCTGAGGAGATAGGCAGGTAATGTTAAGAGGCAAGGATAAGAGGCTATGACATTATGTCTGGAGGGTTAAGGACTCACAGTCAAAGCTTGAACTGCTATTACTGGATCAATACTTCTCAGTTCAACACTTATCTTGACTACTGGTTAGAGGCTTTTGTAGATATGAACACCGAGAGAGCAAAATAAAAGTGAAAAAAAATGATTGTTGCTGCTCACTTACATGTGGATTGCTGAAGTTATTTAGGTTTCAGATCCACAGTCCTTTTTTATGGGACAAACTACTGATGACCTGAAAAACAGGATAAAAACCAACAAGTTACCAATTACGGTTAAGATTTGTGTGCATGTGTCTTTTCCCATTGTTTTCTACCCAAAGAAAGCAAAAGGGAGAAATATTTCTTCCTCATAAAATTATTTTTAAAATCCGATTCTTGTACAACATAGACTTTCTTTCTCTCTTTTTTACCTTTTGCAAAACAATTATCTTCTCTGTAATTACTATACCTTTTAACATTTAGTGCCCCCAGAGGCCAGAAGACATTTTAAAAGCAGGTCATAATGTAGCTAACATTTCCCGAGAGGAGCAAAAGGTGAGAAACATGTTTTATATGGGACCAATCTTTTGACTAGTAAAATAATACAGTGCAAGAAGTAAATATGGAATATGTGCAATCGACATTTGGAATGGCCCAGTCTACGAGTTTGGTTCATGTGATTTTAATGTTTTTATTAGGTTTTTATTGGGTGGTTTTAATTTTTATGTTTTCATGACTAAATGCTGTCTTATTGAATTTATATATAGTTATATGTTTTGTTTAGATTTATGATTTGGTTTTTATGTATATAAGGCATTGAATTTTGCCATTATTTGTCGTAAACCGCTTTGTGTCCCTGTGAGAAAAATGGTATATAAATGCAGTAAATAAATAATAAATACATTTTATAAGCCTGGGTACTTGATTATAAGGCTGCAATCCAAACATTTTTCAAAATTGTTTTATTTTGGGGGCATGCATAAATGAATGAATAAAATATTGATTCATAGCCTCAGCTGCATCTTCTTTTTGTCAGATACTTATTCTACCTCACATTCACTGTTTCATGAGTGTGTAGAATTACATCCACTTATTATAAGTCGAGTATCTTTTTTGCCTGGTCAGAAGTGAACCTTTGCCTTGAAAGCCTAATTTATTCAAATTTTGAATCTCTTGATAAATCTGATAATTTCCACTACCATTGAGGAGCAACACAGGCATTGGTTTAATCTACTAGTGGTCTACATGCAAATAGTTCCATACAAGCTAATAGAACATCAAAAATCTGCATGGGTTGGCTTGAATATACCAGTGGAAGAAACAATATCAGTGGTGCAGTGAACCTCAATATAAATACTGTCTTGTGCCTTCTGACACTGGGAGTATCAGTGGCTAAAAATTAGTGTCATTTCTGTAGTCACTACTTTGGGAATTGTGACTCAGATTATTTAGATTGCATTTATGTTGGAATTTCATGGGTTATGACAGTGTTTTTGTTAGAGATGATTATAATTGGAGAAATGACTATTCATATGCAATCTTAAAGTTATTGGATTTGAATATCTGCTCAGCTATGAAATCTGTTGGGTAAACTTAGGCAGGCCACACTCTCTTTGCCTCATAGCAAGACAAAGGCAAACTCTATCTGAACAATTATTGCCTTAAAATTGTGGTACTTTTGC